>CM024240.1:33662430-34032651 GCA_013421045.1 Propylea japonica
ATGAGTATTGATGCGGCAAAAAAACCTCATCCATTGCTCGTGAAGTGCTTCGGAAACTTTAGAGTTCTGAAATTTTATGGCTTGTTTGGAGTCGGCTCATTGCCGGTCGAAGGTGAAGCACCAGAGGCAATCGATTGGAAGGACTCGAGAGTATCCTTCTTATACGCTCATCGGAAATGAAATTTCAGACATTTCGTAGACGTAAGAAGTCGGAACAACTCTTTCGGAACAACTGGCAGCTTTACTGCTCCATGAAAAATTATTGAAACGTTCTGTTCTTGAAGAGATAATACTGGTTCTGATGAAATTTATTTGGGAAGAAAGCAGTAGGGAGCAATGAAAGAATTTAACAATTTTATAGATTAATTCGTTCATTTGATAAAGTTAGAATTTGATTTGGTTAATGTCACGCACCGAGACTCATGGAACGATAATCTGACAATTTATGTCATCGAAATATCAATTTTTCAATGTATGATATTGAACACACGTTCTGCCTAAACGAATGCTATATCGTTTCGTCCGAATGTCTGTAATTTTCGAATTTTGAGCCGAAAATGATCTCAAACTTTAGGGTTGGACTACCTGATGACGAATCTTCTGTCGAATTCAATTCCGTCCTTGAGAACGACAACTTTCGAAGGGATTGTCCTAGACACTTGACATTTTCAGGGTCATGGCCAATCGATTTTTTTCCCAATATCCTAGAGAGAAAAAACCGATCATAATGAAAGTTTGCGGCCACATGCGAGATATTCATAAGAAGCCTCATACGAAATTTTGTGGCCATAGTGTGAACAAAACAATAGAAAATTCAATCGGAATGTTGAAAAAAAATCCTTGTCATTTCACAACAAAATATCCAGTTCGAGCGAAAACTATTTCGAGTTAGAAGGTGCTTGCACTGAATGTTCAAGCAAACTATCAAGAGAATTTTATGATTAGAACCATATCAGTTATTAAATCAACTAGGTTATTAAATACCGCGACTAATGGTCAAGATATTTACAGCGTTCGCTCCGCTCACGCTTTAATAGTCAAAACCATTAGTCGCTCGATCAATAACCGAGTTGATTACAAGATTTTTCGGACGATCTCAATACTAATTGTGTATGAATTCTTGATTGAAATTTGTTTTTTGCTGAATTATACTTTTTTTCGATACGACTGATAATTACAAAAATTTAAAGAAAGCCTAGAGCAGGTGCCTTTGAACGTTCGGCCAATTGAATTTGACCACGGTTTCATCAACAATGAGTCAAGCCTCTTCATTGAGACCAGTTTTCAGCTGAAAATTCGAAATTAAAACATTGGGCAGAACGATTTAGTAGGACTCGTTTGTAGAATGTGCACTCAAAAATATTCAGAAACTAAAAGTATTCTGTGATTGTATTAACATATAGGATGTCCCTCAATAAATTTCCTTGTTTTCGATATAACCAGCAACATGAAGCTCCTAAAATATTTTAGATCAATAATAGTTAATTTATCAACTAGGTTATTAAAGACGCGACTGATGGTCGAGATATTTCAAGAGTTCGAGACCATTAGTCACTAGATTGATAACCGATTTGATTACAAGCTTTTTCCGACGATCTCAACATTAATTGTGAATAAATTATTGATTGAAATACATTCTCATTTTGCACAAGACATACATTCGACATACTGAATTTTCTATGTTTCTATGTTCCAGTAGAGTTTTGAATTTCGCGTGGTGCTTTTGAATACTTTGGTGTACGGTTGTCATGAAAATTGCACATTAAAATGGCAAAAAAATGAGCATTAAAATGGGCCATTAATGTTCAATTGCGTACACATTGAAATCACCTATCACCATGAATTTTTCTTGGTCAAGAAATAAAATTTTCGAAAAATTCGTACTTTCCGTTCTTCGTTAATGTGAATAGAAGGAAATCAAACTGCAACCTGTGAATATCTTCTTGCGATAGCTTGTTAAAAAGTTCAATACATCGTCAGACAAGAGATGGATCAACAGTTTCAATTGGCTCCGTCGAAACGGTAACGATTCAATTACCGTTTTATAATTGCTAGACTACGACAGGTCTCGATTCGTCTATTCTTTGATTGAAATAGGGGGAGAGTGAGGTTTCTTTCTTAGGAACAGAGCAGGCTTCGACGAACTTCAGAGGTATGAAACTATGACATTGATATAGCCTTAATTAGTGTGTTCAACCGTGCGAAAATAGTGAAAGGTTTCAGTTGATTTCTTTTTTGACGCAGTGAATCATCAGGAAAAATTCATTGACATGATTTCAACACGATCATAACTTGTTCATTGTCGAGATATGTTTTCATTTTTTATTTTGAATGATATATTTAGTTAGATAAGTTCAAATTCAATGCAAAATGGGGTTCATTGAATGAATGCAGGATTGCCAGTCAACGTTTAATAATTATATTGAAATAATTAAATGAAACGTTGGTCTTCTAGTTACTGTCATAATGTATCTAAATAGGCCATTGAAGTCTAGACTACCTCCGGAGGTTTGATAGTGTAGCGAAGTACTTCAACAGTTCTGCAAAGAGAATACTTCTTCGTTGTGAAGATATGAATATTTTTTTAGGCAATGAAAGTTCAGACTGATTAAATGTCAAGGAAGACTTATGCTGGTCTAATATCAAAAGAATATACAGGGTGTCCCATTACTCGACGTCAACCCGGAACCGGGTGAAAAGGCAAGTAATGCTGGTTATCAGAAAAATATAAAAAAAAATCTAAGTTGCATGATTTTAAAATAATGCGCATTTAAAAAAACACGCAAAATTCCACACCCTGTGACAGTCTTTTCGCTCCTGTTGCCACAAATATCAACTTTTTCCAACTTTTTTCTTTGCTGTGTAACCTTGAATAATGCTTGTCTAAACTGTAATCAAAATTTTGATACCAGCTGCTCTAGTTTCATAAAATAGGGCTTACTTCTCGGAAAAAAATTCGAAATAACAATTGCCTAGTTTCAACTGACTGTATTGAAAAAAAATGTACTACGTAGGTTTGGCATGTTTTTTCAAAAGTTGGCGCATTTAGTGAGGATTCCAAAATGGTATAATACTTGTTTAATTATAGCTGCCGTATTCAAATTTATTTTCGATTGCCTTTGAATACACTTTTTCGTTAACTGCTTCCCAGTAATAGAGTCCAATGGGTTCAAGTCCGGTGAACGGGCCGGCCACGAGATTGGACCAGAAAGTCCGATCCATCTTCCGGGAAAAATGTTATCAGAAAAAAAAATTTCCAGAGAAAATAATTTTTCCAGAAAAAATATTTCCTGAGAAATTTCTCTGAAAATTTTTTTTTCTGGTAACATTTTTTCCCGGAAGATGGATCGGACGTTCTGGTCCAATCTCGTGGCCGGCCCGTTCACCGGACTTGAACCCATTGGACTCTATTACTGGGAAGCAGTTAACGAAAAGTGTATTCAAAGGCAATCGAAAATAAATTTGAACTACGGGAGCTGCAATTAAACAAGTATTATATATTGCATTGGTTTCAAACTCTCGAACATTTTCGGAACAATTCAGTTATTGTCGTCCTCGGAAAACCGTGTAATTTTTTTTCTTTTGCATCATCGAAATTATATCCTGAAAATTTTTAAAAATTAAATATTCAAAAAACCTTTAACTGAAAACATCCAAATTCCATTGTTCTAATTTTACAATGATCTGAGATATTGAGGAACAAAAATTGTGAATGGCCATATTTTATGCAACACCCTGTACGATTTGGTTGGTGAACAAACTTAACCGAGCCATTTGGTACCCAAACTCACTCTGAAAATTTCAAGTCTCTAGGACAATATCTTCAAAAGTTATTGTGCTAACGGCCCCACGGAGGTATTGAATGTTACTACGAATTCCTCATCAGGGAGTCGAACCCTATCATTAGAGACCATTTTCGGGCCAAAATTCTAAAATTAAAGACATTTGGACCAAACGATGTACCACTCGTTTAGGGAGAACGATCGCTCAAAAATTATATACTCAATTTTCTCACAGTTTGAGTCAAACGGTGTTGAATCAGATCAAAAATTCCTCTAAATGGACCACTCGCAGATGAAGCAATTTTCAGCGAATCAATTGATTCACCAGTTGGGCATTAACGCTTGAAAAAGCTCAAAAACTCTCATGGAAATCCATTATAATCGGTAAACGCTTCAGGCGTTTATGTGCGCTTTCATCCGTAGAATAGATAGAAATTTTTCGAGATAAATCAGTGCAAGTAATTAACGATATCGTTAAATGCACCACTTTCCTCGTTTATTCTGAAGTGAACCGTTGTTCCATTAGAATCTAAGAAGGTTTAATACTCCCAATAAAATTTATAGTACCGGACATCGTTAGCCCAAGGCTGTCAGAGGAAGGAGCATTGCTTCTGTTGCAGATATAAAGCTTTCCTTAGATGTTTATGCTGTCGCTTCGGTGGAATTTCAGTAATTTCACAAATTTTCAAGATCCCTTCACATCTGACACAAAACTATTTTGATTCTAATAATAATTATCCCTAGAATTTCAAGAGCATAGTAAAGGGAACAATAATATCAACACCAACACCATGTTTACCAGTTCTTTCAAACATAAATTCAATTCTTCTACAAATTCATATCAAATACTTTTTTACAGGGTGTCCAGGAAAATGTGGGAAATCTCTCCGATTCAGATAGAACATTAAAAAAATAAGATCTCATATTTTTTTTCCTAGCGGCCCTACGAAGATACGTCCTCCTGAATGACGCCACTGGAAATTCATCTTAGTGGAATGAGTTTCAATTATTGTTTCTTTCATATTTTTTTTCGAAAACGGTTCATTTTATCGACACTGAACAAGAGAACCTTTTCTTGAGGCTTAATGTTCAAGGAATCCAAATTTGTTTTTTTAGCATCTTATCATACAGGGTGTTAAAAATGTACAACCCAGTCTTCCTCTGGTAAACTGAAAAAGCTAATTGAAATTTGAGTGCGGTGATTCAAGAGCTGCTTAACACTTTTAATCATATCAAATTTTCATCAAATTATATCGAGTAGTTTGAAAATTATTCCACTTAAATAGATTTCGAGTGCCGTCATTTATAAGGTCGTATCTTCGTAGGAAGGGCCACTAGGAAAAAAATTGTGGGAACCTGTATATTCCAAAATAAGATTCCTCTAATAAAATCACGTAAAGCATTTTGGTCCAATTATTTTCTGACCTCTCATGAAGGCGATAAAGCAAATTGGCAATTCTAGTGGAACACATGTAATATTCAGAACAAAGATTTAATAACTGATCCCTCTAATGAAGATTCATCTTGAATGGAACATTTAGACTGTTCTTAATCATCATGGCCATTGCGATAGCATGCTTTTCAAATGGAATGATGTTCAGCGAACTGTGTGGAGACTCATTATACTAGCTGTCTCCCATAGATTCAAAAGCGGTTTTTCGCTCTTAACATCTAATTCAAATTTCGAATCAAGAGATCTTTCTCTTTTTACTCCAGCGTTCGAGAAAATAGCTTCCTGTAGCAAAGTCATAACCACTTCCAGCAGTAGATATTCTTCTCCTCTGGCTTCTGTCTTCCACAATACAACTTAAGATTTGCATGAGAATTGGCAAATTTGAACAATTGTGCGTACGTTCTATTAAATTTATTGCAGTTCTTGCGCATCCCATTCTTCCAGAAAAGGCTAGATGCGACCAAGAACATCTTTAGAGCTGCACCAAAACCAAACACTGGGAGCATACTCGTAAGAAAGGGAAGATAGTTGCCGATAGTTATCAGATCTTTATACCTCATCTTGAAATTCAATCTGAAAAACAACATAAATAGAAACACCACAAGAAAATGATAAGTTATATAAAAATCACCTCTGTGTTACAAATTTCAATTACATTCAAACTTCTCTTCAAAATTACTGGATACTCCAAAAAAGCTGCTCTAAAGCAGGCGGTCATCAAAATAGATAATAGATTTAAACAGAGGTAAATCGCTCAGTTTCGAAGTTATGGTTTTCTTCTTCTTCCATGCCAGTGTTTGAGCAAGTAGCTTCCTGAAGCAAAATCACAACCACTTCCAGATATGCTTCTTCCTCTTTCTCCATCCTCTGTCTACAACAATACACCGAAGGATTTGCATAAGAATTGGCAAATTCCTCCTGTTAAATTTATCACTGTTCTTGCACATCGCATTCTTCCAGAAAAAGCTAGATGCGTCGAAGAACTTATTTCATTTTTTGAATAATTTCTAGAATATAATTCCGATCGAGCTGAGATTTTGCAGTCATATAGTATTCAATCGTATTCATCAATCTCAAGTCTCATACAAAATTTAGAGAGCCTTATTGCCCCCTCAATAAACGAGTGCTTGAAATCACCTGCTGTTGTTTGAGAACATAGCTTTCTGAAGCAAAGTTATTACTAGCCTTACCTAACTCTTCTTCTTCCTCTGGTGAAAGCGCAAAACCGTCTACGACGAACTGGGGATTTGCATAAGAATTGGCAAATTTGAACAATTGTCCGTACGTCCTATTAAATTTATAGCTGTTCTTGCGCATCCCATTCTTCCAGTTCCAGAAAAGGCTAGATGCGTCCAAGAACCTCCTTAGAGCTGCAGCAAGATCAAACACCGGGAGCATACCCGTAACAAAGAGAAGATAGTTGCCGATAGTTAACAGATCTTTATACTTTATCGCGGCCGTTACATGATTTATGCGAGGAATTTAGCCAGCGGCGTAGTCATTTTTCTCTGCCGGCCGGCCTAGCGACTGGCAACTGTTTTTAAAATAATCTTGGGGAGCCATCTCGATGGCAATTTATTCTTCGGCTGTCATTTATCATTTTATTTATACGTCAGCTTGGTTCCGAAGTTAATTATTGGATTGTCACGCGGGCATATTAAATGAATGGTCAGTGCAAGACCGTGTTCATGTGGGATGATGACGAGGCTGATATATGAAAACAATTCCAACTTGCATTTGTTGTTCTACTGTGAAAAACTCTGGAAATTTATTTTATAGACGTGGCAATGCCCACTGGTTGGGTTGAGAAAGTTGACCTTGTAGGTATCTTCAAGGTCATCGCAATCATAGCAGATATTCATGATACGTATGCATAAGACACTGTTATTTTTTCCGCTAGATGGAAATCAATAAAAGAACCACGAATTTTTAAAATTATTTGTATGAGCTTTTCAGATATATGATATCTGACCAATGATGTCCAAAATTATCTGTACACTGCCTTAATCGATTTCGAACATGTCGGACAACTTTGTCCAGAATTTCATAGGTTATGTTGGCGATATTCGGACGAATGTTGCTCTTGAAGTGGACCAAAGTCCTGAGACGATCGTTATAAACTTGTGATTTCAGTTGAATCCAAAAAAATAGCCGGCAACTAAATCAGGAGACTGTTCCTACATTCACAACTTGACACTTTTGGGTGTGTACGTTCTCCAGATCAATACTATCCAATTTCGGCCATCAAAAATTATTAATCATAAAAAACGACGAGGAATGGACAAACTTGGTTTTCTTCGACACTTTCGGCTATAGCAACAATATTCTCGGCTATAGCAACAATATTCTCGGCTGTTCTTGAGCGACGTGCACATCACTAACTTGTCCTAACAGCTCGAATTTTTCCACCAATTTCTTTATTGCGGTCTGACAAGGTGCTTCACGATGACCCAAAAATGTTCTAGTTTTACGAACCGTCTCTGCCAAAGGCTCACCATTTTTATGGTGAATTTTAATAATTTCACTGCATTATTGAAGCGTGTATTGTTCCATTTTTATTAATGGCATAGTTTTTACTTGTCAAATGTCAAAAAATTAAAAACACCTGTTATTGGAAAACCCTTCAGCATAACGAACAAAGTCACAACAGAATTTGAGTAATGTCAGTCCAATAATTAATATATTATATGGTGATGCCATGTAAAAACAATTTTTGACAAAATATACACTTCCATTGGTCAATACTTTCCACTGCGAATGTAACTAGTATCAAAAAAGTTATTCACCCCATTAAACATACATATCAAGAATCAATTGGCAACTACCGATAGATCAGAACTTTTTTTAGGAACCCTTCCAACAGTCAATATATTCGCGGTAATGTACGAATGCATGAATGGAAATTCCAATCACGGAACTCCCACAAAAGACCGTGGTTAGGATGTAGGTATATCAGAGTTAGCCGAGCACGTTTTTGCTAAATTAAAATCGCACAGGGAATCTGGATATCAATATGTCTGCCCCGGCATTCGGAACTTTCTCTATACGAATGCACGAGTTTTCGAGACCCTCTTTGATCCGATGTGCATTTGTTCGGCGCCATTTTCAATGCCTGCCATGATCCCTAAGCCGATTTCCAGCAGTCTGTTCCTCCGTCTTTGCTCTATTCATAATAAAGCTGAATCTGATATTTTCGAAATTACTTCTGCGAAGATATCACGAAGATTATCTGCAGAATGGATGATGCGAACAAAAATTCGATTCCGTAAAGACCTACAGACGGTGCAATTAGAGTTAAGGGCTCAGAAAGTCTTATTGATGATTGAAAATATGAATTGGCCTGCAGCCGGGATTATAGAAGTTTAATTACAGAAGAAGTTGCGGCAACTTTTTATGATACTTTCGAAGTTATAATCGACGGGAAACCTTCTGTAATTTATTACAATTGGTGCGCCTGATTCAGGGAAGAAACAAATTGTGAACATTCTTTGCTGATGTTTTTTTAATTTTACGGGGTAAAACGTGAAATATTGGATACAATTAAGAATAATGAGATGGCTTTGTTGTTAACAGCTTCTCTATTTCGGTATGTTCTCAATCTGTATAGTTTCCTGTAATGAAATAATGAAATTGGGTCACAGATTCTGGAGAAAATCAATTATTCAGAGATACAGCCAACTCAAAAGTCTTTTTTTATCTCTAGAATATCATGGACTTTGGTCCACACTATGTTCGAAAAATCATTTTCAATAGAAAAACTTATAGATGCCATGAATTCAATGTCTATACAGTGGAACTTTTCTATAACGAACGTCTGTATAACGAATTTCTCTGTATAACGAGTTTCGTACGAAACATTGCACCTTGAATCCAAATTCCATGTTAAAAACGCCCTCTGAAATGAAGCTTTCTTTATAACGAAATATTCACAGAACATAACTCTTTGAATGAGTATTAGTAAAAAAGTATAAGGGTGGTTTTTTTCTCAAATTTTCTCGGACTTACATAATAAATCCCGACTTTAGACTAAATCCTTACGACGGGCGCAGAGATCCTTCTGAAACAGTTTTCAATACACCCCCTACCTGTTTAGTTTCAATCTAACCATTACGCTAGTGCGAAAGTTGTACGAAAATGTCTGAAAGGAAGTGCTTAAGTTTGAATGATAAACCTAAATTTATCAGTGTCGACTGCGACATAGCCGACGTTAGAAACAAATTTTCTGTATAACGATATTTCTTTATAACGAATTTTTCTGCGGATTTAGCGCTTTCGCTTTGCGGAAGTTC
The DNA here is from genome assembly GCA_013421045.1 of Propylea japonica. Classification (NCBI taxonomy): domain Eukaryota; kingdom Metazoa; phylum Arthropoda; class Insecta; order Coleoptera; family Coccinellidae; genus Propylea; species Propylea japonica. The sequence goes on from CM024240.1 coordinate 33,671,955, forward strand.
CACTGTATACTCTATTGGAATAAAGATCTGACACCATACAACACATAAAACAAAACAAAAATTCCTAGCGGATATTAGTGCAAAACGGGGTAACATTCTAGTTTACGTATAATACCGGAGCTCAGGGAAAAATCTCAGTAGAATGAACCCTGCCTTACCTTTTCTACAAATGATGCAATCATCATCTTTCCAGAGAAAACTTAAAGACAACAGATGGCGCCACTCCTATAAACCCTTGATCACTTCGAACCAATCAAGTACCAAGTAACTCTTTTGACCTATATATATTCTTTTGAATTGAGAGCTAAAATAATACAATACATGAAACAAAAAAGTCCCCTGACACGAGTAGATGCAAACAAGAAGTAGCTTCCAACTGTTTTCTCCTCCTACGCCTCGTGCCTCTTGAAGTGAACAAATAGAGGCCTTATTATATTTTCAATTTACACATTTAAAAGTTCCATCGCCTACTTCAACCAGGTAATGGCAGATACTACCCGAGCACTTATATCGGTTGTTTTTCAATTACTATGGGCGGTCAGAGTAGTTTAAAATTGATTATTCAACTGTTTTGCCGTATTCGGACAGCCAATTCCTTCGAGATAAAAATGTAATCAGGGCTTTAGAGATGGGTGCGACGGCTAAGTATAAGCGTTTCGAGTTTTTAAGAAATTATAATGGGATAAGATTGATTTATAATATCAATAATTTGCTTTATCATATCTGCCTTATGATAATGGGCATTAATAATTTCCTTAAAATCACTTTTGAAATAATGGACCATCAGAAAATCTTACCGAATACCCTTTTTTGTTTCGTTGTCAGGTTTTCTGGAAAAAAAATATATAAGGTCTTTTAATCTGGATTCCTGGCCATTCGGAAATCAAAGGAAACGAAGAGGCCAATGCACTCGCCAAAGACGGCGCACGAATGTCACTCATTGGCCCAGATATCTTCTGTGGTATAGGTAAATATACCTATAAAAAGGAGTTTCTGGAGAAGGAAAAAGCCGAGAGGAAAAAACTCTAGCGGAATCTCCCAGGGTTGGCATTCCACTAAGTTCCTTCGGAACTTTGAAACAGCAAGATCCAAAGGATATCTGGATCTTAGAAAGAAACAATTACACCTCCTCACTGGCTTTCTTACAGGACACTGTCGCTTTAGGACGCAGCTGTTGAGATTGGGATTATCGGACACTGACGAGTGTAGTTTTTGTGGGAAGAGGAAGAAACCCTCATTCACCTAGTCACGGAATGCTTTGGCATTGTGAGCCTAAGGAGAGAATGCCTTAGGCGAGAAACCTGTAAGCGTCAGGAACAAGCCTCGTTGAAGCCTTCAGAGATTTTGGATTTTTTCAGATCTCTTTAACTGGAATGCGAGCTGTGAGGGTATGGTCCGAACAGCTCTGTATGGGGGCACAATAGACATTGAGGTCGCAGTGAACTGTAAACCATTTTCAAACTAAACTAACTACAGATTTTTCATCACTGAAGCATACCCAGTTTCTGTAGAAATGAAAATATTTCTGTCTATAATGAAAGTATTTTTGTCATTAATTTGGGAAGTCACGATCACCAGAGATAAATAGATGCTATCAGAAAATCCCTTCCCTTATTTCTATCCCCATAAAAAACCTCGTTCATTTCTCCCCGAAGAAGATATCATCATTTGTTTTCCAACTATCTAACTTTCAATTCGCGTCAGTGATTCCGAAGGCAGGAAATTCATTATCTGTACCAGTTTCTGAAGGCCCATCCGGAACTCATTAGAATCCACCGATTTATGTACAAAAAACTTGACACGTAATTTTTCCACTGTCTCCTTTCCTTTATGGAAAAGTTTGCCGTAGAATTCGTTCATTTCCGTGAATTATTCGGGGAGCACAAGAAACGTTTTACTCCCGCCATTTTCCGAGAGAATAAAAGTGACAAATGCATTCACACATCCAAGAAAAAGCACTATTTATTATCTGAAAGCAGAAAAAGCTTGAATGGAAACCTCAGGCAATAATTCATACAAAATGCGGACGATGAAAACCTTTGTTTAGTTTTCTGCTTTCGGCAGTTTTTTCTAGGTGAAAACGAGCGCGAAAATTAATGACTTGCCGGTGGTTTTCCTGTTGGATCTTGCGTGTTTTAAAACTTTTGGCTTTTCACTTCCCTGTTTTCATTCGTTTAATTTTTGTAATTTCGTGGTGAACAAAAACTTAATGCTTGAATGCAAGCTTTGGTGAGCGGAGTAAAGGTTGAGTTTTTCTTATTTTCTGTTAGGAAAAATTCATATTTCATTCTTGTGGATAAGTGAAGAGATATTTAACCCTTCTTATGAGCAAGTGCTTTTGAGCACTGGTTCATTGGTGAAGGAATAATGCTTTTACCTCGAAATTTTGTGATGGACTTTAAATTGATAGTTAATTTGAGGATGCAAAATCTCAGCACAATCAGAATTATATTCTGGTATTTATTCGGAATTGAATATGTAAAAAATCGATAAATTATACTATTAAAATTCTATATTTTGTTAATTACAGCATCAAATTCGATTTCATTTCAATGTAAACGTTTTTCATGGAAATATTAGAATTTATTTTTCGATATTGCGATAGATGGTTGTATTAACCCAGCTCTCACACATTTTTCGTACTACTTTTAATTACTATCGAACATTTGACAGCAAAATTTTAGCACGGTCGAATTAACAAATTCTGAATCAATCGAAAAAATGGATAATTTTGAAAAAATGTATTCAATGGTTGGATTATGATAAACTCTTAAAATTTTGCATGACCAGTCAGTATAAAAATCTTACCCTCAGCATGAATTCGACTCGAATCGAATATATTGTTGTGGAAATATGAGGGTTTTTTTCAATATTCCGATTGAATTTTCTATTCTGTTCTGTTGACACTAAAGCCACAAAATTTCGCATGAGGCTTTTATGAATACCTTGCATGTGGCCGCAAAACTTCATTCATATAGCACTTTTTTGAGTAGAACAATCTCTCAAAAATGACAAATATTTCCGAAAATGTAAGTTTTCAGTTCAAAGAATCCTGACGATTACAATCAAAGGCTTGCTAAAACATTGAATTTGAAAGTATATCAAGATAATAGCCCAAATTACATTATGGTAATTGACAACTCCTTTTTTGAGAGTTCTTTCTACTTAAACGAGTGCTATATCGTTTTGCCTAAATGTCTCTACTTTTAGAATTTTGAGCCGGAAATGCTCAGAAACGAACAAACGATAACGAATTAGTGGTTAAATTGGATTCTGTCCTAGATACTTGAAATTTTCAGGGTGAATTCGGTTCCCAAATGCCTCGGTTAAGTCTGTTAACCAGCCAAATTGTATAGGGTGTTCCATAAAATATGATTATCCAAAATTTCTGTTCCTCATGTCTCAGAAAAAACGAAATCAATCGCAATGAAATAGTTGCGGCCACATGAATGTCCTCATAATAAGCCTATACGCCTCATGCAAAATTTTGTGTCCATAGTGTTCAAAGAGCCATACAAAATTCAAATGGAATATTGAAATGAAGAATCTTTTTAAGTTTCCATAATATATTCTGTGAATGCTGACTGATATACTGAATTTTCATGCAAAATTTCAAGAGAATCGCATCATCAGAACCATAGAATTTAATTTTTCATTTATCTTTTACATATTTCATTTTCTCAATAATTTCATATATTTGGTATCAATCTCAAGTCCCATATAAAATTTGAGGTAATAGTATCATGCTCCACCAAAGGACGAGCGGTCAAAAGCTCCTGCTCTGGGCTTTTTCAATTTTTTTTATTTGGAGTGAAATGCTAGTGAGAGTAGGTCGTATACATAAATAATTGAAATGTTGGATTCAGCCGAAATCTGAATCAACATGAATGATGAATGTTATCAGGATATCAACCTGTAAAGTCACATATATCTAACATGGCATCCGTTTAGCTCATACATAACCGATTAGCGAGTGCCGTAACTTATTAACCACATACGGGCTATCATTTCAATTTGTGGCTTAATCGGATTCGCCGAGCTCGAATGCGAAATGTTTGCGGTAATGCGTGCGTGTAATGTGCAATCCCTATCTGTAATTAACAATTAGCGGAATATTGAAATAATCATCATAATTATCATCGCGACCATTGATATAATCGACCACAAAAATGATACACCTACTACGTATGTGTCCTAATAACTTTTGGTCACACTGTATAAGACTTCAGATAAGATCGGTTTTTCAATTTTATAATATAATAAAAGGTTTTCCAATAGTTATTTTGAATAGCCCGCTATTTCGGTAGATGTCACTTTCGAAGCTGTCATTTTTTGACATTTGACAAGTAGAAACTACGCTATTAATAAAAATGGAACTATACACTCTTCAAAAGCGCATTGAAATTATTAAAATTCACTATAAAAATGGTGAAAATTTGGCAGAGACGGTTCGTAAAACTCGAACATCTTTGGTTTGTCGTAACGCACCTGTCGGCCCGCATAAAGAAATTGGTGGAAAAATTCGAGCTGTTGGGGCAAGTTAGTGATGTGAACAATAAAACCAGTGCACGTCGCTCGAGAACAGCCGAGAATATTGCTGCTGTAGCCGAAAGTGTTGAAGAAAACCCAGGTTTGACCATTCCTCGTCGTTCTTGGAATTGATGATTTTTTATGGCCGAAATAGGATAGTATTGATCTGAAAAACGTTTACTTTCAACAGGACGGCACTACATGCCAGACAAGCAACGAAACCATTGATCTTTTGCGGGAAAAGTTTCCGGACCGTGTTATTTCTCGAAGGGGTGAACACAATTGGCCACCGAGATCTTGAGACTTCTTCCTTTGAGGCCACGTGAAAGAGAATGTCTACGCCAATAGCCCAGCGTCGATTCAAGACCTCAAAGATGGAATTAGTGAGGCTATCGAGGACATAGGGCAGCCACTTTGCGTCTTGGTTAAGTATGGGAAATTATCATATCATTAAAAGGATATGGTCCTCTAAGCGTGGTCGTGATGATCACTTGCCTGATGTTATTTTCCACTATTAACGGCATAGCTTCTTCTTTGTAATGAAATAAACATCTGATCATTTATATTGAAAAATAGCATTTTTGTTGGGATACCAAATAACACCTCTTATTGGAAAACCCTTCATTATAGTGCTCCTAATCAATATTTTGCTTTCCTACTTAGTCGATGATGATTTCAATTTGTGTTTCGATTGGACGTTCATTATGAAGTGTGAAAAATTTAAGCGAAGCCCTGAGCCAGGTGCTTTTGAGCTTTTAGGATATAATTTTCAAAATTTTTGTATTGGACTTGAAATTGATATTGAATGTATAGAAGCGAAATCTAAGTTCTATCGAAATTATATCCTGGAAATTATTCAAATGAAATATGTACGACCTTCTTTGGTTCTGACTTTACAATCCTTTAGAAAATTGCATGATGCATGATCATTTACTTCGTCAATTCACATCCTCAAACTCGATTTCATTCAGATCGAAAATTTTCAAATGGGAATACAAAAACATTTATCGATATTTTTTTTACATTAAAGCAACACCCAGAAACTCATGAATTTATAAATATAACTTGGACTCAACCTGTGAAGCCATTGAAATATGAAAGAAGACTAAATTGGGATGGGAATTTCGAAAAGAACGGAAACAGGGAAGGCGTCCAAGTGATTTTATAGCTTGGACATCAGTGGGTTTTGGGGTTCTTAATGCCTGTCACTTTGATGTTCAATGTTTAAGGTCCGTTGGCAGCCATGATATCCGGACGTCGTTTAAGTAACGAGCAAACGGAGTCTCCGAAGATTACCAGATCGTTAAGAGATTTCCAGAATCGGTCACTGAATGTAGGGGATCAATTTGGATACATGGGGATGAACGCATGAGTGCAGTATTTGGAACGATTAAGGCCTATCACCCATCTGCCAACTCACATTAGGGCTGGACTACTACCTCAAAATTTTGTATGGGAATGAGGGCTACCGCGTATGAATTTTCCGCTAGAGGCGCTAGTGTTGCGTGAGGTCCACGAGAATTTGAATTGTCAAATATTCAAACGTAATTGTGAATCTGTATTATGTTTATTTTCAATCTTTACGAGGATGTGAGGAGTTTCACATACATAATCAGATTAATAGGTAACAGCAAATATGAATCACGGATCAAAGAATAGCACTGCTTTGAGAGCGGTATTACAGAAGATAGTTGCCTAATTAAGCGGGCTAAAAGGAGAGCTAATTCAAAGGTGAGTTTGTTCAGAGTTTCAATACGCATTTCTTGCGGAAGGTATGCTTATTTATTGAGTTTAGAGTTATGGTTTTTTTTTACAGATCCAAATACTATGATAGGAATGATAATTCCAGTGGAAACGCATTATCATGATTTGAAATAAGTTTATTACAGAAGTAGATTATCATTTCAAGAGAATTTGCTTTTTATCCTACTTACATGATACCTGAAAAGTGTTAAAACTTGGAGTAGAACAATAAAATCTCACACAATCCTTTCATTTATCATTATAAGAGAATATATAGAAAAAACAATATGTGCGAAAAGGAAAACCTCAGAGATCAATGTATACTAACTAATCACTAATCATTCATTTAAAGTAGGGTAATTTATTTATTCACACAAGTTCTTGATATATATTTTTACAGTAAATGTTTTCCTCGAGTTAGTGAGTTAATTGATAACAAATATGAAATGTTTGTAGTTGTAAAATCCAGAGTAAAATTGTACCAATTAGATTTTCAATAGTAGGTTTGTTTCTATTACTCTCAAGTTCCGACAAAAAAGCAGTATCAGTTGAGCTCTCTTGACTACATATTGATTTTCCTCTACAGTTGAAACGATTCTTGCATTTTCAAATTTCTTTCTGCGTTCAAGAACTCTCTCTCTACTAGTATTTTATTCATATCTGTCCTCACCTTCCTGGTACCCAGAAAATTGGCTAGGTTTTGATTTCAGTTTTAATTTAGGAATAGCTGAAAAATTTTCAACAGTAGATTACAAGTAATACAACTATGTATTACAAGATTTATTCAATTGTAAAAGTAAAGTGTCTGAAGCAACATAATGTAATAGATTATTAGGTACTAACGGTTTTCTGTATTAGGATCGTTAGGTCACGTATTATAACCAGGGTTGAAATGTTTTTCACGAAAATAAGAATGTTTTGAAGGGGTAACATCAGCTGCTTTAGGACAGTCCTATCGTTCCCTTTTTTCTGAACAATACGGAACTGCACAACCCTGCGACATGCTCGATATTGTACAGTATTCAAGGAATAGAATGTACACTTTTTTCACACGACTTATAACACCGAACACTTAAAAATATGAATTTGTTTTAATAATAATAAATCAATGACAGTACAAGGAACTCTGACAGGACCTCACGCAAAAAAACGGCAGCCCTCATTGGGATTCATGCCGAGTATATAAATGCAAAATCTGAGCACGATCTGAATTATATTCTGGAAATTATTCGAAAAATTAAATATGTCGAATAGTGTACTGTATGAAACGTTCTCATACCCGATTTCATTTCAATCGAACGATTTTCATGTCAAATTAGAATTGTTTTTTGATTTATAGACTAATGGTGGTATTCTGTTTTTCATCTGTAAGTTACGATAATGTAGCGTACGATTGGTCTGGAACTGGCCGACTGCGACTGGCAGATTCGTAAATAATGCAATTCTGAAATGGTTCCTGTAACTCTCTTATTTACAGCGTCACTTTTGAACTTCTCATCAAAAAACATAACCTTCAATCGTAAGATTTGATCATGGAACTTTATGTATTATGAGTAAATGGTTTTGATTTGAATTTGAAAATACATTTACATCTGAATGTAGTTTGCGTTTGTTTCTTTCATCTAATAAATTGAAAACAGGAAAGAAAAAATTCCTTGGTTTAAATTGCTGTAGAGCACTTATTGAGTTTACAGTACACTGGTTCTTCAATATGAACATGTTCACAAACTGGGCATTCGGCATTTCTTTAAACTGTACATTTTCTGGGCATCTGGCATTTCAAATGGATTCATTTGATCACGCAACCTTTTCCTTCCAATTCTCATAAAGTTCCTACTTTAAAAAAGAATGATTTTCAGGTCATGTATATTATTGAACAATGTTTTAACTGTTATGATTTTCTTCCGATAGCAATCCAATAAACAAAGCCATATTATTTTTATTCGTCATGAAATTCTTATATTGAAACGTTGGTGTTCATCGTAAAATGAACAAACCATTCAACGTAACCTCACAATATGTCATTCGATAATGCTTCCGATCACCCGTCGAGTACTCGTAAATATTTAACGATTTCTGTAAGCTACATATCCCTTAAAAATGTCCAGAATTGCAATTTTCCTGTAAGCTTATGCAAAGTTACAGATTGGCTTACAGATGAAAGCAGAATACCAATATTAATTATAATGGGTGGATGATAAAAGAATCCTGGATAAATGATATTCCTGCTCATACATATGGTGAAGTGACTTGGTGTACACACAGAAACAAACGAAAGTGAAAGAAATCGTGCAGTGTGTGGATAGCCTCATACCGAAATAGCAACGAAATGCGAAGGGAGTTTCACTTAGAATCCCTTGGAAGTTTGAATGAAATAGCACGAGTCCCAGCTAATAGATACGTCCACATGAAACGGAGCTGTGAAATGAATGGCCTGGGGGTGTGTAACCGGCCATTGCATCCTTTTATTTCCTCCAGAAGCTATTTCTCCTACGTCCCGGACTCTCTGACGGCAATTAACAATCCGTACGCAAGGTTGCCTTTGGGAGCTTGCCCTATCATTTGTGAGAGCGAAAGTTCTTTTGGAGGAGAGTCGAAAAATGTACTTTCAGTTTTTTGTTCGAATAAGGTCAGTTATGATTTTGTTACGAATTTTGAGTGTGCTTAATAATGAAAAATCAATGGAGAACGCTTGGAAGAATTGAATAACAGTTCAATGGGTTCTTGATTTAATCAGAATTTCTCTCTTAGCTTATTATTTTCATCATCGAAAAATTTCTAGTCAAATTTTCATATATTTTTAGGAGTCTACTGACTTTGTTTTCTTTCACTGGCTGGACAATTGTATGAATTATTCCAGTCGGAAAATTATCTATATTTTTATCTCTTTCAAAACCCCAAGAATAATCTTGTGACAGAAACATCAGAATATTTCGTTTATTTTCATGATAATATCTGAAATATAAAGCTCATTCGTATCAGCGCAGGTTTGTCATTTTTCCAATTATCTATATATTATACATCTATCTGATGATAAATACGTTTTTAATTTTTTTGATGTAAGTACGCGAGTCATATCGTTTCGCCTAAATGTCTGTAGATTTCGAATTTTGTTCGGTTTCCAAATGCCGCGGTTAAGTTCGTTAACCTGTACGTCTTCCATAAAATATGGCCATTAAATTTTTTTCCTCATTTCTCAGACAAAACGAAATGAAATTTTGTGGCCATATGCAAGATGCTCATAATAGGCCTCATGCAAAATGTGGCTGTAGTGTTAACAGACCCATAGAAAATTCAATTGGAATGTTGAAAAGAAGTATCTTTAAATTTCCATAATGAGATATTTGATTCGACTGAAATTTATTATGTGAATGAATTTTGATATACTGAATGCTCTAACAAAATTTCAAGAGATCGCATCATCAGAACTATAGAATTGAATTTTTTATATTATTGATTTTGATATTTTGAATAATTTACAGAATATAATTACGACCGTGCTGAAATTTTTCATGAATCTCAAGTACTATACAAAAGTTTGAGGTAATAGTCTTACTGCTCCACCAATGAACAAACGCTCAACAGCACCTGTCCAGGGCTTTTTTCAAATTTTTAAGTTTAAGTTTTAAGTATCTCGCAAAACGAAGAACTTATGGAGAAAAGTTAAATATAACATAATTCCATTATTCATGCAGAATCACCTCACACTTATTTGGTAACATCCTTTATGTACTTGAATTTGATAGTAGTTAGTTCACAACAACTTTGTGTCGTGATATTGTCGTTTGAAGATAGCAGTCATTTCTTGTCAACACATGATTAATCGGGATTTTCCAATATTTGATGTGTTTCAATTCTGAAAAGTTTGATATTTGTTGATTATTTTTCATCGATCCATACTATTATTCTTCACTTTTATATTTTATATTATAATAAGGAAAAAATGTTCGCTTCGACTAAATATGAGTAGGTTTAACCAAAATTTCCTTGGATAATTAACATAATCCGTCGAACAATCTCATCTGACGACCTGACGTCCATTTCTGAACACAATCTCACAAACAATTTATACTGGTACAAAATTCCCGATATCCGCTTCAAAGATTAATCGAAATTGCCTACACCAGCACATGCTTGCGATAGGACTTTCAACAAAGATTTGCATAATGACATTCATAAAATTGTATAAGAAAATGGTCTGCGATATCGAAACTATAGCCTAGGATGTAAGGAATATGTGGACAGCTGATAGGAGGACGTGACCTACAAAAGAATGGGATGTTTATCGTGTGTTAGGGACAACTCCCAAATGGAAATTCTTTGAGGGAAAACGTGAGAAGGAATATCAAATATCTCCTCTGGCCAAGTTATATCCTTGCTCGGTTTTCTCGTGATGAACTGTGAAAAATGTTTTTTGATGAAATGAGTTTATACAATAAAACAGTGGGTTTTTAGATTATCTGAGAATCTCAATTCTTTTTTTTGTTCTTCACTTATTCTGAGTTTTCACATATCTCATTTTCTTCCGAAAAAACATTCGCAAAAGTAAATGATATTTATTCATCGCTAGGTTAATAAACGAGCAGGAGCTTTCGAGTGATATTTCTTTGGTAGTGCAATATGACTATTACCTCAGAATTTTATATGGGATTTGAGAATGATACCAAATATATAAATGCATGGTCTAAGCGAAATTAAAGTCTGGAAATTTTTCAAAAAATGATATAATTAAAAATAACAATTACAAAAATCAATTTCTATAGTTCTGATGATGAGATCCTCTTGAAATTTTTGCATGAACATTCAGTATATCAATTTACATTCACAAAGAAATTCCACTCGAATCGGATATCCTGTTATGGAAATAAAAAGATTCTTCTTTTCAATATTCCGATTGAATTTTCTATGGTTCTGTTCATACTATGGCCTGCACAAAATTTTGCATGAGGCTTGTTATGAGCATCTTGAATTTGGCCGTAACAGTTCATTCCGATTGGTTTAGTTTTTTCTGAGATATTGAGGAACTGAAATTTTGAATGGTCATATTTTATAGAACACCCTGTACGATTCGACTGGTTTACGAACTTAACATAGCTATTCCGGATCAGAACTCATCCTGAAAATTTCAAGTCTCTAGGACGATCCCTTCGAAAGTTATTGTGCTAACGGACGGCCGGACGTCCCTACGGACAGAAATGAATCTGAGCACAAATTCGTCATCAGGAAGTCTAACCCTATCTGATTTTCACTCTAAACGGCATAGCTTCTTCTTTATAATGAAATAAACATCCGATCATTTATTTAGAAAAATGGCATTTTTCTTTGAATATCAAATAACACTTCTTATTGGAAAATCCTTTATGTGAAATTGTAGGTCATGATATAAAAATAAATCAGTTTCGTGGTGCTATTGCTAGTTTTTGAAAGATGTCATGTTAATAATTTCTGAATCTAGGATAATTTTCAATGAAAAGCTGCATTGCTTATCAACCTCGGTTGACATTGATTCATAATCGTGAACGACGATATTATTTTATTAATAGGCCGACATATTGATCACATTATAAAAGCCTACAATTTAAAAATTTTGCAAATATTCACTTGTCCGGAGAAGAAAACAGAGCAGAAAAGCAGTCATTAATCAAATTGAACAATTTCTTTTGAACATTTCAGAAGTAATGATAACTTTACTATCCTATGTCTCAAATAAAGCAGCAGTCTTTCATATTTCCCAAAGCTGCCCTCTATCGGTTCTCCGAATCAATATAAAACTCATTTATTTTCACCGAAGTATATTCGATTTTCCAAGTATGTACATTGATTGAGCAAATCATGTCTCGGTGCACCAAGAATGGTATTCTCCATTGAAGTCGCCTAATTCGATTCTTCGCGAATATAGTGCGGAAACTTTTCCGCCGATCTTTCGCATTCCTCCGTTCGCCAGAACCAAAAGCTGGATCCTTTATTCTCTTTGAAAACACCAAGAGAGCAAAGCGTACCGAATTAGTTACGAACCAATTTCTGGTCCATATAATCCCTTTCTGTTAACAAGTATTCGAATTTCGTTCGGCTTATAAAGGAGATCATCCTCGACTCTGCGGAATTTTCGATGGAAACTTTTTAAATTAAGTGGATTAAAACACAACTTATTGGGAAGTATGTCTCGGAGAAGTACCAGTGGAGGAGTGGAAACCGATAGATTGAAATTGGCGAGAGCAGTCGAACAAAAGACGATGTCCAGCCTAACGGAGGCTCAAGAGGGAAATTAAGCTTTCATTATAAGATTTGTGAGTTTGGAAGCGAATCGAGTGGCTCTTTGAGATCTTTCCTTGTTTAACAAGCGTCTAACAGAAGGAATGATCATCGATAGAAGGCAAACGCAGCCTCAGATCGAAGAAAGAGAGTGATAAAATTATCAGAACTTTATCCTATTCACGCAAGAATTTTTCTATAATTGGCGATTCCAAAAATTTTTCTATAGAAGTGTTACATCAGTAGGTGGAATGACGTGGCATATGAACCTACCCCTTAATCATTCTGAGATTCCTATCTGTTCATGCTGCAATAGCTGCTTATTGACTACCTTTCTGCGTTGCGGCCAATGAGGTTTCTTGTGAGTTACCACGTTAGAGACTAGAGATAATTTCTCCAGAAATGTAACCTTTTTCACAAATTCGATCATTTCTGAGCGCTTGCTCTACTCGAATTTCGAGCCGAAATCACGACAACGCTTACAGGACCATATACTTTAATGATATTTTCCATAACCAAATCGCAAAGTGACTTCCCTTTGCCCTCGATAGCCTCACGAATTGAATCTTTGAGGTCCAATTTTTTCATTGTGATCCGACAAGGTGCTTCACGACGACCCAAAAGAGTTTTACGAACCGTCTCTGCCAAATTTTCACCATTTTTATAGTGAATTTTAATAATTTCAATGCGTTCTTGAAGCGTGTATCATTCCATTTTTATTAATGGCGCAGTTTCTACTTGTCAAATGTCGAAAATTGATAGCTTCAAACGTGACATCTACCGAAATAGCGGACTATTCAAAATAACACCTCTTATTGGAAAACCCTTCAGCATTCTGGGTTACTAACTTGAAGTAATTGTGCAAACGAATATCTAAAGCATCTAATAATTCAATTTTTAGCTTGGGACTATTTGGTTGGGCTTCATTTCATAGATGACTGTTATATGTTTTCTAATGTGATTCTAAAATTTTGAAGTAGAAATTATTTTTGGAAGTTTTTCAAAAAAGAAAACTAACTAATACAACCTCAAACTGAAGTAGATCAGAAGAAAATCAACACTTTTTCATAACTACTGAGAATGACAATTTGAGAAAATAATGATAAAATAAAATTGTTTATTTATTTCAGAATCGATGAATTTCACGATGAAAATTCCAAGGAATTCACAACGAGCAAATTCCACGTTCCGCAAGTCATGAGAACTTCTCGAATTTCCCAGGCGGATCGAGTATGTTCGGCATTAATTTCCTATTCGGAAATAAGTCGTATCAAGTTATTGAAACTTCGTTCTGAAATCTGGATCGTAAGCTTCGTTAATGGTGAAACAATCCCAGAGCTGGGTATCAAATTTGGATATCATCTAGCTTGACGTAATGAATCTTTGCTTCGGTTTAATTGGTATACAGGAAAATTGAGTGGGAAAATTTGTGTAGAAGTGCGTTTGAGATTACGAATTGAAACTTTGTTAGTTCATGGAGGTAACAGTGAAAAATGTATAGTTTTAGAATCAGTGGAACCACAGCATTCGCCATTTTGGATCGGATTACTCAGATACTATTGAAATTAAATTTAAAGTTTTCCATTGAACTTAAAATATGGAGCGGGTTTAATGCAAAAGAAATTGTACAATAATAACTAATTCAAATGTCAATTTATGCTATTTCACTGTACAATTATCCTGGACGACTCAAAGTATTCAGAAGTAATACGAGTAAATTCACAACTCTACTGAAAAATAGGAATTTATGTTATGTCAAATGAATGTCTTGGGTGAACAAGGATGTTAATCTCGTTTACTAATCGCTGGTATTAATAAACTAGTTGATTAAATAAATATTATTTGAATTTCTCTGAATCAATTTGTTCACATCTTCTTATACATAATTTCAAATTTCTCGTTGTTAACTAAAACTTTGCGTGACATGTTGTCGTTTAAAGAAAGCATTCATTTCTTGTGAAATAACTGTGTGCTCCAAGTAGATATGAGTTTGATATTTGTTGATTTTAATCGATGAATATTATTTTTTCCACGACTATTGTGAAATCCGTCATTGTACGTCTCTGTGCTCGGCCTTAATAATACCCATTAATGATAAAGGAATAATGAGATTATAAATCACTGCTGTCAAATGCTTCATAGATTCAGCTTTGATATATAATATTCTCTAAATTGGTATTTCTTCAGTATTTTAAAGTATTCCAACTAACAAATATACCTTGTCAATCGAGGCCAAATTTACTATTTGGTTATCAATTAGAGGGTTTTTATTACAAAATGTACATCTCATGTGACAACTAGACTCTTTCCACGCTTGTCATAGAAGGATATTGTCGCGGTCGCCAATTGTTAAAATCTTCAAGAAATATATTCAGTAGTTGTGAATAAAGTATAGTATCCTACTCGCGTATAATGGCTGTTATTCACTCGGTAATTTGGGCCACTCGCCTACGGCTCGTGAATAGTAGCTACCATTATACGCTGGTTGCATAATATACTATTCTTCCTTTATTCGTTTCATAGGATTGAATTTTTTCTTAATTCATCCCTTATCAGTATGGGTGATACCCAACATAAGGGCACAGGTCCCTTGAAGGAAGTGTTTGCTCATGTTTGTGTAAGAAGGCAGGAACCTTTCAGTAAAATTTTTGTCAATGTCAACTCTCAATGAAGAACATTTTCATCAGCTAGTAGGAACTTCAACACAAAGAACCCACTCTGATTTTCGATTCACAGCAATATTCAACCGTCTTAAATAACCTGTTACAATTTCTCAAGAACACTCATCCTAGATTTCCAGACCGTCTAATATATTCACAAATTACCTCATTTACCTCATCATAAGCTCTGAGAGAGGAGCTGCACTAGAGCCGACAAAGCCTTTCAACCAACGTTGCACCCACACTTTATATAAAGCAGTACCTATATAGAATTATAGATGGATGACTGTAACTCGAAATATCACAGGGGTGACGGCACTATGACGAGCTATTAAACTTATTTTCAATTTGCGCTGTTTCGACGGGATATTAGACGCATACACGTAATGTTATTGCTATTATCAAACGCGACTTCCGACCTGCTGCCACTGACACGAAATTACGAAATTTAAATTACATCTCACGGGAACTTTTCATCGTGTGAGTCGACAGATGGCTCTCGACTCGATCAATCGATTTAATTGGAACAATTATAGAATGTAAACGAGTTGCTGATGGCTCGAATATCGGATAGATATTATTTGAGGTGGAGAGCGATTTAGTAAAATCGGCAGTTCAGTATTATGTTTATCAAAATTTCTCGTAATCGAACAATATAAAGGGTTTCCAATAGGAGGTGTTATTTTGAATAGCCCGCTATTTCGGTAGATGTCACGTTTGAAACTGTCATTTTTTGTCATTTGACAAGTAGAAACTAAGCCATTAATAAAAATGAAACAATAGACGTTTCAAGAACGCATTGAAATTATTAAAATTCGCTATAAAAATGGTGAAAATTTGGCAGAGACGGTTCTTAAAACTCAAGAAGAGGTGATCACAATTGGCCACCGAGATCTTGTGATTTGACACCTTGCGACTTTTTTCTTTTGGGCCATATGAAAGAGAAGGTCTACGCCTATAGCCCAGCGTCGATTCAAGCCCTCAAAGATGGAATTCGTGAGGCTATCGAGGACATATGGCAGCCACTTTGCGATTTGGTTATGGAAAATTTCATTAAAAGGATATGGTCCTGTAAGCGTGGTCGTGGTGGTCATTTAAATGATGTTATTTTCCATCATTAACGACATAGCTTTTTCTTTATAATGAAATAAATATCCGATCATATACAGGGTGTTTCATCATAAACTGGACAAACATATATTTTCGTGTAGAGGACATCGGGAGAATCATTTTTGCCTTATACAATATATCCCGTTTTCGAAGCATAAGCGAGATACAGGGTGTCAAACGTCATTTTTGAGCAAGATTCTTATGAGTGTGGTCAGTTATGTAAAACACTTGGTGTAATGGTTTTTGGTCAAATCTCAGTATTTTTGGGTCCTCTATCCAGAAAAGTTGACGAACTCCAAAAAAAAAATTACAAAATGGCGGAAAACCTACAATGTTCCAAATTTTTTTGCGGTTGTCAAATTGACTTTTGTTTTCTGAATGAACACAATTTTCTAAGACTTTCTGTGAAAAAATTTTTTCAAAAATCGAACACAAATTTTTTTTTACATGTCTACAGCGATGGAAAAAATTTCACTCGAAATGGATGAAATTTTGTACAATTGTACTTCTTGAATTATCAATCACGAATATGAAAACAGAATCGTAAAATATCGAACGGTTTCGTTACTACAGTCATTCAAATGTTTCGTTCGGACCTCTGAAATATTGAAAATAAAATTGTTTTGGGTTCTAGAATCAAAATGATTAAATTATTGGCATGTCTAAACATTTAGATGAATTTAAACGAAAAAAATCAGTGAAACTTAGTTGGGACTCGAAACGACGTAGGTATTAAATAGGGAAATTGCACTGTTCTAAGGATATTAATATTCGTTGCCAGGCAACGGTAGTCTGTAGTTCATAGAGTTTGACTACTGGCTAAATTATATTCACTGAAATTAAAATACCAGTCCCACTCTATGAACTACGAACTACTGTTGCCTGGCAACGAATATTAATATCCTTAGAACAGTGCAATTTCCCTATTTGATACCTACGTCGTTTCGAGTCCCAACTAAGTTTCACTGATTTTTTTCGTTTAAATTCATCTAAAATGTTTAGACATGCCAATAATTTAATCATTTTGATTCTAGAACCCAAAACAATTTTATTTTCAATATTTCAAAGGTCCGAACGAAACATTTGAATGACTTTAGTAACGAAACCGTTCGATATTTTACGATTCTGTTTTCATATTCGTGATTGATAATTCAAGAAGTACAATTGTACAAAATTTCATCCATTTCGAGTGAAACTTTTCATCGCTGTTGACATGTAAAAAAAAATTTGTGTTCGATTTTTGAAAAAATTTTTTCACTTAGAAAAGTCTTAGAAAATTGTGTTCATTCAGAAAACAAAAGTCAATTTGACAACCGCAAAAAAAAATTTGGAACATTGCAGGTTTTCCGCCATTTTGTAAATTTTTTTTCGGAGTTCGTCAACTTTTCTGGATAGAGGACCCAAAAATACTGAGTTTGACCAAAAACCGTCACACCAAGTGTTATACATAACCGACCACACTCATAAGAATCTTGCTCAAAAATGACGTTTGACACCCTGTATCTCGCTTATGCTTCGAAACGGGATATATTGTATAAGGCAAAAATGATTCTCCCGATGTCCTTTACACGAAAATATATGTTTGTCCAGTTTATGATGAAACACCCTGTATATTGAGAAATCGAATTCTTCTTTGAATATCAAAATAACACCTCTTATTGGAAAACCCTTTATTTTTTAGCAGAAAGAAAAACGACAAGAAAGTAATGATGAGTATTTATTACTTCAGTGCAGTCACATTCAAAATTTTCTCGAAATTCTCTCTATATGCGAAAATCAGAGCGAATTGAAAAAAGATCAACAGAATATTCCACACCTGTTTATAAAGGAATAATGTGATAGAGTAGCTTCCCTGATGTAAAAAGGCATCTAAAAACAGAAAAGCGCTCAAAAATAAAAAAAAGGTAGCTCAAATGTTCATGACAAATAGCGTCATCTTCACCGTCTTGTTATCGCATTATTCAAATATCACATGTTTCTCGGCGCCAGAGGAATTTGCGGAATATGCATTTATGCATTATTTGCCGTTCCCTTCATTAATTTCGGGATCAAATTGTCAGCGGTTGCAAATGATGAACAATTCCAGTGTTTTGATGGAGCATCTACATCCGTCTTTCGAGTCGGGTTAGTCCCGACTGGAGAACAAACAGTTGAATGCCGTCCATCACTTGACAGACCGTATTTCCTCATTTGTAGCCGGGGTTCATGCTCTCTGGGACCGTTTAAGCCTCCTGGCTTCGAGGAGATTGTGGAAGTGCGGCTCCTTACTCCCGGGTTAACTGAAATTTGTATTCGAATTTCGCCTTGAGGGACTCTACTCGACTTGTCTAGGGTTTTCACCAATGTTATTTTTCGCATTACCAAGAATGTTCCAGAGAATTGGAGGATTTCAGTGTTCCCTTTGCTACAGTTCGCCCAAAAGTTCCTGAACAAGAGTTCATTCGATAAATACTTGAGTACTTTTTGATCGAGTGAACCATGTCTGGCTAGCAGTTTCGGTAGTTTTGAATTTTTCCATAGTTTCGTTTGATTTTTCGAGTCTCTAACTGGTTGCGTTCGAAAGTATACATGCTGTTCCATTTTTCCTACAGTTTTCTACGTTCAAGTTTTATTCATCACATAAAATCTTGTGGTTTTCACTCAAAGCATGTTGGACAAGCTTTAGTTTTTCAGTATCTCCAAGTTGAGCTAGTATTTTATGTTCTTTGTTTCGAACATCTGAAGGACGTTTAGTTTCTCAATGTAAACTCTGAGGCACGCACAAGGTACTTCGTATATATGCAGTTTTCGGTAAGTTAATTATGATCTAGCCAGCTTTTATGTCAATCGCAAAAACTCCTGTTGGCCAACTATTTTTAGATCACGAAACATTTTGGCTTCATCGATGAATCATGTTCGATAAAGATAGACTTAATTTTAAAAATCCAATGAATCAAAACCATAAATCAAAATTATTGATGATTTATTTCGTGAACTGTCAAAAAAGACAAATATTTCCAAAAGTACTTAATGCCGGTAGCTTTTTGCAAGTTCCACTTTCAATGATTTCAATATTTGAAGTTACAATTCAAATACAGAGGAACTTCCCTTTAATGAACATCTGTATAACGAATTTCTCTTGTGTATAACGAATTTCGTACAAGACATTGCACCTTGAATCCAAATTACATATTTAAAACACTCTGTAAAACGAAACAAATTTTCTGTATAACAAAATATTCAGAGAACATCACTCTTTGAATGGGTATTGGCAAAAAGGTATAAGGGTGGGTTTTTTCCGGACGTACGTAATAAATCTCGACCTCAAACCCTCAAACTGAATCATTACGGAGGGCAGAGAGATCCTTCTGTAACAGTTTTAAATACACTCCTGGATGTTTGGTTTCAATCTAACCATTATGCTAGTGTAAAAGTTATGCGAAAATGTCGAAAAAGAAGTGCTTAAGTTTGAATGATAAACTTGAGTTCATCAGTGAAGACGACCGCGACATTGCCGACTTAAGAAACAAAATTTCTGTATAACGAAATTTCTATATAACGATTTTTTTTGCGGATTTAGCGCTTCGTTATAGGGAAGATCCACTGTATTTCAGTTCGTGACATTGTGGTGAGATGGTCTATGCTAGGCAAAGTCTAACAATGTCGTTTAATACCACAATAATAGCTCAAAAATCGACATTTATAGTCATTTGATTGAACTATAGCACGCTTTTCTCCCAGCAACAATATCAATACAAATTCTCGAAATATTAGTATAAATAACGTTTTAAATGACCCTTCTTTCAATTCAAACTAATGTGTTTTTTCAGAAAGCCGCATATCTAAATACAGAGTACAGAACCTCTCAAATTTCATGAAAGCAGATATTCATACGTTTGAGCTAACCTTGAAGCAAATATATTATTTCAGTGCAACCGGCACGAACAACTATCCGCAAACGATTTCGGTTTAATATTTCATTATTCCTCCTTCAACTAGTACATTTGTCCAAGTTTTCAAGGACTTTCGTTCTCCCAACAAGAGTTATTCCATTTGACTTACTCTAGCCCCGAAATCTCGAGCTCCCCTAAAAACGAAGGGGGCAAAATCAATAGACGTACTTTGTATGATAAGAAAAACTTGAGTCATATCGAAGTGTCATCTTAGAGAAACAAATCTCGAACACGAACGCGTTGGGGTGGCTTTCTCTGGCAAGCAAGGATGATGGTCTCTCTTCTTCGCGCTCAGAAGGAGCCATTGTGTTTCTCTTTCAGCCGACCTAAACGCAAAGGGGGTTCCTTAAGACCCTCGCGCTATTTGTCACTGGAAGTGATGTCTGATATATTTATGAATAAAATAGATCTTGGGGATACGCGGGGTCCACTGGTACTCAGGAATATTGAAAAAACTTTGTAGTTTCTAGCTGTCATGGATGGGGAAAAACGGTTCTTTGTTGGTATTCAAAGGATGGTGATACTGCCAGAAATATTTGTGTCTGGAATCGATTAGGAATATTTTGGAAATACCTTTAACAACTTCAAAGTTATTGAATCAACTAGGTTATTGAAGACAGCGACTAATGGTCAAGATATTTTAACGCGTGAGCGGAGCGAACAGATTAATAGTTCGAGACCATAAGTTGCTCAATTAATAACCGAGTTGATTCTTTCGACGACCTCAATATGAATAGTTTATAAATTCTTGGCTGAAATACATTCTAATTTCGCACAAGACTAATGCCCGTACTCATAGTCGATGCTCCGTCAGATCTCAATCTCATACGAGATTGAGACGAGCTCGCATGCTTAGCGACGATCGTATCTCATAAACAAACCTTTGGCAAAACTCGGCGGAGAATTCGAACATCGTCGGAATCTGGTTATTTTCACTTATTTCTGTGGTATCACTGCTGAGTTGCCACGGAGATCCGCCATTTACATTTTGAAATTTCAAATTGGATATTTTTGCGTTTTCATATTTTATCTGCGTAAGTCTGCTTATTGAAGTAAAAAATGGCCAAGATAAATGCATTCTCATCAAATTTTCACTTTCTTCGAAATAATCGATAAATTCTAAAAATTCAAAATCTTCGCGCTCCATTTTGAAGGTTGAATATTGACAGTTCGTATGACAGTTCGACATCCGAGCACGTCTCAAGGTTGGTCGGTAGCTGAGCAACGACGAAGTATTGCTTGAGTACCGAGTACGTCTATGAGATGAAAAGGAATGCTTGAGATCTGCTTGAGTACGAGAACTGACGGGGCATCGACTATGAGTACGGGCATCACATTTGACATAATAGAATTTCCATGTAGGTATCTATGTTCCAGTAGAGTTTTGACATTTCTCCTAGTGCTTCTGAATACTTTGTGAACGGTTGCCATCAGGATTGCATATTAAAATAGCAAAATTTGATCATAAAAATGCGTCATTAATGATAAATTTCATACACATTGAAATCAATTTGAGGTCTACGGAGATAGTTATTCAATCAAATGAATTATTTATGACAGCGACTAATGGTCAAGATATTTTCAATGTATGAGCGTAGGGAGCGCGTTAATAGTTCGAGACCATTAGACTCTAGATTAATAACCGAGTTGGTGACAAAATGTTTCCGTCGACCTTATTATGAATTGTGTATGAATTCTTGATTGAGGCACATTCTTATTTTGTACTAGACATGCATTTGACATAATATGAATTTCTATGTTCCAGTACTGTTATGACATATTACTCGTATTGCTTCTGAATGCTTTGTGTTTGGTTGTCTATGGCATTTGCACAAAATATCATAATTTCATATTTAAAATGGGTCATTAATGTTCAATTTCGAACACATTAAAATCACCTTTCATTTTGAGGTCGACGGAAAAATTGATTTGTTTTGAGGAAGATGTTACATATTTGGTTATATTGATTGTTGCTATTAGCATTCTTGCGCGCTTATTTTTAGGGGATCAAGAAGCAGTGGTCTCTAATGACTTGGTTAGGTCGATTGATGAAGAATGCGAGATCAAAATGATTATGTCCCTCTGTCGGTCTAGTTGGTTCAGAGTTATTAACACTCAATTTTTTCAATATTTGTTTAACCCGATTAATTTGAGGGAGAATAATAACGTGCAAACTTCTACAAGTGCACGATCAGATAAAAAAATTGTCTGTGCAATGAAAACCGACAAATTTTTGGTCGCTGTATCCCTCAAATGGAACCGATTATAGATTTGAAATTTTCACGGTAGATTTGAGACATCCGCATGTTTATATGCATCCAAAAGTAGTAAGAATTTATCGATCTGTTTCTTTCACTCAATGTTCATCTCATTCCGATCACTATAGCAAAATGTATGCAAATTTAGCTTGTAATATCACTCTTTTCTGAGTAAAGTAGAACTCATGGAACAATAAAAACCTTTTCTTACACCTACCTCCCAAATATCCAATTCGGTAAAAACTTTCCATGTATTTCGGTGAAATTCAAGTCTATACTTCCCTTGATACAGTCGTATTTTTAAGTAAAGCTACAGACTTCTTTCTTTCCTATGCAATCGACTTCTTTGATCCACCCGAACGGTTCGGGACAACCAGAGGGTTGTAGATACAAGATGCGGCGGTTTCACGGATAAACGTAGACGAAAGGGTCCCTTTTGTAGAAAACCGGGGGTGGCGGTAGTTGGCTATTTGCAGACGCATTTAAGATAAGGTTTCTGTTTAGTTAGTGACTAACGTGAGAACATGCCTTTATATCGAGCTAGTGCCGTTGTCATTTTAAGCCACTTTACGTGTATTAAAACAGATGCACCCTGAAAGCCGGTCCTTGTTCCTCCTCTTCGATGGAACCCCTTTAGCGCTTGGATCTCTGCCGATTCGGTCTTAACACGTTCACGCGACACCTCAACATCTGACTGCCAAATTTCGGTTCAATTCGCTATTGACACCTGTGAATTTTCTCAAAAGGGGGACAGTTCAACTATATGCAAATTACCATGGCCAACCTACGGCTCAACCTTTCGTGAATGGACTATATATAAAAACTTCACCTTTCATAAAATAATGGTCTGACCATCGATTTTCTCAAAAGGGGGACAGTTCAACTTCGATGGTCAGACCATTATTTTATGAAAGGTGAAGTTATTATATATAGTCCATTCACGAAAGGTTGAGCCGTCGGTTGGCCATGGTAATTTGGCATATTCCACTGTGTATATTGAAATTTTAGGTTATGTTCTTTTTTTCTTGTCAGATTGATACGCAATGTTGTCAATGTTGCATAGAGTTGTCTGATAACTCGCAAGCCCGTCGGACGAGGCCGGGTACATTCGGCAACGTTGACTTTATTTTACGTTAGGACAGCAAATACTGCCAACTTCAGATAAATAAAGAAACGCCTACTATGTGCTCAACCTTTCGTGAACGGACTATAGATGACAGAGGTAAAAACTACCACCAACTGCGAAACTTGGGTCACGGTGACTTCAGTAGGTTACAAGCATTGAAGAAGTGAAAATGGAACTTAAAATCTGTTTTAGTATTGTACAATGTGTCGTGATCTTTCTCAGTAAAAATATAAAGAATTACCACTATTCATAAACAGACACTTATCATAATTTCAACTTCCTGGTAGACACTCTCAAACTACGGTCTTTATAAATGATTGTAGCATCGTAGGTTGCTTTGGAAATTTTTTATCTTATCTTTTCTCCAAAATTCTCTACAAATCTATAATTCCATTCACATTGTTCAATTTCTTTCGGAATTACCAGCCCAAACTCACAGTATCATTTGTTTAAATTAAAGTTTATATTAAAATATAAATATTCATAATAGTCCAACGCCAACTGCGCTGTTATAATCATTTATAGAGACCCTGTATAATTAGTTTTATTTCCCCTATTTTAACGTATGATTGTTACAGGCAACCGAACATGAAGAATTCAAGAGCAATATGAATAATATTACCTTACTGAAACATAGAAATTTATTTATGTCAATGTATCTCCTGTGCAAATTCAAAATGTATTGCAATCAAGAATTTCCACTCGTTTCATAAAAGGGTCGCCAACAAATCTTGAAATTAACTTTCGCACCTTTATTAACCACTGATCGCTTGTTGTTATTTTTACGCTTGCTTGTATCGGATGACCTAAAATTCGAAATGAAAATCTTGCGAAATATAAGTCCCATTTCATTCATATAAGAAATTAACTTTGCTGTTGAAATATATGCTCGAAAAGTTTTCAAGTAATTATTCAGGGGCTTCATGTGATAATCAAATAATCTTTTGCGTCGATCAGAATGTAAAAGGTGATTTAAATGTGTAGGAAATCATTAATAATCCATTTTAATGCTTAATATCTGCCATTTCAATGTGCAATCCTAATGGCAACCGTTCACAAAGTATTCAGAAGCACTACGAGAAATATCAAATCTCTACTGGAATATAGATACATTATTACGTCGAAGTCTTGTGCAAAATGAGAATGTATTTCAATCATGAATTCATACGCAATTCTTGTAATCAACTAGGTTATTAATCGAGTGACTAATAGTCTCGAACTATTAACGCGTGAGCGAAGCGAAGGCGTTAAAATATCTTGACCATTAGTCGCTTTCTTTAATAGCCTAGTTGATTAAATAACTATTATATATCAGTGTTTAGTCTATGTACAACAGTTTGCAAATAGCAGATAAGTTAATACTTATAAATCTTCACATCGTTGTCTTTATAAGGATGACATTACAATGGTGGTCAGTTAGATCAGCTTTCCATGAGGAAATTCAATTTTCCGATCATCACAAACTGTCATTTAACACACCAAGATCTTTCTTTCCTTCGACTTTTGATAGCAATTCATCTCCAGTATACCATTTGAACATTACTCGGAGGAAATGAATTTTCCGCAGCACGTTGCGGATTCCGGAAAATATTTCTTGTCAAATCCAGCGGTGGATTTCAATCATCACCGTCCTCGATCCAACAGCGTTCAAGGTGAGTCAAAACTTATTTGTGTCGATCGATTTTCCGCTTTGTCATGCTGCTCTGCTGCCGCCGCCGCTCTACCAGCAGCCGTTTATCGCAAGAAACGGAAATTAATTCAAGTAGCGCGACGTCTGGTGGGAACATTTGGCGCGAAATATGACATTATCCTGTGCTAGATGACAAGAACGAGGAACAATCGATGTAATCTGCTGTCAGGGGAAAATCCTTCACTCGCGATTTTTTTTTCAGGTTGGAAACCTGAGTGGTTTTTTCTTTGGCGAACCGGGAAATTGAAGACATTGATTCGAATTCATTTTTTGTTTCGTGTCCAGTCAAATGCATGTATTGGTTTTTTGTGGCTGGGAGCACTGAAAATGGAAATTTTTCGTGAAATGCTGAATCTCGAGACTTTGCCTCGCTCCTTCTTCTACAAAACTCTACTTTGGTTACACAGAGAGGTCTCTCCGAATCTCCAGAAATATAATTTAGTTTTCCAGAACTTTACTATGAAAGACCAAAAATATATTCTATTCTCTGTAAACTTTCCAGAATTCTGCAGAATTATCATATACAGGGTTGGGATAAAGTTCGGCACCAAATTAATATCTTTAAAACGAAACAGGCGATATTTTTGAAATTTGGCAGCTGAGTGTAATGGACCACAATGCATCTGATGAGCAAATTTGCATTAATGAGATACTTCCGGTTTAACCGAAAATGACCAATTTTTTTTTATTTAAATGGGATATCCTGTATATTTCTGCAGATTCTGAAAGAGCACTTTGTTTCGGATCTGTTCATACCAGGTTCCATGTAAAAATTCTCTGTCAAAAGAAGAAATTCAGTATTTTTGTACATTTGAGAAAAAATCCATTCAAATGAATAAATGGTTGTTATTTGTATCAATAGTGATAAATAAAACGAAATACTTTGTAGTAGATAACTCTTTCTGCTTTTCATGACGGATTTTTATGAAAATCTATAAAAAGAAGAAATACAGCTTTTACTAGTAGAAAAAAATTATTAGAAATAATTTAAAAAAAAATCATTTTAAATGTTCGAAGTGCTTGCCATTCACCTCCTGACAATATACCGGTCTATTAACAAATTCTTGAGTAACTTTTCTCAAGACTTCTCCATGTATTAAGGCACATTCATCAAGAATCCGTTGTCTCAATACTTCTTTTTACAGATTATTTTTACATGGAACCTGGTATGGACAGATCCGAAACAAAGTGCTCTTCAGAATCTGCAGAAATATACAGGGTGTCCCATTTAAATAAAAAAAATTGGTCATTTCCGGTTAAACCGGAAGTATCTCATTAATGAGAATATGCTCATCAAATGCATTGTGGTCCATTACACTCAGATGCCAAATTTCAAAAATATCGCCCGTTTCGATTTAAAGATATTAATTTGGTGCCGAACTTTATCCCAACCCTGTATTTCTAGAAAAATTTCTTGTGATTAACAAGAAGTTCAAGTTAGTTATCAAAAAACTGCACTTTGGTTTTCCAAAGTCGCTCTGGTCTCTAGAACCAAGTCTACTTCTCGAGAACTCTAGTTCTGCTCATGGTCTCTAAAACAATCTTCTTGTTCTTGAAAACACTGTTTTATTACTCAGGTCAATTTTAGTTCGAGAACCTTTGTGAGGTTCTCGAGACCTCTGATCTTGTTCTCAAAAAGTCTCTCCTTTTTTTCTGAAAACTGCTCTACGGTTCTCGAGATGTTACTCTTATTCTCCAAAACTAGTATCTAGTTCTCGAGCATTCTGCTATCGTCCTCGAGAACTGTAATTGGATTCTGAAAAATTCTGACCTGGTTTTCGTAACAGCTGAGAATGACTCGTATTTAGAAGTTAGTAATGTTTTTTCCAGAAATATCTCTTTGCAAAATCGGACTCCAAGTTCCGTTCCTTGTTCAAAAGTGACGTCTTGTAAACCATAGGAAGTAAAAGTGTGGTACAAGAACGCCCAAAATCACCATAAAAAGGCACATGTTCAAGAATAGGACAATCCTCATGAATTTTCACCGGTATAACACACTTATTCCGCCAATTAAGTTGCCAGAGGCTGCCTGCCTGGTAGTCGATTCGCCACGACAATCATACGGTGTGCTTCTGGCAACGTTCTCGGAACGGCATCGTAAAGGCAGCCCGGGAATTTTCGAGTGCATCCTGCATTTTATCGCCAGTTTTGATTTGTACTAAATCTCCGAATGGGTAGAATGGGGCGCGCGTCACGTTCAAGACCCCTTGACAAGACGCAGACGATATATTAGCGGATTATACGACCGTTTTATTGCCGTTTTGTCTTAATGAGGGCCACGCAAGCATGCTCCTCGGCTGTTTCCGTTGTACCTAATATACGAAGGTTCCAAGAAGAAACCAGATAAGAGAGGTTCTTAATGTCTGTTCTAAGTTATATTCATTGAAACGTTCTGGTGTGCCTTCAGATGAAGTGATTTGAATCGTTTTGTAGTATTTTTAGGTACAGATCGACTGTAGGATGTGATTTCAAGAGCAAATTATTAGTCTTTTTTGGTGCTCTCCAGGTGGTCTTATCAGACTCGCATTCAAATTGTTCATTGAGAGAAATCTGTGCCCTCAGTCCGTCCTATGGAAAGCACAGGTCTGTTGAAGGGAGGGTTTGCTTTCTGCTATAAGGCAGAAAACCTCAACAGTGCAGAAACCTCCACGTTGAATAGGAAACCCTTACCGAAATAATTCTACAGAAGGAAAGAGGTAGATAAAAAAGCTCTCTAGGAGAGTCTTTCCGACCTAGAAGACTTTTTCAGGATAATATAAGACAGTTCTTGTGAATTAGAGTAGAAAGCTCGAAAGACAGAGAGTAGTAGCTACTAGAAAAATATAGCAGACTTTGCAGAGAGCAGAACATAATTTTCTTCATTCATAGCAACTAGAAGCTATTTCTGGAGGATGAATGCGAGATCTCTAAAATCAAAGCAGAATTTTCAAGTTGCAGATTAGACTGTTCGCTGACAACAGATGAATTTTCGAGAACTAGTGATAGTTCTGAAGACCAGAGAAGAGATTCAGCAGTGTTTTCGAGATATCAAGATTACTCGTTTCCTCAATGTTCTAGTGTACTTCGCCAGTATTGTGAGGGATTGTTCACAGATCCAAATGATCCTTGATTTAAAATCAACAGCCTCGGTACAATCAGAGGAAATTCAAATTCTGGCATAGAAACGTATCAATGTTAAATCCAGAAAACTGTATATGAAGAAGAGAATTGTTTTAAGGACGGAGCTCTTAAGCACACCAGTACCAATTGTCATAGATGAACTTTTGAGGTAATTTTAGTTCCAGTTCTTTGCTATCCTTATGTTAGGTTATACTCCGAAGTTCCAAAGCACTTCGTATACGATGTGGTTGATACCTACCTCAAAAGAATGTATTCAATTAAAAATGCCAATTGGCCGACCTTTTTTCGTTGTCATTGAATTGACAGTTAATAGATGAATCTGTGATAGAAGAGAGGTATACTCATGCAATATTGCCCATAGGTTTTGCCAGATAAAACGTGTTCACCACAGAATTAGGGAAAAACAATTGTGAAGTGATTTTTTCATGTTTGCATTGATAATATAACACAGAACTGTGATTACAATTTGGTGTAACCTGGCAATTAGTAGAACCAAGAACCGTCTCGTATAATTAAAAAACAATAAATCATATAAAACGTAAGCTAATATCCAACCCATGATGAATTACCTTGTTTTTATTATGCTCCACTACCGTTTCCAACTCGGAAACAAACAAAACTCCAGGTCAGGTTCTAACAAAATTTGAAAAATCGCCCAATCTTGCAGCAATTCCGATCTTGGCGTAGCAGACCCCACGTGATAAACAGCTCCCACTTGATAGATAAACCAGCGGAAGGGTTGCCAGATTCATTTCAATAAATCCTGTCGGTGTATATCATGATCTACTGCCGTTTATCAAGAGAAAGCTTTTAGCGCGTTTTGTAGCGTAATTGCATATAAAGTGGACAAAGCATTACTCGATAACCGAGCTACGAGGCGTCTGCGATTAATGGCGGTTTCTGCCAGCAATGCAGGGAGGCTGCTATTGTTTCTAGACCACGCTGTATCTACTGCATGGTTGCGTTGGGCAAATTGTATCGGGGGAATTTCAGTGGAGGAATATAAGGTACTAAGAGCGAGGGAATTAATTGTGTAAGGAGTTGTTTATGCAAGACCGGCTGATAACTTTGGAATAACTGAAGAATTTCTGATCAATTTCGATAGATTTTAAATCTTCCGAGTGTTTGTGAAGTGTTTTTCACCACTTCTGTAATATCAAGCTTCATTGCGTAATCTATCTCAATAATTCGTCAGAAGAGTTGAGATAGAGACTACCATTTACATGAAAGTCACAACTATTTATGAGGAGTCCCTATGAAGAATGATAGTGGACCATAATAGGACAGTGGTAACAAAGTATCTTGCAGAGAAATGAAAAAATCACTTGGCTGCAATACTTATTTTTGATGGCAGACTGACTGTAAACTTTCGTACAGAATAACCTCAACTTTTCTAGATAAGTTGGATTAAGCTAGGCATGTACCTATATCATGATGTACTGCTACTATCAAGAGAAATCTTTTGGTTTTGTAGCTTAATTGCATATAAAGTATGTAGATAAAGCATTACTCGATAACCGAGCTACTATTCTCGTCTGCTTTGTTTCTAGGCCACGCTGTATCTACTGCATGGTTGAGTTCAGCAAATTGTATCAGGAGAATTTCTTTGGTGGGATAAGGGGGAATATAAAACAGAAAATTAATTGTGTTAGGAGTTGCTCATCGGTGAGCGGCTGATAACTTTGAACGTAACATAAAATTTCTGATGGGACAATGATAGTTTTCTTGGTTGGTTTTTAAGTCTTTGGAGTATTTGTGAGATGGTCTACTCTTATTACGGTATCTATCCCAATGATTCGTCAGAGGAGTTGAGATAGTGACTACTAATTTCGTGATAGTTACAGTTATTTATGAAGAGACCCTATATTTGAAGAATAATACTCTGGAAGCTCAACATTGGCAGCAACATTATACATGGTTTTGCCTTTAAGTTGGCCTATTAGACGTTTTTGGAGAACTAGTGAATATTTCGTTATGAAATTTTAAGTTGAGCCTTGAGGATGAAGGAACTCTTTGCCTGAAATATTTTCAAGTCGACAGTATTGCCACATCTATCTCAAACGCCTATTCACTTTCTTATTTCAAATGGAACTACCTATATTTCTATTCATGTATCTATTCAATAGCAAATTCGCAGTATAACCTACTAAAAAAATTTCTCTGCCATGCACTGTTGGCAAGTTATGCACAAAATCTTGAAATTTCGACATCTGCAATGCCAGTTTGGAAATGCAATATCTCGATTATTTTCTATGCGAACGGAACCAAACTCAGCAGTCTCATAGTAGAGAATACACGCATTCATATGGTACATACATTATTCTGATACATTATAGGATTCTTCCAAGATTTTGTTCCGAAAATGTGGAACTTAAAATTGAAATATTTCGGGATTTTCAAATGGTAACAACATATTCATTTTACAGCATTCAATTCTAAATAGAAAATGAATGGTCTTTTATTTTACATTAATTATTTATTTTGGATAGTTTTGGAATGACATGAAAAATACTGAAATTCTTGATTATTTATTTATTTATTTATTTTCTTCGAAGACAGCTACATGACCCTATTGAATGGTAATCATCTCTCATAGATGGATTCACCATGTAATTTTCATAAAAAAATTGTCAGGACTTAAAATTTCTTGATTAATTTCAGCACTGACAAATAATAATAAGAATAATTCATGAAAAAAAAAGTAATCATAAAAGAATACTGGCGAGATGCAGAGCATCAATTTTTTTTGCCTGAAGATTAACGCTGACAACCGAAATAATATTTTCACAAGACATGAACCTCTGAAACTCAGCATTCCTCCCCACATGGTTTTCTTTCTCCTCCCTTCTTCCCTTATTTTTGACATATTAGACATCACATGCAGTAGTGAAGGGATATATTTATGAAGACAATTAGAACCCTATGAAAACGGGGGACAGATGACAATGGAATCGCCAAGCCAACGTTAATTCTTTCTTTTATTCGGAACCGGAAATTCGCGTATCCTACTTGATGACTTTATAGGATGAGTCAAAAGTTTACGAATAGAGGAATTTTGGGGGAAAATAGAGGAGTAAGCCGAGATTCCTAGAAAAGGGAAATTCGATGGAATGAATCATGTGGAAATTACGAGTATTATAATTGACGGGGAAATTTGTATAGTTCCGACCCATTCATTCGAAATCTTGACTGAGCGTTCGTGAATTTGGATTAACTTGGTTTTGGTTTTCCAATAATCAATTTTGTGATTCATAGTATCTATGAAACGTTGTGCATAATGTACCCATGACAACTTTTCCCGAAGTGAAGAATTATGCTCAAGATAGAAACAAAATTTTCCTGCAAGTGATGAAAAATTAGGAAGGACCCTGAGCAGATGAAGGCGCTCGTTCATTGGTGGATCAATAACGCTATTACCTCAAAATTTTGTATAGTACTCAATCAATGATCGAAAATACTTATATTCTAGAAATTATTGAAAAAATTAAATATGTAAAATATCGATAATTAAAAATTTCAACATTCAGTCGGAATATAAGATTTCTTTTTAGATTTAACTATAAACTTTTTTCTGGTTGTATTTTCGCAAGTCCAACAAATTTTTGCTAACTGCTTCGAATTGATATTGAATATTTTTATGCGAAATTTATTCGAAAAAATGGATGGTTATGATGCAATCCTCCTGAAATTTTTCATGAATATACAGTATGAGAATTGTCATTCTCGAAATAAATTCACCCAAATGAATGTTGTGGAAATATGAGGATTTTTTCTCGATATTTCGATTGAACTTTCCATGGTTCTGCTAACAGCATTGTCGGAAAATTTCGTATGATGCTTTTTATAATTATCTCGCATGTGACCACAAAATTTCATTCCGATTAGTTCTGTTTTACCATATTTTATAGGACACCCTGTACGTTTTCGGTGTTTAACGGACAAAACTGCGGCATTTAGGAACAGAACCTACTTTGATCATTCCAAGTCTCTAGGGCAATCCTTTTATGAGTTATCGTGTTTATGGACGGACAGCCCACGAACAGAATTGAATTTGACCACTTATTCTCCATCAAGGAGTCGCAACTTATCGTTTGAGACTGTTTTTGGCTCTTAATTCGAATTAATTACGGACATATGTGCAAAACGGACATTTTCATTCAGAAATTCAACAAATATTCATTCTTTAGCACTTTTCAACGCAAAAACAACACAAGAATGAAGTTGTTCGAAGATTGTGATAGAAAAGATGGTTTTTTTCATCGATAAAATTTGCGTACAAAAACAATACTCCTCTTTTGTGGCTCTTAAACACTTTTTGAAGTTTGACCATAAGTTTTCAATGGGTTATTTCAACTATTCTTAGACAGTATCATTTTTTCAGTATACTGTACATAATTAGATCATTCAAATAGTCGTTGGTCGTAATATCAGGAAATAATATCAGTCCATGATGAATAAAGGGATGCTTTTTGCATACCGAATCCCTTTCTAGTACATTTCAACCACAAAAGAACGCCGTTGTAATTTCCGAGAAAGAAAAATAAAACGGAAGCGCAAGACAAATAATCATAGTGAGCAGATGTTGCATTCCAGGGAGATAACTCTGATTTACAATACAGTTTCTTGAAAGTTTATGTAACGAAGCGGCCGCTGGCTTATCCGTCCAAACTTTCTTTATCTTGAGTTTCTCTTGACTGAAAAGTCGGAAGTGAAAAAAGTTGTCGACGAATCATCTCGATATTTTTGGGGATGGACTGGCAGAGCAGACGTAGGGGAAATCTTTCCCCTATCGCAAAATGCTACCGATTGAGGGATAAGATTTCAGTAATTGAGGGAAGATTGAATTTATTGTGTATTTTGAATCC
This sequence comes from Propylea japonica, assembly GCA_013421045.1. Taxonomy (NCBI): domain Eukaryota; kingdom Metazoa; phylum Arthropoda; class Insecta; order Coleoptera; family Coccinellidae; genus Propylea; species Propylea japonica. Next base: position 33,705,241 of record CM024240.1, read on the forward strand.
GGCGATATAATATTGCTTTAGAAAGCCCCTCTTTAATTGCCGAGAATCGGAAGTCGATCCTCCAGTTTAGTGACAGTGATTTATTTCGTTTCCGTGTTGAAAGGAAGAATGTTGAATGTACGCCCTTCCCGTCATGACACTTTGGGTTCTGTGCAACGTCGTTTGGGCTGAATGAGATGGATTTTAGTTTAAAATTGATTTCACTGTGAAAACAATATCATTTCGGAAAAATATGGGCCGACCTATGCGATATTTTCGGGTGTACGCAAAATACTACTGTTCGAACAAGCTCATGTGTTGGCGCATCAACAAGGATATCTACCAAGTTCACTAACTTGCACCGTTACCGAATAGAAAATATAAAATAAGTATTGTCAGATATATATATAACATCAGGCAATTGAACACCACGACTACGCTTACAGGACCATATCCTTTTAATGAAATTTTCCATTGCCAAATCGCAAAATGGCTGCTCTATGTCCTCGATGGCCTCACAAATTCTATCTTTGAGGTCTTGAATTGACGCTGGACTATTGTCGTAGACCTCTTTCACGTGGCCCCAAAGGAAGAAGTCGCAAGCTGTTAAATCACAAGATGTCGGTGGCTAATTGTGATCACCTCTTCGAGATATGCATTTCAACTACCTAATCAGCAAAGAAATGACGTTGTTGATGATCGTCTGTCTAGAGTTCTTGATTAAAATGAACTTTATAAGCCTTAAGAACTGAATCTTTATGCCAAATATGGCGTAATGACGTTTGTGGAATGTCTAATTCCAAAGAGCGACGAGAAATGGACAAACCTGGGTTTCTTCAACAATCTCGACAACAGCAGCAATATTCTCAGCTGTTTTTGAGCGACGTGCACGAGTTTTATTCTTCACATCAATAACTTGTCCAAACAGCTCGAATTTTTCCACCAATTTCTTTTTTGAGGTCCGACAAGGTGCTTCAGGATGACCCAAAAATGTTCGAGTTTTACGAACCGTCTCTGCCAAAATTTTCACCATTTTTATAGTGAAATCTAATGCGTCCTTGAAGCGTGTATCGTTCCATTTTTATTAATGGCGTAGTTCCTACTTGTCAAATGTCAAAAAATGACAGCTTCAAACGTGACACCTACCGAAATAGCGGGATATTCAAAATAACACCTATAATAATAATAATAATAATTGACTTTATTTAGTAGGGAAAGATACAATGCTAATACAGGTACAGAACATAAATATACATATTAACCCTACCAAAAAGGCGAAGTCTAGCACAATGGTAATCAACTTAACCTCTTATTGGAAAACCCTTCGAGGAAACGAAACATGTGATACCTACTTCCCCTTAACAGAGTTTGGCGTAAAATTCCAAGCTTCTATTTGAATACGTGTATTTTCAAAAAAAATCTCAAGATGAAATAAAAACTGAAAATGACACAAAAATGGTCTTTATAGTAAACTGAGCGTAAACTCTACAAATTTTCTGAACTGTTCCATGTTTCACAGGGCGCGCGTAGGGAAATTAGATCACAAATAGGTACTAATTTTTTCATAGCCCAAAAATATGTTATCAATATTTTTATAAAACTTTCATTCAATTTGTTCAGATACCAAATAATTTCTCTACATATTGGCGTAGAAGCAATTGAAATCGATGAAGAACTACGAAAGTTAGGAATCCGAGTTTTTTATCAGGTACCGTTCTTATTACCTCCAGTAAAATCGCGAGCAACTTATTATCATCTTTCCAATGCCGGTTTCTATTACCTCTTCACTTAAATCCCCGAATGAAAGATCTCTCAAAGTAATCTTTTCCATAGACGAGGTTCCCATGGATCCAGATGGAACAAAGAAAATTTCCTAGCCGAGACCTGGGAATCCAATCTCAGTGGCATAATCAAAAGAGAAGTCGGCTGGCACGTAGATAACCCAACAACAAAAGTGGGATATATCATTATGCACAGATTGAATTGTAAATGAAAATGAAGAAGGAAGTTAAATCGAAAAAGTTACTCGAACATCTGCCCGCTGATATCCTGAAAACGTAATAAATGCAGCGGTTTTGCCTCTGTATCAATTTTTGCTGATTCTAGTCCGTACTTTCATCTCTTCAATTCGCGTTGTGTACAATAATAGATGCATGGATGCATTGAATTATGGCTTGTCATGAAGTCATTCGCTAGCTACCTGAACACGGCTGTGCAGTTACTTACATGACCATAAATATAACTGAGGCTGTCCACACATCTGAAGATTTATTGTGCAAACGAATTTAGATTTCAGTTCTTCAGCCAGAGAGAACTCGCTTTGACTTCTTAATTAACGTTAGTTACTTTTGTTCTTCTGACTAAAAGTTGCGCAAGATATTTCATTTTCATTCAAAATAGAAATGATAATTTTGAAGGCAAATAATATGTGTTTTTGCGTCGACCTCAAAATAAAAACTCAGTGTTATGCATACGAAACTGATCAATGAAGCCTCATTTGATTGATGGTTTTCACCAATTTTAATGTGTTATTGCCATGAGCAACAGATCATAAAGTATTCAGATGCAATACTTATGATGTTACAACTCTACTGTAATATAGAAATTAATATTTTTTTAAATGTACCTTTCTCTTGTGCGTTTGAAATAGATCATTAATGACCCATTTCAATGCTCAATTTCTGCTATTTTAATGTGCAATCCTCATGGCAACCGTTCACAAAGTATTCAGAAGCACTACGAGAAATGTCAAAACTCTACTGGAACATAGATACATAGAAGTCTTATTATATCAAATGTAAATCTCGTGCAAAATGAGAATGTATTTCAATCAAAAAATACACAATTCATATGGATATCGTCGGAAAAATCTTGTAATCAACTCGGATATTAATCGAGCGACTAATGGTCTCAAACTATTAACGTGTTCGCTTCACTCACGCGTTGAAATATCTTGACCATTAGTCGCTGTCTTTAATAACCTAGTTGATTAAATAATTATTAATCAAGAATCCCAATTATAATACGGTCGACGCAATATATAGTAACAATCTCATTTGAATGAGTGATTAAACAATGGAAAATCTCTGTAGATAGTACCGTTTGTACTTTTTATGTTCGTAAGAAAGATTCGTTATTTTGAAATAATCATCATCCTCCGAAGCGGAAGACGTATAATGTTATTTCCATACAATCGGATTTTCAATTTATTCGAATAGAAAATCCAATATTCTGTATGCACAAGAATCAATTCTCTTTGACATAATGGACCATTGTTCCATCATCGAATGAATTTATGAGCTTCATTTGTTTTCAAAATATGTATCTGCTTGTAACTTTCAATGATGAGACCGCCTAAAAAGTAGGATATTAGTTATCGCAATAATACAGTTAATTTGAGCGTAATATTTTCATCATCAACATAAAAATAACGACATATAATTAATATTAAAACTCTCAAGAGCTTATTCGCGCATTTCTAGTTCTCAAATCATGAACAGTATTTTTCTTTATCTACAATCTGAAAACCTACGGAAAATATTTCATGGCACATTCAAACGAAAAACTACCAAATACAACCTTTTTCCAGTAGAATAAAAAACAATCGCCATATATTCTAATATTGCAGGATCACAAGAGAAATATTCTCGCTACCGTGCGAGTTCTTTTAGCCAGAGGATAATTCCAGCCACCCATTCAAATTTACATAAAACTCCGTTTCCTGAATTTATACTTTCAGAATATCACAAGAGGGTCTTTTCGTGTTAGGTTAAGGCAGTACTTCTGAGGAATGTATGCAGCATACACAAGGCATAATCTTTTCAACGTACAATAGGATTCTAAGGAAAAATTTCAAGAGAGATTTATTATTATGGTAATTGATGAATATAACTGAAAAATCACCGACGACAAATCAGTTGTTTTTTGCGCTATGTAAAAATGTGGAAAAGCGTCTGATTTCGTATCAGGTATTTTTTAATTTTTTTCAGCGGAAATTGAGCATTAAAATGTTTCTTTATTGGTCAAATGACTATAGTTTTTTCACTATCATCATAAGTCAATGAAACTATTGATCCAGGAAGTTCACTTCAATGTACATTTGATAGGGACTTTCTAGATTATCGTCATACCAATGAGAAATACCAACGGAATAATGTCTCAATTAAGAAAGGTATTCAACAATAACCTCGCTTGAAAATTTATGGTCAATTATCCAGATTAATGAATAATTCTGGACTATTATAATCCAGCCTCATCCCAGTTGTACACGTCTGTTGATATTAATTGAATTTAATACGGAGAAGTTGAATAGCGCTAAAATTTTAATAATCCCAAAAATAGCGTGGCAGTTATAGCCGGCCTCTGGTAGTGAGATGAACGAAAGCATAGTAATGCATCATTTAAGAAACCATTACAAAACTTGAGCACTGATGGGACCGCAGGGGCTTCTCTGGAGTGCCCCATAAATTATACAGTGCGTGGACGCAAGACTGGAAGGGATACTACAGCCTTTTTCCGTGGGCTCGTCCCCTTTCACTTCTTGCGGCTATGAAAACTGATGAAAACATACATTATTAACTATTTGATTAAATGACCCTCTCTTTGTTCTTTCGCTCCAAGTATCATTTCATATATCCTACATCAAAGTTCGTAAATCAATAGTTAATGAAGATATTTTCTCTTTCATAAGATTATCGATTTAGATCAACATTGCGTGAAACTAAAAAATAACCGAGAAACCATTGCACTTATATAATCTTGTTTACGACCGATCGTAAACATGAACAATAATTTGCTAAAGGAAAAACTTTAAAACTTTTTAAGGTAGGTTCAAAACTTACCACGAAAGTTATGGAATTTATGAATTAACAGGGTTTTTCTGAACGCATGCGAAAGATTTGGGTGATTCCTCGGTTCATTTTATTGGAAAAAGTTCCCATGAATGTATGTCCAGAAATGCACTGTATCCAAGATACAGGGTGAAATAAATATTGATAAATGTTATAGTAAGTAGTATTTCTTGAATTGTATTTTTGATCTTGAATTTAACTGATCTACTGTTCATCTGATCTACCGGTTGAATTGACCTTCCGTTCGTCTGATCCACCAGGTCAATTGATCTACCTTGAATCTGATCTACCAGTTCAATTTGTCTACTAATTCGATCTAATTGAAAAGGTATATCAGTGAACTATTACAATATATTAAAAATTAATTATATTGACCATCCGAGAAATGCTAGTGGTTATGAGCACGATCTCTCGAAAACCTGATAATGAAATATTTCCGCGATAAACACATGCTTCTATATTACTGGAAATAATTGTAATTACGTGACCGTGAATTTCCCACATTCCTCTAAGATACACGTTCCAGTGAACGAAGATATCGAATGTCTTCTAACCTAAATAACTCGATTATTTCCCGGCTGATATCTTGGAATTCCACTCCAATTCCCTCAAGTCTCGTAATCCACGGATTGATATTATTCCTTCGCTGCCCTAAAACCTCGACTTTGATATGTAAGTTGATTACTGCTTTAATACGATACGGGCTGCTCCAAGATAATAACTGATATTCGATACCGTCTTAAGAATAAGACTCGTCATCCAATTACGTTCTGTTGGCATTCCTGCACGTGTAGCCGGGTCTCCAGGGTTACCAACCCTGCTACCCTTGTACACCTGAGAGTTACAGGGGATGTGTTGACCGAGTGCTTAAAGGGGCTTTTGAGGATGAGCAAAGTCGGTCAGTTAGATGTTTGTTGGTTTTAGAGTTGTGGGAACATGTAGCGGAACGATTCGCCTTGAGCAGTTATTTATGTAGATTGAGTTCAATCGATTCGTACTGAAGGGTAAATCGAATTGCGCGTTTTTCTGAGTATAAATCAAATACCTAATTTGCATTCATTTTCAAAACTGGTAATTGAACTACATATCAGCTATGACATTTGTGTACAGTGGAACTTCCCTTTAACGAACTTCTGTATAACGAATTTTGTACAAGATGTTGCACCTTGAATCCATTTTCCATGTTAAAAACACCCTCTGAAACGAAGCAAATTCTCTCTATAACGAGATATTGAAATAACATCACTCTTTGAATGGGTATTCGTAAGAAGATATGAGGGTGGGTTTTTTCCGATATTTTTCCGGACGTACGTAATAAATCCCGACTTTAAACTAAATCATTACGGCGGGCAGAGAAATCCCTCTGAAACAGTTTTAAATACACCCCTGGCTGTTTGGTTTCAATTTATCCATTACGTTAATGTGAAAGTTGTGCGAAAATGTCTGGAAGGAATTGCTTAAGTTTGAATGATAAACTTGAATTTATCAGTGAACATACTCAGAAAACATATAATAATACAATACAAAACAATAGGAATATTTCTTGCTTCCCCCAATCCATTCATTCGTGTCATAATTGAAATTCTTCTAACTTCATAAAGTTGAAGTTCTCCATCAAGAAATAAAAAATTCATGAAACTGACGAACAAAGATAATTTCTCGCAATATGCAAATATAATTGTCAGAGGCACCGATAAAGCGAAAAACGCTCACAATTAAAAATTATTGCGAACCGTGATGCCAGCCAGATATTGAATTATTCATACTTTATTAAAAGTCAAAAGTTGGTTGAGCATGCGGTTAATGAACGAAAAGGAAAATTCAGACTGTGGAATCTCTGTGGGGATGCTGCTAGTGAAAGTCGAGGGTCCTACTGGATTTAAACATCCTCAATAAAGCAGGGTTGATTAAAGAACCTAGAACTATTTCATCAAGGTTTCCTCCTTTGGCGAACATTCAGAAAAATGTTGTTTGAAATAGTAAAATCGTAAATGAAATATAGATGGCGCACACAATTTGTCTGGGTATTTAGACATTTAAAATGTGTGATGTACGGCATTTATGAAAAAGGCTTCCTACACGATACAAAAATGCGTTGAATATTTTTATGAAAATCTGTGGAAAGTGATTCGAGAATATCAGGCGATTCTCATGGTTCACATTATCGTCCATCTGTGGAAGATCAAAAAAGTAAGAAAAACAATCGTAGTGGACATTCAAGTAAAAAATATTGATTTGGTTTGTGAAAGTGTTGCCGAAGACCCTGAAATGTCGATTAGATGAAGTTTTCAATAAGTTAGACTTAGACAGAAATTTGTTCTTTAATCTATTGACTTTCTTACCTATCGATTTGTTTCTTATGTCGTTTTTTATTTGCAGATTTAAAGAAACAATTCGAAGTGAACCCCGTCTCTACCAGGGTGGAAATAGGACACCAGATGGAATTGAGATGTGTTGCCCCTATGGGTATGCCACCCCCCAGAATCTATTGGCTCAGAGGAGGACAACCATTGCAATCTGACACAACGATGTTGGTATCTAGTGAGGGGCAACTCCTGATTAGTCAGGCTAGACCTCAGGATACCGGAAATTACACTTGTGTTGCTGAGAACATCGCTGCGAAAAGGCTGTCCAATCCTGCTCAGATCACCGTTTATGGTAAGTTATTTCTCAGAAACTTCATGTTTTTCAGAGAATCGAATTTGTTAGCAAAAGCTTCTGATTTCACTTCAGAGAAGATACATTTGCCTAATGGATTATTTCGATTGATGATATTGTTTCTACTCATCTATTATTAATGGTGGTATTCTGCTTTTCATCTGTAAGTTACGATACTGTAGCGTACGATTGATCTGTAGCTGGCCGACTTACAGATTCGTGAATAATTCTGGAATGGTTCCTGTAACTTTCTTCTTTACAGTGTCACTTTTGAATTACTCATCGAAAAACATATCCTTCAATCGTAAGATTTGATCATGCAACTTTATGTTTTATGAGTATGTGGTTTTGATTTGAATTTGAAAATACATTTATCTGAATGTAGTATGCGTTTGTTTCTTCCATCTAATAAATTGAAATCAGAAAAGAAAACATTTCTTGGTTGAAATTGCTGCAGAGCATAATGTTTAGTGGGTGAAAAACGGCGTCAAACAGGAGCAAAAAGGCTCGAATGCATCAAACAAGTCGCGGAGTGGGAGTCGCCCGCTACGGGAGGGGAAAACTGTATACCTTGTATCTTTCGCGCGTCGCATAGAGGGCGACTCCCACTCCGCGACTAGTTTGATGCATTCGAGCCTTTTTGCCCCTGTTTGACCTCGTTTTTCACCCACTTAACATTATCGGTCGGTATCGAGAGAATAAACGATTTGAAGAATTTTATTTCTTCTTTAAAATGCTTTTTGTAAAATTCAAATCCGACAAGTAGCCGAGTATCACGACCTTCTTGAAAAAAGTACGTCGAATTCGGAAAACTGCGATTGTGCAAAAACTATTTATCCGACAGATTTGTTTTTGTGCACCAATAAAGTATATGTTAATAACTACTTAAATTCAGAGCAACTACGCTTCATCTCAAAAATTGACCTAGTTAAGAATTTTCTAAAAATTGAGGTTTTTTCCAGTTTTTTGGACTTTTCTCGGAAACTAATTATCTGCTTGAGACGTGTCACCTCTCATTTTTTTTGTTTTTGAATTCTCTACAAAAATTGCCCTTTCAGCTTTTCGATCAAATCAATACTTCACGTTTTATTAGCGAAAAAGTACAATTTTGGATTTTTTTGGCTATTTTTCGCTTTTCAAAAAAAACCTAAGACTATTCAGGAGTGGAATTTATCATGAAAAACATGTAGAAACTACCTATTGCATGACTGCACAGTCAGATTTCAAGTAGTATTTTTGTCACGAAATCGACCTTTCGATAGCTCTATTGCTTGGTCTATAAATCAATTCCAATCAATGATATACGCCAAAATATCACGATTACTAAATCAGTAAAATCAGTTTTGAAATAATATACTTACAAGCTCAAAGTATATGAGGTGTATTGCAAATTCCATTCAATGGTAAATACGTATTGCTCGTTTGCATCCTCAACATACCATTACTTCACATCGAAGCATCCGTGCAGTTAGCAGCAGCTACCTGATTATAAACCTCCAGTAAACCCTACTGTCTTCAAATTTACATAGAAATCTAATATTTATTCAAAACTTTCAATTACCGTCTTGTCGATAGTACTTAGATAAAATATCCATTACCGTCTAGAATTCGTTAGTTACTCGTTTAGAAACCATGAACCTTCTTCGAGAAGTAATTAGTTAATCCTGCGTAGGCTCTGCAAGCATGGGACTCATAACTTACTAGAGTTATAAATTCAAATATACGAGTGAGGCCAGTCGTGGCATACTGAACAACTTCTAGCTGTGGTTAACTCCATTAGAATGTTATTATTTATAACACTTCAAGGTATTCATCCGTTGGGACCTTTTGGTGACATAGTTCTGGTTTTCCCTCATACGATTAGCTTATCTTGGCCTGGATCTCAAAGAGTCAGTCATAGCTCAAACTTCCAATAGTTTGTTCACAACAGAATTTTTTTGGCGTGTGGGTTTTTATCGAGGGAATGTGATTTGATATCGCCATAAAAGGTTTAAAGGATATTTATTCGAATTTCGAGGATAAAATGGAACTCTTTATGTGGGTGCCAGTAAAATTGCTGCATTCGATTCATTCCCTTTGTAGGTGAAAGTTTTCATTATTTGAGATCATTGAATGTTAGTTTATTATCTAGAAAATAAATCAGAAAGATTTGTTTGACTATGTATATAAGATCTATATATTCCAGTATCTAGACGAAAGAATGTATGTATTATTCTAAATATTTATTACTGAAAGCCTCCATAAACTTGTAGAAATATATCAATGTTGTTATACTAAGCGCTAAATCCGCAAATAAAAATCGTTATTAAGAAATTTCGTTATACAGAAAATTTGTTTCTATAGTCAGCAATGTATCGGTTGACTTCGCTGATAAATTAAAGTTTATCATTCAAACTTAAGCACTTTCTTTTCGACATTTTCGCACAACTTCCACACCAGCGTAATGGTTAGATTGAAACAAACAGCCAGGGGTGGATTTAAAATTGTTTCAGAAGGATCTCTTTGCCCGCCGTGATGATTTAGTTTATGGTCGGGATTTATTACGCACGCCAGGAAAAATTTCGGAGAAAACCCACCCTTATACCTTCTTACCAATACCCATTATAATAATAATAATAATAATAATAATACCCTTTATTTCTTTCAAAGTCATGAAATTTCACAAAGCAAAACATCAATGAAGCGAAACATTGTCAAAAAAAAAGTTAGATGTTCATGAATTCGTCAATCGAATATGGTTCCAACTCCAGTAGAAGAGAAAATAGATTCTTCTTGAATCTACTAAAATTTAGTTCTCTCCTAAGTGTTAGGGGCAATCTGTTGAAGTATTTTATACTGCAATATTCTGTGCTTTTTTCTGTAGAAGCTAGATGGTGTTTTGGATAGAATATCTCCATTCCTCTTGTATTATAGTTTCTAGGTTCAGAACTGATGAAGTGGTCTCTGTTTTTATGAAGGTCTAAGAGACACTCCTGAATATGGATAGCCGGTACTGTTAAAATTCGATTTTCCCTAAACTTGCCTCTACATGATTTATCTGTCTTTTACTTGAGCATGAGCCTTAGTACTCGCTTCTGTAGTATCATGATGTCATTGAGTCTCCTTGATGTTCCATAAAACACAATGCCATAACGAATTCTTGATTCAAAAACTCCGTAATATAGAGTTTTCATTGTTGAAAATCCAAGTACCTCGATAGCACTCCCATGGAGAAGCAAACAGAGGTTAATGATCGGCATAATTCGTCTATATGTTTAGACCAACTTAAGGTATCGTCTAACGTAGATGGACACAATTTTATGGTGGTTGACTCTAAGTTGATAGTTTCTGGTGTAATAAAACTGGAGTACTTCGATTTGAACAAGACAGCCACTGTTTTCTCCTTGTTCAACAAACAATCCATTAGTCCTGAACCAATGACATGCTCGATACATGACCAAATCAGATTTTGAAGCGGCATCTAGAAAAGACTTGGCTTCAATGGTATTATTAGTGTCGTCTGCATACTTGACAACCTCAACATTTTCCATATCCTCTTTTATGTCATCAAAGCATTAATAAACAGAATAAAGAGTATCGGACCTAAAATGCTACCTTGTGGTATTCCAAGTGTTACATTTATTATATCAGACATTTCGGTTTTGCCGTCTTTTGTTAGTGTAGTCCTTTGTTGCCTGTTTGTCAGGTAAGATCGAAACCAATTCAATCCCGGTCCTCTTATTCCATAAGCCTCTAGTTTGTTTGAGATGAATTCATGGGAGAGGGAGTCAAAAGCTTTAGATAAATCCAGGAACAGACCAGTAGTGTAATTGCCATTCTCAAGAGCTTGGTATATATTATGAAGGAAACTGTTTATAGCTGTTTTTGTTGATTTGCCTTGTGTAAAACCGTGTTGGGAATTGGACATTATTTCCTTCAGGAAGCTAGAAAAGCTTGGTAGCAATGAGATTGGTCTGTAGTTTTTAACTTCAGATTTGTCCCCTTTCTTATAAATGGGTTTGACCAACGCCAGTCAGTGGAGTGATAATTTCTTCGACTGTGGATTTAATTACAGTTATAGGAATGCCATCGACTCCAGAACTAAGTTTGTTTCTGAATGATTTTATAATTTTAGTTAATTCTACTTCATTGGTTTGGCTAAAGAGTACTGATTTGTCCCTATACGTTATATTGTGTTCGAGATTTCCCTTTGGTTCGCAGAGTAGGGCATTGTGGGCTGCGGTACCAAAATGATTATTGAATTTATTATTCAAAGAGTTCTTGGAATATTTCGCTATAGAGAGAATTTGCTTCGTTTTAGAGGGTGTTTTTAACATGGAATTTGTATTCAAGGTGCAATGTCTTGTACAAAATTCGTAATACAGAGAAATTCGTTGTAAGGAAGTTCCTTCTAGGGAAATCCCACTGTATATAAATACAAATACTCAAGTTTGTTGCTATAAAACCAAGCAAGTAAAATGGATAGCTACTGAGCTTTAGGAATTTTTTAACGATTGATATTATTTGTGACTTTTATTAGTTGATTCTCAGTTCAGTAAACTGAGAAAAGACCAATAATACATGTGAATAAACGAAATGAATCAGAAACAAATGAGTACTTTTTTCGCGAGAAATATATCGCACCCAACAATAAATCATTACCAACGTGCAGAAAAAATTGAAATAGCTCTCGAGTAACGAATCGCCCAATGAATTTTCGAAACGCGGAGTGTTTGTGACCATTAAGACATCGATGGCGAGCCAGCGATTCCTTCGGCACATTAAATTCTAACATAAAAATATTTTCGAGTCGGCTGTCGTGCACAAAAACCTTGCTCGGCGTGCCACAAACACACCACTGGCCCCGCAGACTTTATTGAGTCCCACGCACACGTCCTAAAGCGGAAATTCATTTGCCCCGAATTTCGAGAATTCAATTAGTCTCATCGATAATTACGGTGTGTTTTTATCGGAATGCCACAAGGAAGGATTAAGCCACGATTTCAATGACTTTTTTGAAAATAGGTATGTTAGAGCATGAGAAAAGTGATAAGCTTGACAACAGCGCCTTTCCGCCTTTCCATTTTCCTGTTCTACTTCTGTAGTTTTGACATTTATCATGAAATTTTACATTCTGAAAATTTGTTTGCAAAAATTGGAATGAAACATAATAAGTCCATCTATGGAAGATGATTACCCTTCAATAGAGTTCTGTAGCGGTCTTCGAAGACCATGAAAGTATGGAACCAAGTTGTAAATCTTTCGAAAGAAAAAGAAAATAAATGAAAATTCATGCGTTTAAAATTCATCTCGGGGCGCTTGAAAGGGCGCTTTAAGCTCAGTCTTTTCCCGAGAGATGCGTATAAAAAAAAAGGCATAATAAATTATAAACAATGAAAGCGTTCAGGGTTCATGCATCGAAGGTAGGTATTCGAGGGATCCAAAGAGATGGCGTTTTGGTTCTGTTATTCTCAGAGCTAGGCGACGTTTCTTCAAATAAGGGAACCTAGAATGCCTTCCAGACGGAGCTCCTCCATACTGAAGAGCCCCAAATAGGGCGAAATAGCTATCTATGGATGCTCTGTTTGATATTACCACTATGCATGTTCTTTGTGCGTTGACGGGATTTGTTCAGAATTATGGGTTTAATATTGGTTAATTTTAAATCAATCAATATTATTCTCCCTTTCTGTGAAAAAGACAATATTAATGAAATTTTTCAGGTAGGCGTGAAATTTTTTTGATGTACAATTTCTTGTTAAGAATATTCTTTACAAAATCTTGTACGAACGAATACGAATCTCAAGCTCTTCCAACATTTGCAAAACTATACAGAATGTCCCATATGTATTAAGATATTTGTATATGAAAAACAAAGAATTGTACATCAGATACAATTTTCCTCATTACATTCACCTGCAAAATTTCATGAATATTTTCCTTTTCTTTCGAAAGATATCTACTTGGTTTCATGCTGTATCCCAACCCAACCCTGTATATAAACCTACTATTTCATTTGTTAAATAATCGGAATTATAGCCAGAAGTAGCATTGAATTAATACAGAATTTCATAAGCAATTCACATATTTTTCTCAAAATTATGGCTGTGAAATATTTTGCTTTCACCAAAAGAATCTCTTCATTGCAACAGGTTATCATAGCCTGAAAATATTATGTTAAAAATTCCATATGTCGTTTTCACCGTTCCTTACTTCCTTCGATACACACATGAAAAAAGGTTCCAAAAACGAAGAAAAATAATTCGGCCGCAAACTCCAGATATCAGCAAAACGACGAAATTCCCCATTGTCCACGTCTCGTTCCAGGTCCTCGGACAGGACCATTCTGGCCGCTGTCTAGCCCGAACATTTCTAACTGACCAACCAGCATCTTTTCTTCCTGGGAAAAATATCCCTCCGTCATTCGGAAATTGATTTCATATCCGATTAGATAAGACCTGGATCCGCTCCCGGAATTCCTCAGGACTGACGTTCAACTTCTGACGCAGAAGAGTGGATAACAATGTTATTCAATTTATTGGCGGCGAATTTCAGACCAGAGAGAAACTGATACCGCTATAGTGAGGAGGAATAATGCCGAAACGTTGCTCTTTTGCAGCTTGTAACTAGGGTTGCCACCCGTACTTTATTTTAAAGTATTGTACGTTACTTCAGGTAATTGTACTTTTACGTTACTGATTTTTTCCGAAACGATGGGACACCAATTCACCATATTATAAACATATACACAAACTTTCGGCACTTCGGCACTGAATCAGACATAGACTACATCTACAGAATAGATCTAGGATAGGTCTTGCTCATGTTGAACAATTCAGAAAATGATATACATACATAATTGAATTATATCTTCATTTTTGCAGCCAGATATTGAATTTGTTCAACAAAGCAGTAAAATATCTGGAAGGCAATTCAATAACCATTTTGAACATAGAATTATGGTCATTCTTAAAGACGGGTTAACAAAAAGAAAGTAAGACCTGTTCTTCGGCTATGAAACAAATAAAAAAATCATATTGTTATCCTCATCTGAATCAACTGAAAAAATTCATACCAATTTTATATTATTCATCGACAAAGCATTGGAATATCTAAATAAATGGTTCGATTTCAATACTTCAAATTGGCTATTTAAACTAGATAGTCTGAATTTGAAGGGCCATGTTCAGTTCAATATAATGGTCGATATAATTGAACATTTGAATCTGAATAAATTAAATATAATCATAGACGACCTTTATGAGGAAATTGTTTTAATTAACAAAATATATGACAGAATTATATCTAATTGTGAGGAATTTGCTGAATTATCTACTGCACGAAAATAGCAGCAGATATTCGGCAAAGTTATTGAAAATGAAAATTTAACAAACTTGTTTAAAATAATTTCGTTCTTATTGTCAATACAAGCGACTTCAGCATTCACAGAAAGAGTTTTTTCTGTGATGAATTGCAAATGGAGGAACGAAAGGAACAGAGCGTCCCTCAAATTAATCAAAAATGAATTACTTCTGTATTTTAACTTATATATAGATTGTTTTGTAAGGATGTTTCTCAAGTATTTAGCTGCAATCGAGGCTGCAATAAAAATTTGTTGAAACTTGCCAAAAGCAATGAAAAATATGTGTTCAAGCAAAATACCCAAGAAAAATAAAAAATACTTTATTTTGACACTATGTACTTTTTTTCGTACCTTTAATCATCAATGTACTTTATATTGCAAAAAAAAAGGTAGCAACCCTACTTGTAAGTTGTAACGGTCGGATGGATTCCGATGTGAAAAGTTTTATTTGATAATCGTTATTCAATTATTATGGAACACTAATGTATGTTCATATTCAAATATACCTTTTCCGCAAAGCGTTAGGAAATTTTGACAACATCTCTTGAAGAAAAACTCAAGATTTCCTAATGGGTCGATAACATTGAGATACTTACAAGCTGCTACTGATCGAATTTAGTAGCTGATTGTAAATCATATTCACAAGCCAACAATCTTATTGTAAAAAAGCTGCGTTCAAAGTTAAAAGCTGGGCTACGTTGAACGCTAAATCGCTGGCATTTTGGCTTGTTGGCATGTAAACAAGCCGTGTGTAATCACAGTTGCTACTAAACGATCTGTGAGTTCTCATCAACTCGGTGGTTCTTGGTTCTTAATTTTGAAAATGTGTTTGACATTCATCTTAGATCCTTGACAACGATACAAACATAAACCTCACGTGGATCGCTAGATTGTTGGCTACTCAGCGAGTAGACAGTTTTGTGTGTAATCATCACAATCTCACAAGCTAATTCACTTACTTTGATTTCGCTCAGTAGCAGCTTGTAAAGTATCTCAATGTAGGTCATAATAACTATAAAAAAATTTCATTTCTTTGCTGTAAGGAATAGTAATATAAGTCCGAAAAGTAGGTTTCATTGGCTACAGCGATGTTTCACATTAAAGCTCTTTCCTTCAACTTCTATATTCAATATATTTATCGGAGTTATTCCAACATGCTGCGAATGGAGAAATTGAATGGAACGAAGCTTACATCACAACGGAATTCTCTAGGTTTGGCGTTCAACTTCCGACGCAGAAGAGTGGATAACAATGTTATTCAATTTATTGGCGGCGAATTTCAGCCCAGGGAGAAACTGATACCGTGACAGTGAGGAGGAATAGAATAATGCCGAAACGTGGCCGCGTTTTGCTCTTTTGCCGCTAATAACAGTCGACTGGATTCCGATGTGATAACCGCCGTCACCGATGCCTGCAGGTCTATTGTTAGTTGTCGAAGTCGAGCCTCTGTGTACGATTCCCATTGCCGCCGCCTCCATGTTCTATTTCTGCCTTCGGTGATGGAATTACCGCGAAAATACACACCTAGTGCGACTGGAAATTCGGGCAAATTGTATTTCTGGGTATTGCAGACTGAACGCTTTGTCATAGACAACTATAGGTTTGGAGCGGCGGGGAATTGGAGATAAAAAAATTGGAAATGTAGACAATGATGCCCAGATGATGACAGAGCGTTGGTGTATCAGGCTTGGTTTTCGAGCTTGCTGTGAAATATTCTTTCACCCAATTGAAATCAGTGAAATTTGAATGATTATAATGATTTATTTTACACCACAATTATCAAGTGATATTTTTTTATCATTATTCCGAAATTGAATTCGATATTTAGAATGAAATACCACTATTTGAATCTATGGGAGATGATTACTCTTCTATAGGGTCCTGTAGCGATCTTAAAAGAACAGGAGAGATTCGAAAAAATCATCACTTGGAATGCTAGACCTGGTTCACACCCTGCTGGCCCTAGAGCATGAATTTAGGTTTTTCTATCAAAATATTGAAGGTATATTATCGAATAGTTTTAAGTTTCAATTTTGTAAAAACGGCGAGACAGGGTTTTTTTCTACTGAGGTTTTCCCAGCGCTCTGGTATCATACGCCAGAATAGTATGGTACACCATTTTGCACCAAACTCAGCTAGAGACTTTTTATTTCATGTATTGTATTTTGTTAGCTCTCAATTCAAAAGAATATATAAATATATCAAGTCAATGAAAACTGACAATGCCTGTTTTTTAGTGCTTCTATACTTGTATTATGAAAAATATTCGAATTGAGGCGAAGTTTAAGACCAATTCGAAGTAAATATTTGACATTATATTGTTGTAATATGGATCTTCGGTTTACAAGATTTCATTGTATGCCCAATGAGTTCTTTCGTGCGTTTCTATACAGGAGTTACATTTCTGAACGCTCGTTCTACTTAAACGAGTGCTATATCGTTGAAATTATTTTGTCCTACTGAACACAATAAGAATATTCGAATATAAAAATTCATCAAATAATACTTATCCTTCCCTTCAAATCATTTATCATACTGACTGAACTTATCAACTTAATTAATTAATAACTTGTAGGAACATTAACATTAATAATGTATTAACATTATTTGACATGATTTAATCAGCTATTTAGGAGGTTTTATAGGATCCTTCCAACTGTTGACTCAAATATGTGTATATTCACATACTGCGAAACAGAGCAGTTTTAAGGATTATTTCAATATTTCCTACCAATTAATTGAGTGATATCTATAGAGTTGCCAAGAATGTATTTATATGCAACTGCAAACGGGAACGCTCTGAGGCATGGAGCTTTCCTTATGTACATATTCAACTACACATCTCCACTATGGAAACCAAACTTGGAGGAGACTCAACTGAGCTACACTGAACACCGATTTTATCTAGTATAAGTAGTTAGCATTTTCAGAGTCAAAGTTCTGAAAATCAATTGAAACTAAATGCATTGTTTTCAAGATACAAAATCTGGCCAGAAATTTTCAAGCCTTTAGATCATCATATTTGGAATCTATACTTTCGAAATTACAGATACTCGGTCCAAATTGTAGCATTAGGAATAAGAGTACAACACAGGAAATCGAATAAGACGAAACCATTATTTTTAATTTGATTATTTTATCATAATGAGCTGATAAAATAATAATTTAATCATTTACCAATTCGAGTCTCAAATTGACCAAGTTAGAACGTCAATCAATCCAAACTCGAAAACGCACGTGATCAATCTCGAACCCACATCATTAGCAACCACAATTAATAGGAGAAATAGAAGTCTAATTGTTTAATTGACCCTAAAATAAAATGATTAATAGATTCGGGCACGATCTTGTCTATCTCTGTAATTGTGTGCACCTCCAAGAGCGATAAGCCTGACAGACGTGTCTCTCTTGGATACCGCCGATCCTTCTCGTCTCAGCGGCACTCTGGCTTCTATTTTTGAAAAATAATTAGTTCGGAAGCTGCGACAAGATCAGAACTGCGTGACGTGTCAGCGAAGCGTTTGTTAAATGACTTGGGCTGGATGGCGTTATGATCTTAGAGGAAGGAAAATAGACGTTGTACTCTGAGACAAATAGGAGTAGGAAAATGTAGTTTCCTCAAGGTATTCATGATGAAAGATATCTTCAACATAAGTGGAAGCATCGAATCGTAATGTCGATAAATAATAAATGTATGAATTGATTCGATATTTTGACAAAAAAACAATTGATGACTTTGACTAATTTGGATTTATTCTGTTGTAAACAATGCATTTGATCTTTCTTAGCAAAGATGTTTTTGATATAAACAGGCGGTTATCTAAAGGCCTTTTCGGTTATTGACTACTATAGTCCATTCACGAAAGTTTGAGCGCATAGTAGGCGTTTGTTTATTTATCTGAATTTGGCAATATTTACTGTCATAACGTAAAATAAAGTCAACGTTGCCGAATGTACCCAGCCTCGTCCGAGGAGCTTGCTAGTTATCGGAGAACTCTAAGCAACATTGACAACATTGCGTATCAATCTGACATGAAAATAAACAACATAACCTAAAATTTTAATAAACACAGTGAAATATGCCAAATTGTCATGGCCAACTGACGGCTCAAACTTTCGTGAACGAACTATTACATAACATCAAACGAAGAAAAACCGAGACCTATTCTAGGTCTCGGTTTTTCTTCGTTTGATGTTATGTAAGCCTCCGCCAAAAAAGTCCTGTGGTTTTCATTCAAAGCATGTTGAATAACCTTTGAAATATACGAGTAAGTATCTTCAAGTTTTTCATGCTATTTGATTGGAACATTTGTGGGAACTTTAGTTTCTCCAATAAATGCTCTACCACACTTACAAGGTACTTCATATTTGCAGTTTATGGTTTGATTTCCATAATCAGATTTTACTTGAGTCAAATTTGTCTTAATCGTATCTTGGGTCTTTATAACTGTTATCATATTGTACTTATTTCCAACTCTTCTTATTTTTTCAGATAACCCTTTAAATGATGCTACCAGGGATGATCTAACTGAAATAAAACCTGATAATGAAAATCAACTTGCCTAAAACTCCATTTATAAAGACCCTTGTGAGTATGGTAGAGCCTATATAGAAAAAACTATAAGTCCTCTAAAAGAAAGCAACTGGACAGCTTAGATCAATATTGTATCGAATGAATAAATCAAACAATTTCGAACAATCGATCGACAATTCTGAGAACTGTCAAACACGACGAACATTCTTGAGGAGTGACGAAAGTTGCTTTTCTGAAACTTGAAAGTTTAAAGTGTTCATCCTCAAGACAACTGGCGATTTCTGGCTGAAACTTCGAACAAAAGAAGCGACTATGATGGAAGCCCAAAATATTCAAATTTCAAACTGCATTGATAATTCAGTTTTCCAAAACCGACCAGACGATCTCACGTCTGAGAGAACCTGATACTATAAGCTTACCTTGCATCTCACGAGTCCCTCGTGTAAAAAGGTCCGTAAAAAACTCAAGCCTGACCAATATCTTAGCCAAACAGAGTTGTTTGCGGACGCTTCAAGGGAGATACGGTCACGAATCTCTTCTCTGCCCTTCTCGATTTTGTACGTTGCCGACTACGACGACACATCGTCGTTCATGTTGTTTTAGCCTGTTTTCGCACGCTTCGAGTCTCGAAATCTTTACAACACTACTTGCATAGGATGTTTATGTTTATGGCCGGTCGTGCTTTATGGAATTTCATGCTGCCCGGTAGGATGTAATTCGAGGTGACCGCAGAAAAACATCTTTATTCATTCGGAAACACGCGAGCAGACGATGGAGAGATGCCATTGATGCGTGGTCAAAATATTTACTTAGGCTTTGATGGGTCTTCGAGGAAGCGGGATATGCATTGTTTCATCTCCTGAATATGCACGAAGACGACAAAGGAAGAAATGGGGAATATATCTTGGGAATTAGCATGATGAAAGATGGATGAAGCCAGGATGGAGATATGATTGATGGGGAACTGTTCGAGGTCGTTGATTTCACTATATTGGAATATTTATTTATAGGAGAACGGCAAAACAGATTGACTTCCTGCCACGAGTTTTTGAATAAGTCATATATAGGATGATTATGATTATTTTATCTGAATAATTGTCCATTGAAATTGAACGAATATTTCTTGAAATCCACACAGTGTTTTTTGCTTCAGAAATATTGGTTTTCTGTTTCACTGAGTTGACAGATCCATGGCAGGAGAGCACCTAAAGTTCATTCTCCAAGGTTTGAGCGCATGTTAGGCGTTTGTTTATTCATCTGAAGTTGGCAGTATTTGCTGTCATAACGTAAAATAAAGTCAACGTTACCGAATATACCCGGCCTCGTCCGACGAGCTTGCGAGTTATCGGAGAACTCTATGACATATTAACAGCATTGGGTATCAATTTGACAAAAAAATAAACAGCATAACCTAAAATCTCAGTATACACAGTTGAATATGCCAAATTTCCATTGCCAACCGACGGCTCAATACATATTATTTTGATGATGACATTTTAACCATGAAATCTGTTTCCGCACAAATTTACTTTCGTTTCAGAAAATATTATTTATAATTATACGTTAATCATAAAAGCAGTGTTTTACTGCAAGAGAAGAAATAAAAATTTAATAAAAGCCCTGAGCAAGTACTTTTGAGGGATTGTTCATTGGGGTAGCAAAAATGCTATTTTCTCAAAACTTTGTATAGGACTTTCGATTCATGCTGAGTAAATAAATGCGAAACCTCAGCACGATGGGAATTATATTCTGGAAATTATTCAATAAATGAAATATGTGAAAAAACCAATAACTAAAAAAAATAAATTCTATGGTTCGAATGATACGATCCTCTTGAAATTTTGTATGAAAATTCAATATATCGATCTTCATTCGTGAAATGAATTTCATTCGAATCGGATATCTTTTCATTTAATTATGTATAATGATTCTTCTTTTCAATATTCCTATTGAATTTTCTACAGTTTTGTTAACATTATGGCGACAAAATTCTGCATGAGGCTTATTATAAGCATCTTAAATGTGGCCGCAAAATTTCACGATTAATTTTGTTTAGTCTGAGATATTGAGGAACAAAAATTTCGAATGGGCATATTTTATGGAACCGCGGCATTTAGGAACTCACCCAAAAATCAAGTCTCCAGGACAATACCGCCAAAAGGCAGAATTGAATTCGACCACGATTTCGTCATTAGGGAGTCGAAACCTATCGTTTGAGATCATTTTATGCTCAAAATTAAAAAATAACAGACAATTTTGCAAAACGATATAGCACTTTTTTAAGTAGAACGAGCGCTTTGAAAATGAATCCAATCGTTTTATCAACAGTGCCATCTAAAAATACCTACATCCCGTATCATTAACGTAACAAGAATTCACAGAATTTATCAGAATTTAAGTTGATCTGTCCAAAGCATGGACAGCTGATGTAGATGAATGAAAGAATTTGTTAGTACTCGTCACCATGAGGGTGTAAACAAACAAACTCTAAATTGTTGGGAGCAGGTGTGGATCAAATCTTGATGATAAAAAATAGCTGTTTCACGTGATGTCGTGCCCCTTAAATAAACTCCCGGCTTGCTCCGAAATTCATAAATAACTTTTGACAACCTGCTTTCCTATCCACTCGATGCGGAAATGGATGGACAGGTGGTGTATAAGCCACGCTGAGAATTAATGTGAAAATATCGATTTCCTGAGATTTTTTCCACTATAGTTCGTTCACTGGGATGCAGTCAATTGGCCATGGAAGCTTGACATAATGGAAATTTGTGAGGTTACCTCCATCTTCTTGTCAAATAGGAAGTTTTTCCAAAATTTTAAAAAACCGCGAAGGTTACGATGGACTTGATAAACTGAAACAAAAAATGTGAATTCCTTGAATCTGATTATCTGAAGAAAATTAAATCAGAAATATTGGAGATTCGCTACGAAAATAACAGATTTCATTTCGAACCATCAATTCAGAATAATTTATCTTATCTCTAGTGTTTTCATTATCGACTGATATTCTTTCAGTTTACAAACCTAATCCTATTCATTTTGGGAATCGTCCATGTTAAAAAATAAAAAAATACTTTTCAACTGCACATTTTAATCATGTTGATAATTAGAATTTTTTTTGTAAGGTGGAATGAGGTGATCTGGCAGATCTTTCGGCAAATCTCCACCATCAAGTTTAACATTCACCAAATGCATGGCCAAAGCGAATTCGTCCCTGTCTAAAAATCCATCTTGGTCGATATCTGCAAGCTTCCATATCTTTCCTAAGACAGTGTTAGGTAACTTCGATTTAAGCAACTCTTCCTTAGCCATAGATCCAGAGATTTTCGAACCATTATTAGCTAATCGATCGAAAATAGTGTCGTATGATGTCCTGTCTCTGTTGACGATCCATTCGACTTCTCCATAACCTACAAAAAAATTAGAAGACCAAAAAATTTGAGCACTCATTCATCGGTGGAGCAATAAGACTATCACCTCAATGATTGCAAAATCTCATCACGATCGGAATCATATTCTAGAAGTTATCCAAAACATGAAATATGTACTAAATCGACAACTGAAAATAAAGAGTTTTCCAATGAGAGATGTTGTTTTGCACTTTTTGCCATTGGACAAGTAGAAACCACGCCATTAATAAAATTGGAACGACACACGCTTCAAGAACGCATTAAAATTATTGAAATTTACTATAAAAATGTTGAAAATTTGGCAGAGACTGCCATAAATTTTTGCAAACTGCTTTGAATTGGTATTGAAAAATTTACTGCAATACAGCAAATAATTCCGAATTATTCGAAAAAAAGAATAATTAAAACAAAATTGATTCAAAATAAATTCAACTCGAATCGAATATTAAGGTGCTGGAATTTTCATAACTGTCTGTAAGGTTTTCCATCGAATATTTCAGGAGAACGAATCAAAAATTTTTTCATATCATGTTTAATAGCAACGTTTAAAAGCACCCTTACCTGCCATAATTCCTTCACCTCTTCTATACCCGAAAGGAGACAAGTTATCCACGACATTTTCGAATACACCGCCCCTTATTTCAACATCAGCATCTCCGCAATATTCATTAGGCACCATCGCCATCAACTGCGCTATATCGCTAGTCAACATGGAATCGACCACTTCCAGCATTTTAGGCTTGATACTGTGAAATTTGTTAAAATCGTACTTGCTCAACAAATCCTGCATTTTCTTCACGTCAGGAAAATCTCCCTGAGAAACCGAATACTGTTGCTGTATCTTCTTATAGAGTGAGGTAGATTTTGATCAAATCTTTTTTTTGTTTTCTTTGCCGAAAATGTTGGGCATTTCTTTCTTCAGTTCTGAAATTATATAAGCGTGTACTTTGGCCAATCTGGCTCTTTTTATGAGATCGTTCAGTTTGCGTAAGGCTGAGTTTCTTGGTAGACCTTGGAGGTCTTTGAAAAGATCTTGAGTTTCGTCTTCGAATAGTTGTTTATTGCTGTCGTATTGCAGAGGCTCATCCCAGAAAGTTCCGATGTAGACTCTGACTACTTCTGGCGTTTGAAAAACCTGAAAATACTAGTTGTTACGTTAACGAAAATTATTAGAGCACTAAAAATGATTAATAACTGATCCAAGAAAAAGAAGAGGCTAACACACTAGCTAGAAAGAGAGCTCAAACGCCACTTTCGGACCAGAATCCTTCTGTGGTATAGAAATACGCACTTAAAAGAAACGCAGATCTAACCTCCTTGAAGTCATTATTTCAATATGCAGGTATTTGTTCTGAGCATCGAGATATAATAGAGAAGAGACGCTATGACATACAATTGAGTAAGGAAAAATAGTACCACTGGACGGGGCTGAGTCGAGGACCAACATGGCGGAAAGTTCAGGGTTGAATTAAGTTGCCAGTTTTTTCTGTTCACCCAAAAAATACGACGTGTTGGGTCTTTAGGAATCCTGTTCAAATAAGGTCCATTGAATATCAAATAAACAATTTTTCGTCAGGCGATTATATACACATATAAAAATATGTCAGATTACCAAGACAGACAAGTGAAAATTTCGAATAGGGATCTATTCATTACTCATCCCCACCTGTGATAAGTTTTTCCTCTAATTTTCTTCGTATCTGCCTCTTCTCTGCTTGAGGATATATAATTATGCAAAAGAAATCACCATTTAACTAGAAACAAGCGCAAGTTCACAATTCCTCCATAAAATTCAGCGACTGTCAAATTTGACGTTAGGTGGTAGTAATATGGCGCATCTGAAACCACGTTTATTCAATGATGGCAACTCTATACTATCCTATCTCTATGGTCCTCAGTCATGAGATGAGACAAACTCTTTTCGACCTGAACAATGCGTCCAAACGCTTTCGTTAAAACAAAATAGCTAAATCAGTTAGAAGTTTATAGTGTTTTATACCTTTCCCAGTGACCACATCAATGCACCGTAGACTCTCATCAACTGTTGAGGATTTATCATGTCCGCTTTGTTTAGTACAATTTTTATTTTGTCGTCATGTCCTCTGAGGGCTTCTATGGATCTCCTGAATTCATCGGATATGTCCAATTTGTGTGCGTCGAAAAGCAGAATGATTCTGTCAACCCTTTCGGCAAACCATTGAAGAACGCCAATGAAGTCGTAGCCTCGGTCAATTCTTTGTTTTTCACCTTGTAAAAAATTCAGAATTCCAGTATTTGAAAAATTAGACAAATTTTGCAATGAGAAATAAACACTATATGATTCATAATTGAAATTTCATGATCCATCAAAATGGGAAATAAGCGAAAGCCCTCATTACAAGAGTATACAACTTCAAATTTATTTTTCGAGTGCTAAAATTTGTAGCCATTGCATTAACAGAACCATAAAAAATTCTGTCGGAATATTGAAAAGAAAAATCCTTATATTTCCACAAGTAAATATTCGATTTCAGTTATATATGCTTTTCAAGGGAAATAATTGTTATACTGAATGTTATCACTAGGAAAATTATAAATGTTACTATGCAACTGTTGTTACTTAAAATATAAAAAAAATTAAACAATGATATATTTAGATATAAGTTAGGTATAGGTAATTGTGTAACCAGCCCCACCAAAAGATAACTATGTTTATCTCTGTGGGATTTTGCAACGACTGATGTAATTTACTGGTTTAAATAAATAAATAAACAAATAAATAAATAAATGTTCGTGCAAAATCATCCATTTTTTCGATCGAACTGAAATTTTGCAGTGAAATACTGTATGAAAGTCTGTTGTGTATTTCTACATGAAATCAAACCATATTGCAATATAGTCCGTTCACGAAAGGTTGAGCCGTCGGTTGGCCATGACAATTTGGCATATGCCACTGTGTATATTAAAATTTTAGGTTATGTCATTTATTTTCTTGTCAGATTGGTACGCAATATTGTCAATATTGCAAAGAGATCTCTGATAACTCGCAAGCTCGTCGGACGAGGCCGGGTACATTCGGCAGCGTTGACTTTATTTTACGTTATGACAGCAAATACTGCCAACTCCAGGTAAATAAACAAATGCGCTCAAACTTTCGTGAACGGACTATACATTTGAGCTTTCACAACTCATCAACAAAAGTTTTTTGTATACTTCAAATTATAATCTCTTTATATTCATCTCATGAAGAAACCATTACCTCCCTGTCTTAAAAATATTAACTTTCCAAGATCGAAATTCTTCGCCATTAAAAAGTCGTAAGGCGACTCATTTTCTAGAGTCGCTGTTCCATCCTCCGGTGATTTATAAAATTATTCTATTGTTGTAGTGGTGCCCTAACGTTTTACGACCCTTTTTATCCATATGACGCAATAAAAAACCCGCGTAAATTCTTTCCTCATGGAAGTTATACTCGAGAATAAAATTGATTTAAGATGGGAAGGTATATGAAGTCTCAGTGGTTGTTTTATGGACTCGTTGTTATGCCTGTTTTATTAATGTTTAGGAATCGTAACAATTATTTTTTCATAACGACAACATGCTATGAATATCAATTCAATGAAATGTTAAAAGTGACATGATAATATTTCTATTCGCTTCTGAAATGTAATTATGCTCCTCTCACACTATCTGCGAACAAGTCAAAAAGTTTGTCTTCATACAGTAAAATTTTTCATAACTGGAGTACCTCCTAGAAAGCTGGAATTCCTGGTATAGATTAAGAATATCTTGTGTATCATTGACATTCAATAATAGCATATACTATACAGATTATCCTCGACTACTTATTATATTTTTTGAGAATTTCAACATTTGCCGACCTTGACAAAACACTTGATACATGATGATTTCTAAAAAAACTTTATAGGTTTACACTTCCAGTCTCTGAAACTGAATTAATTGAAAAAAAATTAATTAAGGTGAAGTGCTCCTGCGAAAACTCTTGCACTTATTGGTCAGTAGCAAATTGTTTTTGAAAAAATTGTTGCCTAACAGTAAAACTAAAAGAGGAAATAAATGAAAAAGAACAACACAAAGATCCTTATGACGAAACCTGATAATTATAAAAGGAATCCACATGTATTTTGTTAGATGAAGTAGATAATTTGGCCAATTGTTCTGTTGGAATAGATCGTATTTGGATTGATTTATTGAAGAAAGAAATGACATCAGGAAATTTCAAAATTAAATGAATCAACATCTCCATGTGTTGACAACTTTCAATGTCAATTAGACTGCAAATGACAAAACACACAATTCTGAAGATGTTACAAGTTTTACTTAAGAAGATGTCTAAAATAGACACCGAAACGTTACATTATCATTTTCATTTATTTCCTTCTTTAGTTTTACTGTTAGACAACAATTTTCACAAAACCAATTTGCTCCTGACAAAAAAGTGCAAAAATTTTCACAGGAGCATTTCATCTTAATTAACTTCTTTTAATTATTTCTGTTTTAGAGACTGGGAGTGAAAACCCATAAAGTTTTTCAGAAATGCAGAATCCTCCCAGATTATAATTCAATTGATACTTTTACTTTTTCGAGAACTTGTCATGGTATATTTTGTAATAAAAATTGAATATATTTAAAGTAGAGTTGGCCCGCGATTGAGGAGGTTTTTCTGCTCATATTTGTTAGTTACTCTTAAATACTGTATTAATATCAGTTCTAATAATATGATATTATAGTTTAATACATAAGCATCTGAAAGCAGTAAATAATGAGTCATTATTTACTAGTAAAATAATGGGTATCTATTATTATGACCTAGCAAACAGACGTATAATGAGTAGATTGTAGAATAGTCGTGGATAAAATGTTTCCAATCATAAATCAAAATCCTGGGCATTACGGAGACAATGAAATATATAAGTTTTCTCAATGGAATGCCCTCTGTATCATGAGAAATACTGATAGAGAATTGAATTTCTTTTCTAAATATGTTCATCTGTTGAAATGAAGTCAAGTTATCATCGGCACAATAGGGATGTTGACTCATGTTACGAATTCATATAAATTGAGGTTTTCCTCATAGAAGGAAGTTTTTGCAATCCTAAAAAGCCATTTTAGTGATCTTATTATTCTCGTTGAATTAAATATAGCTGTTTTAAGTTATGTTATTCATTATCAACTATCACGTGACTGCGAACGCCAATCAGAGGTAATCCGTATAGTGACGTCAAACTATCCGTATTGTCATTGCAAATTCGAATGTTCGGTGCTCAGATCAACAAAATACATTCATAGGCCGGGTTCCACAAAACTCCAATCACCTTGATTATTGAAATGTCATCATTTCTCTGCAATTTTCAGTTCATTTTTGACATAAACTATCGACTTACTTCAATATAAACGATTTGATTGCCAATCAAGCTTTGTGAAACCCACGGTTCTGTGACTTGAACCATAGTAAATATAGAATATATCATATCTATGATTCGAACTTACGAAGTTGAAAGCTGAAAGAGAACAGAATACCTAGTTCGTTACAAGAACGATAATCTACAATTTTCTTTCTAATGGAGATAGGATTCATCAAGGGTAATAGTAGTAACTTTTACCGAAGATAAATTCCCTTATGGTCGCAAGTTTCTTTGCTGAAAACAAGGATTTTTGTGCAGCGGAGCTTAAAAACGTGAAATTGTCTTTGTAAGTAGCAGACTTTTAACTCATATTTATTATTACAAATAAAAGAAGCACCTCATTCAGCATTCACGAATACTATGAAATGATATTTACACCCAATTTTTCGTTTCGATGCCTTATTAAGAAATATTCGTCGTAAGTCGAAAAAGCTACGCGTATGTAGATACACACGTGTCGCATGCTATTACCAAGTGTATAAATTGGCAAAAATATACCAAATGGAAATATACGACTCCGGGGAGTTGAACCGGAACGAGTCAATGATTTAAAGTAACGACCCTACGATGGAACACCTGATCCCTGGAATAAAAGGGATCCGGAGATTGATCCAGAGACGTTAACACTAGAACGGCGGGGGCGGCAGGACGAAATTTCCTGGTAAATGCGTTTTACAGGAGAGAGAACTCGGGAAAATTGAAGGCGTTTCGAAATAGAATGATTATTGTCGACATAATTCATGAGGAGAATGGTTTACGTACTTATGTGTGTGGAAAATTATCAATTCATATAAAGCTATTGAAGTTTTTTTTTGGTGAGAACCTCCGCTTCATCGACCTGAATTATTAAATTTGACACATCCTGTAGAAGTATAAGATATCTCCTAGCTTCCTGAGTATTCGTTTTTGTATTATACAGGGTGTTTCCTAAACATGCGGCAAAAATTCAGGGGGTTGTTCCTTGGACTATTTTAAGCATGTTTTGTCCTTTGATGATTTTTGTAAAACCTCTTTGTTTCGAAGATACAGGGCGAACAACATTTTTCATATTTTTAAAATTAATAATAGTTTAAATAAAAATGCGTACCGCACTGTGTTTACTAAGTAGGTACAATTTATTTTAAATTTGTTTAACAACATTCCAATTACTAAAAACGGCCAGTTTTTTGACTTAAAATTGATAAGTTCAAATGGTAAAGGAATACAGATTGAACACGGTTTTCATTTGAATTCGTTTTTTTTGGCTAGAGGTGGTCATTTTCAACAGTTTTTGTAGGTTAAGTTAAATTTTCATGTAATTTTTCATATTAAAATGTTATTATCTAAAATTTTGTTTCCCCTGTATCTTCGAAACGAAGAGGTTTTTCAAAAATCATCAAAGGACAAAATATTCTTATCGTAGTCCAAGGAACAATCCTCTGAATTTTTGCCACATGTTTAGGAAATACCCTGTATAAACTACAGGGTCTTTATAAATGATTATAACAGCGCAGTTGGCTTTGGATTATGCAAACCACAGAATTCTGTGATCATGCTTTGCTCTGATTGGTTAGAGATTGGTATTCTGTAATCCAAAGCCAACTGCGCTGTTACAATCATTTATAAAGACCCTGTATTAGTCTATGGACCAACGCCTGTTTTCATAATGATTACTAACAATCTGCATATTTGAGTAGCTTCATTTTGACGAGACGCCCAACTTTTTCCTCTACGAAAATTCTCGATAGTGAGGGCTAATACAGTATGGAAGTGTCAAAAGTGTTAAATGGGTGAATGTTCAAATTTGATTACTTACAGCTACTTTATAAATTAAATCTTGAAACAATTTTGTTACAAACTGAAAACAATAATTTTCCTACAAAATGATGATTCTATCAACATATATCAACAACTAGGTCTAAAAAATTATTGCTAACCGGCTGATTTTTTCACTGTTGCTCTGCAAATATTCTCTTTATAAACTGGTCATATTTTTCTATAAATTGAGTGGTACGTTTTTCCAGTCTCACGTTCGGAAATTGTCAATTGTTAGTAATCATTTTTAATTGTGGGTTCTGTGATACAACTTCTGAGGTAGGACTGAAAAATCGTATCACTCAATGTAGGACAATATGAACTGTTCATAAAGCAAATATTTGCTAAGCAACAGTGAAAAAATCAGCCGGTTAGCAATAATTTTTTAGACCTAGTTGTTGATATATGTTGATAGAATCATCATTTTTGTAGGACAATTATTGTTTTCAATTTGTAATGAAATTGTTTGAAGATTTAATTAATAAAGTAACTGTTAGTAATAAAATTTGAACATTCGCTCATTTAACACTTTTGACGCCTCCATACTCTATTAGCCCTCACTATCGGGAGTTTTCATAGAGGAAAAAGTTGGGCGTCTCGTCAAAATGAAGCTACTCACAAATATTCAAATTGTTAGTAACCATTATGAAAAACAGGCGCTGACCCATGAACAGGAACATTTTGCATTTTACAAATATAATTCCAAATGCATCATCACCTTTCTAATTACTAGTTTAAATTACTTACAAATACCTGCAAGAATTCCTGGTGTATCTATAACAGATATACCTTTGAGAACTGGACTTTTAACCATTGAGCACTGGAATCTATTGAGAAAAGCGTTTCCAAAGGACGACAAAGGTCTGTATTGCTTTTTTGGGTCCATCACCAGTGCGTTTCCCGGTATAACACCCTCTTTTTCTCCATACATTACTGCAATGAACCTGTCGGTTGTGGGCTCTGGACCTATCCTCATACCTGCAAAGGATCAATATGAACGAAGATTTTTGCTACCTACCTACATATTTGAACTTCGGGATCCCGCAGATATCAACTAGCTTTCGATTTAATGAACACAATGGGTGTGTTAATTTAGAAAATATGGGCCCCCAAGTTTTCAAAACTGTTCCATTTTCACGTCACTTTTTCCACTATAAGGACACAGAATTACTGACCCAAATTAGTCAATAAATCAACTTTGAACATTCTTATAGGTAACGATTCGACAAGTTCAATTTGAGGTATATTCAAAAATTAAATTTATGCAAAAATGTCGAATGAAGAACAGTGAGCTTTCCCTTCAATTCGTGGATAAGTGGTACTTCTACACCCTTTCCAATTGTAATTCAGAAAACGTAAAATGTAATTCAGAATAGCAAATTGAATTTCAGAAGATGGAAATTGTAATTCAGAATAGTAAATTGATATCCAGAAATGGTGATTTGAATTTCAGAATAGTGATATGTAATTCAGAAAGCGTAATTTGAATTTCAGAATAGTGATATGTAATTCAGAAAGAGTAATTTGAATTTCAGAAAATATAAATTGTAATTCAGAATTGGTGATTTGAAATGCAGAAATGGGAAATTGTAATTCATAAAAAGGAAATTGTAATTCAGAATTGGTTGCATGTACTCGAGATATAAGGAACATGAATATGTACCTATTTATATTTATGTTATATAGTACATATATCTACATAATATTATGTAATGAATTATTTATTTGCCAAAGAAAGTATACATTTTCTGAAATTCAATTTATAACTTCTGAATTACAATTTTCCTTTTCTGAAATTGAATTTGCCATTTCAATTCACTATTCTGAATTACAACTTTGTTTTTCTGAAATACAACTTACTAATCTGAATTTCAATTTCGCTTTTCTGAAATTGAATTAACTTTTCTGAAATTCAATTTCTGTTTTCTGAATTACATATTCCTATTCTGAAATACATATTCCTTTTTCTGAAATTCAACTTTGATTTTCTGAATTACAACTGTAAAAGGTGTAGAATGTCTATGTTTTTGCATTAATTATTGAATAAGTATACCTGATATGAAACCAATAGAATCGTTATGTAAATGTTGAAAAGGGATTCATAGACTAAAGTGGAGCAGTAATTTTGTGTTTTATAGTGGAAAAAGTGACGTGAAGATGGAACTTTGGGGTCTCTCATCTTTTAACTAAAGGGTTTTCCAATAAGAGGTGTTATTTTGAATAGCCCGCTATTTCGGTAGATGTCACGTTTGAAGCTGTCATTTTTCACATTTGACAAGAAGAAACTACGCCATTAATAAAATGGAACGATACACTCTTCAAGAACGCATTGAAATTAATGAAATTCACAATTAAAATGGTGAAAATTTGGCAGAGACGGTTCGTAAAACTCGAACATTTTTGGGTCGTCGTGAAGCACCTTGTCGGACCGCGATAAAGGAATTGGTCGAAAAATTAGAGCTGTTGGGACAAGTTAGTGATGTGATGAAAAAAACCCGTGCACGTCGCTCAAGAACAGTCTAGAATATTGGTGCTGTAGCCGATTGTGTTGAAGAACAGTTAAGATGAATGCATTGCGCTATCGAGAGATGATTAGTGATTTTTTTGGCCGGAATTGGATAGTATTGATCTGAACAACGTTTACTTTCAACAAGCCACCGAGATCTTGTGATTTAACACCTTTGGGGCCACGTGAAAGGGGAGGTCTACGCCAATACCCAGCGTCGATTAAAGACCTCAAAGATTCAATTCGTGAGGCTATCCAGGACATAGGGCAGCCACTTTGAGATTTGATTATGGAAAATTTCATTAAAAGGATATGGTCCTGTAAGTGTGGTCGTGCTGGTCATTCGCCTGATGTTATTTTCCACTATTAACGGCATAGCTTCTTCTTAACAATGAAATAAACATCCAATCATTTATATTGAATAATGTCATTTTTCTTTGAATATCAAAGAAGAAGAACTCTGGTTGGAAAACCCTTCAGGACAGACCGCCACCTGTTTCACTAATGTTTTTCAGGACGCCTAAATGAAAACAATGTCACCAAAATCTGATCGATATCTGCGAGACTCCAAAATTCAAATATTCACCCAATTTTTTTTTCAAATTATTTACCTGGGAACTCCCTCTCTAAAAGGTATTTTATGAAAGTGGTTTTTCCTGTAGAGTACTGTCCCACAAGTAGAATAAGTGGTTTGGCATCAAAGTCAGCATCGTTGAGAGGAGGTGAGTGGAACTCATGGAACAAGTAATGCTGTTCCAACGGAAACATCTTGTACTTGTAGATGCTCTTCAAACCCTCGATTACTGTATCGAAACATTCATGATGTACTTCTTTTGTTGTGTTCAACCAGCTGAACATCCTTAAAGGCTTCAGGAGGGAGCAATCTGAATTAGGAATTTAAAGGATGTCATTTATATCTGACAAATGGTTTTTGGGAAATGGAATCATAGATATTTGTAGTTTTGACATAATCATTGGTTTGGATATTGGTATTTTTGAGCGCTTGTTCTACTTAAACGAGTGCTTCTTCATGGATTTGCCTAGCTTTCTACATAGATTTATAATACTAATTAGATGGCGAACCTGTCAAAAATTTTGAGGCAAACGGCGGCCTTTTGCAGTTTGGGGTGAATTTGAGAGTTGTCAATTTTTCTATAAATTGAAATATTAGAATTACCAATATTCCTTCATTTATTTATTTCAACGAACTAAAATGATAGGATTACAAATATTGTTTAATAACTAATCACAAGAATCGAAAATATTTATAATTTTAATGGACCGAAATGTCAGAGTTCACAGAACACTGATATATAGAGTTCATTTTTCATCACTTCTTTCAAAAGAACGTCTATGTTTCAATCAAAATTCGAGCATGGACCTATTATAAATTTATGAATTCAAGCACAAATGGCATAAAACATCAAAAGATTTGTGGTTCACCCCAAACTGCAAATGGCGGCCATTTGCCTCACTTTTTTCTACGTGACAGTAAGGAAGTTCGACCATAGACTAACTAAACGGAGAATAGATGAGACACTAGTAGAACAAGCTTCAACGCCATCTTTTTTTGTACAACATTACTAATTCGTGAAAAAAGCTCAATTGAAAAAGGAATCTGTATCGTAAAGCTGCCTCAAAAAGAATTCTGTAATGCACCTTTTGAATAGGTAGGTACACCCATATACAAGAGGCAAAAAGGTTTTTGAAATTCAATTTCCAAAAGGAAATCAGAAATGGATTCGTGCAAGTTATCGATGAGTGAGGAAATTTATTTTCATGAAAATAATACCTGCAACGAACTTTCATCTGATTTTCTTTTGGAATCGAGAAATGAGGATCAATAATCAAATTCTGGATAGAATAAAAATCTATTAACTGAATTAGGTATCACCAATTGAAAATACAGATTTATTTCATAAATATCTAATCAATAAACTAATAATTGCATTGAAAACATTTTCAAAAACTAACAATAATGAATTCAATAATACAAAATATGAGTATTTACCGACTAAAGTTATTCAATACATGGAAAACTTTTTTGAAAACTACGAGTATCTTAATTCTTATAGGTAACAGAATATACATATAAATTTTATAATTACCTTCTTGCATCTCGATTTTCACATCCAATAACACAGCACGTCTTCACTCTTGCAGGCATATCGGAATTTATTATATTTAAAAAAAAACGTGTCAAACCACTCCTTGTGTCAGTTGACAATTCAAAGGTTTTTTGATAATAATGATTTTACATACTTACTATTTTCTCGATAGGATTTCCATGAATGCAACGACATCTAACTATCAAATTGAAAATAATTTTTTCGTGTATTAGTCTCCTCCTCCGACAGATGGCGCGGAATATACGAGTAGCTCATCTAATTTTTTAGTTTGTCTATGCATGGACCTATTATAAATCTATGAATTCGAGCACAAATGGCATAAAACATCAAAAGATTTGTGGTTCACCCCAAACTGCAAATGGCCGCCATTTGCCTCACTTTTTTCTACGTGACAGTAAGGAAGTTCGACGTCCAGTTAGTATTATAGGTCCATGACGTATGTGTGAAACTCACGGATAATCTTTGATTTGGATATTGGTATTTTTGAATCAAATATTTTTCAGTGTTATCCTTCTTCTGAAATAATTCGGAATTCGTAAATTCGATCGAGCTGAAGTTTTGCAGTGAAATGTTCAACACCATTTCAAAGCTGTATGCAAAAATTTGGGTAAATTGCGTTGGTACATGCAAATTTTCAAGATGGTTCAAGGTGGTGAAATCAGAACCATAGAGTTTTAATATTTTTTACATATTTCATATTCTGAATCATTTTCGGAATATAATTCCAATCGTTCTGATTTTCTGCATTTTTATATTTAATGTGAATCTCAAGTTCTATACAAAATTTTGAGGTGATAGCCTTACTGCTCCACCAATGAACGAACGCCCAAAAGCATCTGCTCAAGTCTTTTCTTGTTTTTTTCCAGGCAAAACTAAAGTGTTTTTCAATAAGAGGTGTTATTTTGGATAGCCCGCTATTTCGGCAGATGTCACGTTTGAAGCAGTATTTTTTTGACATTTGACAAGTAGAAACAAGGCCATTAATAAACATTGAACGATACATGCTTCAAGAACGCATTGAAATTTGTAAAATTCGCTAAAAAAATATTGAAAATTTGGCAGAGATGGTTCGTAAAAATCGAACATTTTTGGGTCGTCATGAAACACCTGGTCGGACCGCAATAAAGAAATTGGTGGAAAAATTGGAGCTGTTGCGACAAGTTAGTGATGTGAAGAATGAAATCAAGAACAGCCGGGAATATCGCTGCTGTAGCCGAAAGAATTGAAAAAACCCAGGTCTTTACATTCCTTGTCGTTCTTTAGAATCAGGCATTCCACAAACATCATTACACCGTATGTTGCATGAAGATTTGGGTCTTAAGGATCATAAAGTTTAGTTAACACAAGAACTCAAGCCGACCGATCATCAACGACGTCGTGTCTTTGCTGATTGGGTCGTTGAAATGCATGAAAATGATCTGGCCACCGAGATCTTGTGATTTAATACCTTGCGACTTCTTCCTTTGGGGCCACGTGAAAAAGAAGGTCTACGCCATTATCCCAGCGTCGATTCAAGACCTCAAAGATGGAAATCGTGAGGCTATCGAGGACATAGGGCAGCCACTTTGCGATTTGTTATGGAAAATTTCATTAAAAGGATATGGTCCTGTAGGCGTGGTCGTGGTGGTCATTTGCCTAATGTTATTTTCCACTATTAACGGCATAGCTTCTTTTTAATAATGAAATAAACATCTGATTATTTATATTGAAAAATGACATTTTTCTTTGAATACCAAATTAGCACCTCTTATTGGAATTCCCTTCATTTGATAAACATCCTGTTAGTCAGAATGTCCCTAAATCATCAGCAAAGAAAGAATTTCGAGAAAATAATCTACTTGAACAATTAAAAAGTAAGACAATAACCTCCAACACTCTTTCAGCTCCGAAATTCGCCGAGCAAATCTTGGTCTTGGCAAATTGAGTCAATCCCGAGTTGAACAATGTGCTAGTCTTCTTGAGGACTAATGAAATTAACTCTCTTTGTTACATTACAAAGGAATATTTCTCGGCTGGAGCGGCCTACAAAGAACAACCACCGAAATTAATAGCTTAAACAAATACACGACCAAGCTCGTTCTAATTAAATTTTCAACGGACTAATTGCGGCGTTTTTGATGGCAAATTTGAAATTTGCGGAAGCTTAACTGCGCGATTAGGAGAATTGATTTCAGGAAAGGAGGCTGGGGTTCGTTTTATGTGTTTGTTTTGTAAGAAAAACGGCAATCGGGAGGCTCAATGAGCATTTCCTGGGATTTTCAGAAAAATCATTTAGGAAATTATGGACTCAGAAAATCATAGTGATTTACCGTTTTTCCACGAAAAAAATCGAGATATTCGAGATATTCAAAATATGAAAAAAATCTGTACTTTTTTTAACTTTAAGCAAATTATAAATTCCAATTATGTTATATAGAATATCTACATGAAATTTCTAACGTGAAATAATAAAGAGTATTTCAAATTGCGTGTCTTTTTTGAGAATAAAAAAATTCATTATTTTCGAAAACTTTTTTATTGAAGTTATTGAAAAAATGATATACCTATGATTTTTTCGAGAAAAATCAGCATTGATAAAATTGTCAAATGAACGACGTTTCGAATGATCTAATGGCTTAAGTTCCTGTGTTGTTTTAACCTCATAAGTCTTCATTGATGAATATTTGTGTAAAATACGCCATGTTGGGGACCCGCTACGTCTAATCTCTAATGGATATTTCACGAACCAAATCAATATTTCTGATTGTCGAAAAATCTATCGTGTAAGAAGCTATTTTTATCACACTTCTCAAATGTCAAAATACCCAGACGGATTCAGTGTGCCATCTATAGTTAATTTACTCTTAAATAAAACCACGCTTATTGTAAAACTCTCCTCAGAATGAAATAGGTATCACACAACTTGAAAAATATAATCACAATTCTTAACAATCTTTTTTCCTGTCAATACATAATTGAGTATTTCTGCTTAAGTGAAACTGCTTACATATTTTTTCATTATTTCTGGAGTTTGTTCAGTTTTATATTGTTATGGCTGATATCCATCATCACTATATAATTATATTAGATCACCAACGAAATCATAACTTCAATTATCGAATAAGTAAATACGAAAACATTCAATCATCACTCTCCTGATAGAGAAAACATTCAACTCTGAAAACACTGGTAGGTAAAGTGAACGACGATAATCAAAATTTGGGGCACGACGGTCTATATTTAACGTAACCTCCTAGAGCCTAGACCGACACTGTAAATTCACTAAGAGTCAGTGTTGCCACACTTCGACTTCTGCATGAGATGTGTTGATAAATTGATTCTATGGTTTGACACTTGAGAATGTCGATAATGATAACGAATATCAGTTAGGTTAGGCAATTCCATAAACATCAAGAATGGACTGAGCAATAACCGCCTGAAAGTATCAATAATCAGAAAAAGCGAGGATGTGACATCGCGGCCATTACCTGTCTCTTTTTTGGGAATCTGTGGTGACTATCGATTGACGGTTTTCTGTAAGGAGCAATCAAAATTCTAGAAAAATACAACTATTGGCCGCGAATTGGTTTGATTTCTTTCCCATTTTTCAGTCATATTTTCTACAAAGCTGAATAGAGATGGCTCAGTCCATTTCTCTATGTCTATGGGCAGTTCATGATTTAGTAGTATCTTTGTTTATGATTATCTGGAAAATCACATTGTAACTCATAGAAAAACCTTAAGATTAGGTCACTTTATATTACCCGAAGACTGTCTATCGAGGTACAAGCTGCTCTGCAACCCTCAACTCCATCTTTTGTTACAATATTGAATATTTCGTTGATGGTTCAATACCGAACAGGTTATGTAGGTAATATCGAACTCTATATCGCCATTGCTTGTCAAATTACATGATAAGTAGTTATTATCGATTTCACAGCTCATCAACCTTAACGCCATATTAAATTCGCTACTAGAGCAACTGCTCAAGTAGTCCCAGTTCGGAACAGACCCGGGATCATAAGTTACAAACCATATACATTCTGCCATCCGCATAATCCTGCTATTCCTCGAAATGATACGTTCCAACTTATTAAAATGCTTAAAACTCCATCAAATCGATTTAAGATTATCAATCCAATTCGAAAATGAATCAGTAATGTCATGAATAGCTCTCAAGCCACCCTGAAATTCGAATTTGAGACAATTTCTGAGATGTTCCATTCTCTCCTCTGCTTCTCCACGTTCGCAATTAGATCTCTGAACTGAATCCCATTTGAAAAACATACTACTGGTGGACATAAAATCTTTGGACCAAAAAGGTTGGCCAATTGTGATCACCTCTTCGAGAGATAACACGGTCCGGAAACTTTTCTCGCAAAAGATCAATGGTTTCGTTGTTTGTGTGGCACGTAGCGCCGTCTTGTTGAATGTTAACGTTGCCAGATCAATACTATCCAATTTCCGCCATAAACGTTTGTGGGATGCCTAATTCCAAAGACCGACGAGTATAATGAACAAACCTGGATTTTCTTCAACACTTTTGGCTACACCAGCGATATTGTCGGCTGTTCTTGAGCGACGTGCACGGATTTTATTCTTCTCATCACTAACCTGCCCTAACAGCCCGAATTTTTCACCAATTTCTTTATTGCGGTCCGCCAAGGTGCTTCACGACGACCCAAAAAATGTTCGAGTTTTACGAACCGTCTCAGACAAATTTTCACCATTTTATTTTGAATTTTAATAATTTCAATGCGTTTTTAAAGCGTGTATCGTTCGTTTTTTATTAATGGCGTAGTTTCTACTTGTCAAATGTCAAAAAATGACAGCTTCAAACGTGACATCTACCGAAATAGCGGGCTATTCAAAATAACACCTCTTATTGAAAAACCCTTTATTATTTCAATTACAAATCTTATAGATAAGTTTAATTGTGCATCGATATTATGCACATAGATAGATAGATAGATATTTATTAATCCTTTGAGACATAACATTTATGTATAGAACAAGTCAAAAATAATACATATTATATTATATTCGTGCCTAAATGCTCATTCATTAAGTTGACATTTTTCGAAAATATAACTGTAATATTCCTGGACACTATAAAAAACTGTTTTAATAACAAATCTTTAACTAGCATTTTGAATTCATTTTTTTGAAGACCTTTTATGTCACGAGGAAGATGATTGGAAAGATTGATACTTTGATAAAATGGAGACAACTCAAATTTTGCAGTTTTATGAATGGGGAATAATAAGTGATCCTTATTTCTCGTATTACGAGAATGGAAACTTGAGAGTTTTACATAGGCACTGTTGGGCCGAACAATATTCGGCAGTAGAGGAAACTAATGCTAGAACAATGCGTACGAAGTGATTTTGCGTCAGCACCCTATGGAGTACCGTCGAGTTTTCAAATAAATGCCGTTAAAGCAACTGCTCAAGTATTCGTAGTCCGGAACAGACCCAGTATCGTAAGTTACAAACCGTATACATTCTGCCGTCTGCATAATCCTGCTATTCCTCGTAATGATACGTTCCAAACTTATTTATTATCTCTTTGTGCGAGGGTGTAGGTGTTCTACAGGCCAGGATCGTTAAATGTGCCAACTTAACAATCTTGTCAAATATTTACAACAGGCACTCGGTTTTCGTACTCTTGAATTATTAATTACGGAACCCCCGCACTACCAACGACGGTATGACAGGAGTTTTATGATTTCGCATGGTCTTGCGACCCCACGTGGGACGGCACGAATAACATGAGAGTGTTTAACACGTTCGGATTTCTTCAAAAATTATGGTGTATTTCGAGGAGAACGCTTAAAGGTATCAATTATTGAAAGAGCGAGAAAAGGATGATGGGTATGGCGTACAAGAGTTGTTATGACCTCAGAATATGGCCTCAAGAACTTGAGTGACACATATTCTGAATTTTTTGCCAAGATATGTTTAGATATTTTTTCATTAGACCGAATCACACAAAACGTTTATTAGGTAGGTTCACATTTTCACCATTTTGACATAAGTTTGTCACACGTTTTTTATCATTATTCCGGAATTGAATTCGATATAGAGGATGAAATACTACTGTTTAAATCTATGGAAGATGATTACCCTTCAATAGGGTCCTGTAGTGGTCTTAGAAGAACAAGAGATTCGAAAAATTATCACTTGGAATGCCAGACCTGGTTTAAAACACCCTTCTGGCCCAAGAGCATGAATTGAGTATTTTGTATCTAAATTTTGAAGGTAATTCGAATAGTTTTAAGTTTCATTTTTGTAAAAACGGTGAGACAGGGTTTTTGCCTGTGCTCTGGTATCAAACGTCAGGATAGTATGGTACTCCGTTTTGCACAAACCTCAGCAAGGAACTTTTTTGTTTCATGTATTGTATTTTGTTAGCTCTCAATTCAAAGAATATGTATATAAAATCCTCAAAAAGGTAAGAATTGAAGAGAAGAAATATTCATTGAAGCGGTATATTTGAACAAAAAATTTGAATTCACTGAAGAATTTAGTAGGAACAACGGTTCTAAAATTTCAAGCTAGTGTTTTATGGAATTGACAATTTTTCTCTTGATATTCATGTTTTTCATGAAATACCTATCTAGCAAATATAAACAACTGGAGTTTCTTGCCATTTTTTGATCAGCAAAAAATTAACTCCTTGAAAACAAAATAATCACCAGAAAATTATGCAAAATTATAATATCTGTAGACTGATAAATACTTTTGGAACATAGATAAATTGAAAATAGTAATCATCGAAATGAATACAATCTTCAATTTATAGGCTCAGAGAACCTTCTTCACTGAATGTAAGGCTTGGCTGGATACAGCTAAAAAAGCTAGTCATAAAATTGAAATATTTTTCGAACAAACAAAGTTTAAAAACAAAATTAAGAAAATTTCTGACCAGGTGCTTTTGAACAATAGGACTATTACCTCAAACTTTTGTATAAGTCTTGACATTGGTACCTACTAAAAATATGACTGCAAATTATTAGCACGATGTGAAGAATTCTGGAAATTATTCACATTATTATCTGGCCGAATTATCATTTGGACAAAAAATATAATAAAAA
The DNA here is from genome assembly GCA_013421045.1 of Propylea japonica. Taxonomy (NCBI): domain Eukaryota; kingdom Metazoa; phylum Arthropoda; class Insecta; order Coleoptera; family Coccinellidae; genus Propylea; species Propylea japonica. The sequence goes on from CM024240.1 coordinate 33,746,926, forward strand.
CGCTACATAAGTATACAAGATGGAATTGTATCAGTATAAATTAAATTCAGAAAAGTTCACAGTTCACACTTTGCTCAACAGATTCGAGTGAAGAATCAAAAGCAGCTTAAATTCATAACCAAAGGGGACAAATGCTCTAATTAAACCAAAGAAACAAATGTGCCCGTAATATCCGAAAACATTAAATTTGTGCGTGGGCGTGCATCAACGTGAAAAGTTCTGCTCTTCTGCCCCTCAACATTGTTTTTATGCTAATTTTGATACCTGTTCGGCATGACTATGGGCTTCAAGAGCCAGAGGATACACAATTCACTTAATGACATTTTTGCCCACACGTGTGTTGTTTAACATTTTACATTTCTTCATCAGACCGGTTGTTTGTTCATTGTAACGCCTTCGTTGTCAGAAATGAGACTGAATTCATTCACTTTGGTCGATTATTTGGTTTTATTATGGATCAGAGTGTTACACGAGACTCATCAATGAAAAAAGATATATTGTTATGGTACATGAGATCTCTGTATTCTGGAATTCCGGAAAAAATGACCTTAAAAAGTAAAGCGGTTCAACAAAATAAAGTAAATTGTCGCGGACATTTTGAATAATGGACTGTGGATATAAAATTCAGAGTCAAAGTTGTAATAATTTCCAGGTAAACTTATAATTCTACGAAAATTTAAAATATGATTTTAAATTCATCATTAGAATGTAAATTCCATAGATCGAGAATAAGACTTTTGCAATTTTTGACCGACATAATACAACGTTTTCTAATGAACAAAGCCCGAATATTTTTTCTCGGAAACTAGCTTAAGAAGTCAATTTTTGTAAACCTGATTGTATCTTCACTTTAAACGTACTCACCACATTTCAGCCAGATGATCGAACAGTTTCTGAACTTCAAAATAAAACCTCAGTTTAACGTACAGGAAATTGATCAATAATGAGCCATTTTTGATCGTTCGTTCTACTGATACGAGTGCTATATATTTTTTTGAAATATCTGTAATTTGCGAGTTTTGAACCGAAAATGGTCTCAAACGATAAGGTTCGACTCACTGATGACTAATCCGTGGTCAAATTCAATTCTGCCTGTGGAGCCGTCCGTAAACACAATTATTCTCGAAAGGATCGTCCTAGAGAACTTTCAAGGTAGGTTGAGTTCCTAAATGCCACGGGTTAGGGTTAATATTCTTATACTGAAAGTTCATGTAAAATTTTAAGAGGATCTCTGAATCAGAACCATAAAATATAATTCAGAATTTGAAATTCTATCGAGCTGAAATTTTTCAGTTCAAAATCTTGAATATGCGATTCAAAACCATACCAAGAACTGAACACAAACTTTTGATTAATGAACAAATCGCTATGCTATTATTTTCACCCGATTATTTCATCGAAGATACTTATTCTCAACATTTTCATAAAAATCTTACCCACGCTTTCTTGGAGAGACTTTCGCGTGACTGAAACCGTCGCTATGAAGCTGTACGAAGTACAAGATCGTTTATCATTGTGCTAAGAAGGTCATTAAAAGGCGCTCTTTCATCTCAAGCCGTGAATTATTTATTGCATTTTGATGATGATTATTGTTAAGACTTTATTAATCGTTTTAGAAGTTACGTTCCCATCAGCATTCCTGTAGAGGGGAAGATCACCGATAGAGATTGTTGTGCATGGCCTTATTATACTTTCAGAGTTATTCCGAGCAACATCAGTTCTGATGATATTCATGAATATTGTTGACAGAGTGTCATTTCTCGTCTTCATCATCATTCAGTTACTTTTGAAAGAAAGTTGAAGAAATACAAAACAGATTGACCCCAAAATAAAATCCATCATCACCGTTATAATTTCATTAGATTTAACAATATGATTTTTGGGAACTCCCTGAAGAATCGTGTTCTCTAATCTTTTCGTAGCAAGATCATACTTTCTCCTGAGTTCATCTGAAATTTGATAACCTGCTGAACACGGTTTGATTGTTGAGGGGATAAAAAAGGTGAACTTTATTAAAATTCACGTGGCGTAGAGAAAATACGATAAGCTAAGAGGGGCATTTACTCCGTTCCAGATGTTTTCTGGGGGTTAAGAAAGAGGGTGAAAAGAAGAAAAGGGTGAGGGGACCGGTGAAAAATGCAACCACTTGAAGGTGAAACTATTTCCACATTCTCGAATGTGACAACTGGTAGTAGGCTTATAGTCTTTTCAATATAAGAGTTTCTATACGAAGAGAATTTCTTACGGTTTTCTGTCTCCATTTGAGAAAACACAATATTGTATATGAGAAATACCTTATGATATAACGAAATATCTTGATATTCTTCCAAAAAATCAATAATTCCGTAATTATATTTGCTGTCTGATCAAATTTGACTCAACATCATAGAATTTCCTTCAAATAAGAATGTTTTTATTCCAAGAAACTTTGTACTGTGTTTTAGCGTACTTTCTTTATAATTACTACGTTTTCATGGAATATTCAATTCGGTTTGAGTTCAATACTCATATCCGTTTTCATGATGCACATTTAAATGGGATTCAAATCGTTTTGAAATCTTTTAGATTTGAAGCTTTATCTGTCACTTGTCAAATGTCATATCTATCAGCGGGAACGCGAGGAACGCCAATTACTTCAGCCTCTTTCCATATATTTCTGTTTTTACTAGTCCAGCCTTAACACTTTCCTCGTTTGATTGCATTTTGATTTTGAAATATGTCAAACATCACAACATTGCTCGCAATGCGCATGCTCCAATTCGATACCCGTTTTCATGTGCAGCATTTGGATTGAAATTTCGATACGCTCCCGAAAAAAGCCGTATCGGAACTAAAGCTCGATACGATTTCAATACCCGTTTTCATGGCGTATTCAGTACAGAAATCGTAAATCGTATGGATTCTCCATGAAAACGTACTAAATATCAGTAGCATCTGGATTTTTGTGAGACATATTATATTTCATGTTATGAAAAACTGGAAAAGTTTATGAAGCAGCTGAGATAAATGCATTGGAATAGAGAGTACGTAGCTTCTCAGGTGGGAGGTCACAAAAATGAAGCAACAATGCTAATATAGGCTGAAAGCTTGCAGCATTATTTCTTGTCAAGCTCAGAGTTCACGGTATAATATGTCGCATTTTCATTAAAAGCGTTCAGACGTGGGTACTTTGTTAGGGAAAACAGGTAATCTGGAAAATCTTAAAAGGGGGCTAAGGATTCTGTGAACTTCGCCGAGGAAAATGGCTTTCATAGAGGTCGCTGAAGCGTTCATATCCTCGACATGCACTCTTCTCTTGATTGCCAATTCTTTGAGGGATATATTGAGAAATTTTACTTTATGATGAAATTGTACAGGTGCATGGCAAATTAAAATGAGTTTTTACTTTTTGTCAGATGAATTATCATGATTAATTATTTGGTATGAAGTTGACATACGTTGAATAACATATCTACTGTTGTGTGTAATTTCATATGAATATTTTGAGTTGCATGCTACAAAACGATGTTTACAATGACTCCCTGGAAAAATTATGAAATTTCATTATACGATCTTGGCACAAAAACGAGAATACGTGGAGTCTATGATACCTGCAAATTTATCAAATTCGAAGTGATTTTGCAGAAGTCATCAATATTAATCATGAGTCATAAATTATTACGCATGTATTATGGTAGTCATTAATCTAACTGTCAAGTTTTGCCACTGGTGAACTCGAAAAAGTGCTGACAGCTGCTGCCATACAGTTTTTCCATCTGAAAACTATTTTCTATTTGAAATTACGTATTCCTGATTGGTTTAAATTACGATGAGGAAAAAAAATAATATACACAGATTTTCAATTGGAATATATCTTTTGGAAGTAAAATAACGTTACATTGGTGAGCTTGACATTTTCTCCAAGAGATCTTCCCTATTCTACTGTTTAGTCCTCGAATTTCTTCAAACAACTCTTTTTTAAGATATAAAAGAGTGGTTATCAAACATACAACAAGCTCAACCGCAAAGAAACTTACATAATAATATGCAGGATTTTCCGAATTTCATTTCCTAAGTGGAAATCTTGAAAAACGGTTGGGCTCCCATTCATTGGGGAATTCCTTCGCCAAACTTCGAAGTCGATTTTATAGAATAAAGTAATTGAAGCAAACAGAAGGAGTGACGACAAACAAAAGAGACATCGGTAATTGTGCGGGTTTTAGGAGTATTTTATAGTCACTCGGAGTTTTCCGACTTTAATTCGAAAACTTGTCGCTAGGCGCATTCGTCTTTGTATTTACCCACGTTTGCTTGGTTTGGACTACTACCAAACTTCTGTACCACTTCCTTCATTGAAAAAGACACTCTTTTTGTTCACAATTCCCTAATTCTTCCAACATACCACTCTGCTTTATTTTATTCTGCAGAGTAGATATTATATCGTATCATTTCTTCATCTGAAAATATTCAGTCTCGCTGCAGTACGGACGCCACTGGTAGAATAGAAAAGAAATGATATTATGAAAAAAGTGCTCCTCGACGCTCAAAACCTATATCTCAAATTTCATAAAAATATTTCAAGCAGTGTGAAACTTATTAATGAAAAAAATTTTTTCTACAATTTCAACACCCCGTAGGGAGAGGAAACGTTTCTCGACATATGTTATATGACAAACAAGGGCTTATTTTTGATAAAGAATACGTGGTTAAAATTTCTTGGTTACGATCTAGACCACCCTGTATATGACTTAAGTGTTCCTGTTTTTTTTTGCAACGCTGCTGAACATACTGTTTTACATATGGTGTTGGAATGTCCTGATACCCGATTTGAAGGCAGTCTACAGGACATTCATAACCTTACTCCGACCGCACTCGCCTGACTGAGTTCGAGCAATTTGAAACTTTGACCTACTTTATTTTTTTATTTTTATTAATTTATATAATTAGTTCTTTTATTTCTTTCTGATCTGATATTATGGCAATGTGTGTGTATTCATACGAATATACTCGTATATACATATTTGATTTTTTCATTGAAAATATTGGATATACAAATATTACTGTTATTGCAAATAAACATGAATTTTTTCTTGCAGTAAACGGTGGCTGGTCTCAGTGGTCCCCTTGGACAGACTGTAAGTGTCCTGGATCAACATTACCATTGGGAAAAATGAGCACTAGGACCTGCACCAATCCACCACCAAGTAATGGAGGCAGTGCATGCGTTGGTTCAGCTGTAAGGAAAACAAAGGATTGTCAGCAGTGTCCTCAGGGTAAGATATTGAAAATAATAATTAATCATTAAAAGAACAAGTTGAAGCAGTGAACGGTGGCCATGGAAATTAAATCGTCAAAATTTAAGAAATGCATTAAGTTTTTTTGATAAGTTGTTAATGATGTTCAAAAAGTTGAAAATATCGAATATTCGATTTGTTCAGTAAGGGATAATCAAACTTTATCTTAAATTGGTTCATTTCTTACCTATATTCCTACAATACACATCATACAAGATATATTTTATTTAGATTTAAAATGTTATCCATAAATGGAATTAATGTAACTACTCTAAAAATCTTGGCTATCCTTATTCAACTTGTTTAAAGACCACTAAATCGATGCTTTAAATGCAGTTTTCTCTTCTGAAATTCACTATTGTATTGATCCGAATAGAGTGTACTCTTTTCTAAGAATATGTCAGAAGACTAATATAATAATGTGACTAACAGTATAATATGTAGTCAAATAACTTATCTCAATAATTCGCCTAACCAAGAGATCTTTTGTTTTCCTGTGAACCTGTGCTTCCATAGAAGAATTGGTGCTGGATACCGCTTACGACTATGATACTAACGATTATGATATCGGTAAGAGGTTTATCGTGAGACACACAAAAAAATACATTTTCGACACCTTTTTTCGCAAGGTTTCAAATAGCACAAATACATAGATTTATTTCGAAACAAGTTTTTCACATTTTTATTCTTATTTCTTGAATTATTTGACACTCTTGTTTATTTTCATTTTATATTTTCCTATTTTTCTCATATGTAATTTGATTTTTTATTATTTTGTTTTGAACACGAAAATGACAAAAAATATACAATTGTTGCACATTTGAAACAGCACCAACACATAACCTATCCAATATTTTTCTCAAAGTAACACAGTGTGTGATGCATGTTTTTGTCTAGAATGAAATAGGAAAATTTTCGCATGGGTTGTGGAAGAAGTATAAATTGAAAATCTTGAGCATGGTTCCGAAATTTGAATTTTGTTGTTTTTCTTAATTTCTTCATGATATGGCAATATCATTGAAATTAAATGGTACTTTTGAAATAAGTCGTGGTGATCTCATTAACTTTCATTTCTTCATTCATGAAAATCAAAATTAATATTTTCAAAACTGTATATTCAGAATATTTTCTGATTAACTAGTATACATTATACAAAACCAGCACAAAAAATATGACTACAGAAAAAGTTTTCAATCACAATCAACATAAAATTCTTTCGTCATAGAAATTTGTAAAGTGGTTCATTCAATATTATATTGATACTGAATAAAATTCAATGAAGAAAATAATTATCAAAATAACTAGTGAAATAATTCTTATACAATTATGCAGAATTGTATCCTGAATATTTACTTTTCTGACGTTAATTTCAGTTTTTTTACATACCTACTACAAAAACATTCAATTCAATATCAAATTATTGTGAATATTTTCGCCAACCTCTGATGAAATCACATTGTATTTGAGACCAAAAATATAAAAGATAAATTTGTTTCAATCCCTATTTAGCATGAATTTCCAAACCAAAAAATAACTTTAGAAGGAGTGTGATTGATAATTCAATTCAAACTATACTTAACTTTGCCGTTTTAAACTTATTTTCATCTATAGAACCAGCTCGATGGTCGACTTGGTCTGAATGGTCCAAATGCAATTCGGATTGCATAAAAATAAGGAAACGACAATGCATTCCTGGTACTGGAGCTGGAAGAAAAAACTGCAATGGTAGAGACACGCAAACTTCATCGTGTACATCAGAATTGTGCAAATCAACAGAGCTGACTCGAGTCAAAGAAGGTGAGTTCGTAGTGATTATTTTCAGGAACATTTCAAACATCTGGATTGTGTTTTATTGAATTCTTAACATATTGATGTCAAAATGATATTCGGATCGGAGTCTCGTATATTTGTTTCTGACTAAAATACACTTGGAAGGTATGTTTGGTTGCCTATATATTCCTGAAGAAATTATTCTTATGATTTTTCACAAATAAAGGTTTCGGTAATTGACTAAATACCCTTCTGATATACTGTAAATGGTGACAATGACAAGCTTGTTGATTATTTTTGAGAATTATTGATGGAATCAATCAACTCAACAACATGTTAACTTCACATATTTCCCAAAAATTTCGGTAAATTCTGATTATAAGAATTTTTTCCAAAAAGAAAATTGGTTGGCACGAACCTACTGTGGAAGAATTTTGACAACTCTGCCAATTGGTGGACGCAACCACGCAAGTAGGAGTTCGCAAGAACATCATGGTCAACCTTTTGATTTATACTTATTTTGATTTATCGGATTTTTTACGTTCAATATACATATGTCTTTTTGTGAAATTCTTACAGTCATCTCAAGAAATTACCCTCAGATTAATGTATGTCTTTTCAGAACTGCTATCTTTATAAATACAGGATGATAATGTTTCCAGAAGATTTTGAAATAGCAAAGGGATGCTATTGCAAATATTTCTGTGAAATCAGGCACACGTTTTCATAGCATTAATATACACTGTTCGATATACAAACAATGAATTCAAATTTTTTGTATGCATTAATTACAAGCAATTATTTTTCGTTTTGTTTAGGACTAAGAATGGTGTTAAATATAAAATTTACTGTAGCGAGATGGTCTCATTCTGTTGTACCTTAATAACCAGTTTTTGGTTCCTACATCTGGGATTTTTTTTTTCAAATTTTGTGCCTAATTTTCAGTATGCGAGAGTTGTGTTGAAGTTCCTCGAGAATCTGAATAATAACGGCTCTGCGGTAGGAATACGAAATGCATAAATATTTACAAGTGAATGGTTGTAATTTCCGGTGAGCGTTAATTAAATCGGCTTATTCGTCCAATTTACCTCAACGGAATTAAAAGCCGGATCTAATCGATATATCGGTTTCGGGATTGGATCTCATGACCGCGGTGAACATGCTTTGGTCATTGCTCTGCCTCGGCTTTATGATACTGAAATGTGCGAATTCACGCATATTATTCAGCATGAAAATTTAAACATTCCTGGCTAAATTTTTCAGAGAAAGAGTCAAGACTGCTGTTAATTTTCTACATAATAAGTTTTTGTACTTTTTTCTCGATTTCATCGTTAATAGTGTCAATGAAGCTTTATTCACTATCTCAATTAAGTCTACATAATAGGTTTTTGTACTTTTTCTCGATTTCATCGTTAGTAGTGTGAATGAAGTTTTATTCACTATCTCAATTAAGTCTGGAGGAGTCACATGCATGGATAGCCATATTCATGGACTCTGTGTTGCTAATGTGTCTAACAGTCGCTTATAAATGTAAGGCTCTTCTTACCCAAAAAACAATATTTCATTTTTTTTTGTCTGATTTAAATCTGCCTTCTTATCAGATAAGCAGAATTGTTTATAACTATAGTGTTGTATAAAGTGTATAGGTTGAGAAAAACATTCACTCTCACGTTTTTGGATATTTTGAACTGAAACGCATTCAAATTCCACTTATGACAACATTCTTTCTTACATCAGGAGATCAGGTCAATATTGATAAAATCAATGTGACGAAATTTAACTGAGAGTAACTTCGAAACCAATCAACCAATTTTTGCCTTTTCAATAGACATATTGACATGTGGATGCCTCAAATCTACCGCAGAAGTTTCGCATTCGCAACTCGTTGTGTTCGATAATTACAGTGCTAGAAATGTATCCGTTTACAGACAAATAGTTATTTATTATACAAGGGAAAAAAGTATTAGATTTAGCTCGAGGTTGTGTTGTGTCCCGACGCGAAGCGGAGGGAGATAAAAGCCGAGAGCTAAAATCTAATATTTTTCCGTGTATAATACACTATTTTTTTCTGTGACAGGAAAAACGACCATTTAATCGTGAAAGAAATATAACTCTTCACGAAATTACTTTTTTGCCCCGGGAAAAAAGTGAGTACTTTTTTCCCGGCTACATAGAGAATCATTTTTTTGACAGGGAAAAAAGTATTTCGTAAAGAGTCATATTTTGTGACCTGTCAAGAGATATAAAATGTCACATTTTTTTCCCGTCACAGAAAAAATATATTTTTTTCAATTACTTAATGGCTGTATCCTCACAAAATTCCACAGAAGTTTGCGCTTTATTATTTCACATAAAAAATAATTTCGAATTTATCACATAAGTGGTTTCAGAATTATCGAAAAAACAGTGAAAAATTTCAAATGTCAATAACTCCAAAACAACTGTATCAATTTTACTGAATCCTGAATTTTCTCTTAAAATTTCAGAATTCAGAACTCTAACTCCATCCGTTCGAGAGTTATCGTGTTCACAGACGGACAGAATTTGTTTGACCCCGGCCCAAAATTCGAAAATTTGGGTGAAACGATAGCACGCTATTTCCTATGAACAAGCACGCAAAATGGAAGAGAGCTCTGACGGAAAGTCAAAAGCTTTTCACGTTTTTTCGCAATTGGAAACGATCGTTTATATTCGACTATCCTGACAACAACTGTTTATTTTGTTCCAGTTATCAATTTTTTCAAATCGTAAATCTAGGTACCCTAAAAATTCGAGTTTATCGTTCAAACATTTTTATTATTCATTATCAGACAGTGCCTTCTGGTACAGCTACTCATATCAATTAATATATACAGGGTGATTTTTTTAAGTGTTTCATTAGACGTTTTCGAGGAAGGAATTGTAATACAGATTCAAGATTTTGGAGTTTCGTTTTAGAGTACATGAACTTTAATTGTGAAATATTTTCAAGAGGAATCTACTTCCGGTTTCACCGGAAACGAATGTACCTTCGTTATTTCAAATGCAACACCCTGTATATTTATACATATTCGAATTCTTCGTTCAATTCTACACTGATTGATGTATGATATGTGCAACCACTCAAGCGGTTCTTGAATTATAGCCTGATTATCAAATTTTTTGAAAAAAAGGTTGTCAAAAGTTATGGTCCATATCTTCAAAATCCCTCATTACAGAAATTTCTTTTTGCGAAAGTGGAACATAAGAAAGTACGCTGATACTGTTTCTTGTATAACTTATGAGGAAATATTATACAGGATGTCTGAAAAAGGGCCCCAAAGTGAGCCTCAATAAAACTATAAAATCTCACTTTTTTCAAATGGCAACCCTATAATTTTGTAATTCCAATCGTTGGCTCGTCAAAACTAGTTAGGGTGTTCCGAACATTTCATGCCTCTAAAATCAGTAGTTTTGCCGTTATTGAATAAAATTCGAATTTCAGAATTGAATCAAGGTTTCTTAGTCTGACCATGGATTTATTAGGATAGAAATTTTCAAGAAGGCTATGTCTGTTGATTTATAATGCATTTATAAAACTGTCATTTATACTTTTTTGATTCATCGGGCACTATGCAAAATATGAATAACAGTAACCGTGATGTATTGAATATGTTTTTCATTTATGGTGAATGTAACAAAATATTAGAAAGGGCAGTCAGAACTTTTAACGAAAGAAATCCACATTTACCACCTTTAACAAAATCGAAGTTTAGAAAGTATCAAAACAATTTTCTCCGTAGTGGAAGTATTAACCCAAACGGAATCGTGTGAATACAGTAACAGATCATTATCTATTACTGTATTCACTCTAGTCCGTTTAGGGATAAGGCTTCCAGTACGGAGAAAATTGTTTTGATACCTCCTGAACTTTGATTCCGTTAAAGTCAGTAAATGTGAATTTCGTTCGTTGAATTTCTAATTACCTGTTCTAGGAATTTGTTACATTTGCCGCAAATAAAAAACATACTCTTGATATATCATTCCAGTGTTTATTATTGCATGTTATGCTTAGTGCTTGATCTGTAAGAAAAAGTAAGAATGACAGTTCCTAACATAGCCTACTTCAAAATGCAAGCTTACAAACTGTGCGAAACCTGTCTTTAATCGTGAAATTCGAATTTTATTGAATAACGGCCAAAATACTAATTTTAGAGGCATGAAACGTTCGGGACACTATAACTGGTTTTTGACGAGCAATCGATTGGAATTACAAAATTATAGGGTTGCCATTTGAAAAAAGTGAGATTTCATAGTTTTATTGAGGCTCACTTTGAGGCCCTTTTTCAGACACCCTGTATAATATTTCCTCATAAATTATACAAGAAACAGTATCAGCGTACTTTCTTTTGTTCCACTTTCGCAAAAAGAAATTCTTGTAATGAGGGATTTTGAAGATATGGACACTAATTTGTGATAACCTTTTTTTCAAAAAATTTGATAATCAGGCTATAATTCAAGAACCGCTTGAGTGGTTGCACATATCATACATCAAATCAGTGTAGAATTGAACGAAGAATTCGAATATGTATAAATATACAGGGTGTTGCGTTTGAAATAACGAAGTTACTATCGTTTCCGGTAAAACCGGAAGTAGATTCCTCTTGAAAATATTTTACAATTAAAGTTCATGTACTCTAAAACGAAAATCCAAAATCTTGAATCTGTATTACAATTCCTTCCTCGAAAACGTCTAATGAAACACTTAAAAAATCACCCTGTATATTAATATTGATATGGATAGATTATTTAGTTAAGAGTTTATAAGTAGGCAGGATTTAAAAATTAAGATATGTTACTATGGAAGTGTTTAGTCAGTCAGAAAGAAATAAATTAGAGAAAAGTCACGAAATTATTTTCACTAGAATCCACCCTGAAAAGAATCTCATAATTCAATAAAAATTAATATAAGAAATTTTTATTGAATTATGAGATTCTTTTCAGGGTGGATTCTAGTGAAAATAATTTCGTGACTTTCTCTAATTTTTTCTTTCTCTCTTGAATTATAACTTTTACTAAAATTCCTCAAATTTCAATTGAATATAAAAATAATAAAATCTATTTCTAAATAAATACTTATATTATGATTATTCAAAATATATCAGCCCCACGTTGGGCGCCATTTGATATGGAATCGTGTATTTCTTATTTGATTTAGTTTTAATTTATATTGATTTATGAAATTGCACGGCCCATACAATTTCTTATATTAATTTTCATTGATTTATGAAATTCTTTTCAGGGTGGATTCTAGTGAAAATAATTTCGTGACTTTTCTCTAATTTATTTCTTTCTGACTGACTAAACACTTCCATAATAACATATCTTAATTTTATATCCTGCCTACTTATAAACTCTTAACTAAATAATCTATCCATATCAATATATTCTTTTGAATTGAGAGCTAACAAAATACAATTCGTGAAACAAAAAAGTCCCTAGCTGAGGTTGGTGCAAAGCTGGGTACCATACTATTCTGGCGTATGATACCAGAGCACAGGGAAGAACCTCAGTAGAAAAAACCCTGTCTCGCCGGTTTTACAAATTTGAAACTCAAAACTATTCGAATAAATACCTTCAATATTTGGATACAAATACTTAATTCATGCTCTAGGGCCAGGAGTGTTTTTAAACCAGGTCTGGCATTCCAAGTGATGGTTTTTCGAATCTCATGTTCTTCTAAAACAACTACAGGACCCTTTTGAAGGGTAATCATCTCCCATAGATTTAAATAGTAGTATTTCATCCTAAATATCGAATTCAGATTCGGAATAATGATAAAAAACAATTAATAAAAGGGTTGACCTTCGTTAATGAATTTTTAGAGGCTTCATTCGAGTATATTAACCAGAAGCTCACACATGTGGCCAGAGATGCTAGCATTATTCGACCACTGCACTTCATTACTTCAACACAGCTCAGCCGTTATCATCCCCCAAAACTCCCCAATCGACAACCAGTTGTTTCCATTCAAAATTCACCCTGATGTCCCTACCCTGTCCATCACTAATTACTCTCCCTTAAATTGTCGGCCTCTTTCATGTTGCCGGACTCCAAATGTTCTCATTTCCTCCACTCCTGATGCTGTATCCACTCAACCAGGGGTCCATGTTGATATTTTATTATTTCTGAATATTTTACATTCCAAGATACTGCAAAGTGCGACTCTAATGGTGGTATTCTGCTTTTCATCTGTAAGTTACGATACTGCAGCGTACGATTGATCTGTAACTGGCCGACTTAGAGATTCGTAAATAATGCAATTCTGGAATTGTTCTTGTAACTTTCTTATTTACAGTGTCACTTTTGTACTACTTATGGTAAAATATAACCTTCAATCGTAAGATTTGATCATGGAACTTTATGTACTATGCGTAAATGGTTTTGATTTGAATTTGAAAATACATTATCTGAATGTAGTTTGCGTTTCTTTCTTTCATCTAATAAATTGAAAACAGAGAAGAAAAAATTTCTTGCTTAATTTTGCTGCAGAGCATTTATTGTGTTTATAGTACACTGGTTCGTCAATCTGAACATGTTCACAAACTGGGCATTCGGCATTTCTTCAATCTGATCATTTTCTGGGCATCCGGCATTTCAAATCTTAGAACATAAATACTCTTTAATACTCTTTAATGTTCTAAGTTTCAAATGGATTCATTTGATCACTTTACCTTTTCCTTCCAATTCTCATAAAGTTCCTATTTAAACAAAGAATGATTTTCAGGTCATGTTCATTATGAGCAATATTTTACCTGTTATGATTTTCTTCCGATAACAATCCAATAAACAAAGCAATATTATTTTTATTCACCATGAATTTCTTATATCGTTGGTGTCAGTCCTAAAATAAACACACCATTCAACGTAACCTCAAAATATGTCATTCGATAATAATGCTTCCGATCACCCGTCGAGTAAATATTTAACGATTTATGTAAGCTACAAATCCCTTAAAGAGGTCCAGAACTGCAATTTTCCTGTAAGCTTATGAAAAATTACAGATTGGCTTACAGATGAAAGCAGAATACCACCATAAATTTATGATAAACGCTTTCATGATGGGGTTGACGATTACTGAATTTGTTTTTTTGGCTTTTTGAAATTCTATGATTCTGATCATGCAATCTTCTTGAAATTTTGCATGAACGTTCAGTATAAAGATCTTTAGCCTCGTAATAAATTTCATTCGACTCGGACATTTAATTGTAAAGATATAGGGATTTTTTTTCAATATTCCAATTGAATTTTCTATGGTTCTATTAACACTATGGCCACAAAATTACGTTTGAGGCTTCTTAGGGGTATCTTGCCTGTGGCCGCAAAATTTCATTCCGATCGGTTTCGTTTTGTCTGAGATCTTGGGAACAAAAATTTTGAATGGCCATTTTTGTACGATTTTGCTGGCTAACGAAATTAACCGCGGCATTTGGGAAACAAACCTATCCTGAAAATTTGAAGTCTCTAGGACAATCCTTTCGAGAGTTGTAGTGTCTCATTTCCCCTACTCGTGATGCATCCACTCAATCGGGGGTCCATGTTGGTATTTTATTATTTCTGAATATTTTACAGTCCAAGATACTGGAAAGTGCGACTCTGAATCTATGATGAACGCTTTCATGCAAGATTGATGCTGGGGTTTACGATATTTGAATATGTATTTTGGTTATTTGAAAATTCTGCGGATCTCCCCTCACATGGAATGATAAAACAGGGATTTGCATGTGAATCAAGAGCGTTTGATGCACAGAGATTTGATTTAGATGCGTGCGAAGTCCGCTGCGAAATATTCATCGGGGATTGTTGTTTGAAAGTTTCAATTGAAATAAATCTAGGGTTCGTTGAAATCCTGTTACTATATTGAGTTTCACAATGGAAATACAGTGGAATTTCCTTATAACGAACGTCTGTATAGCGAATTTCTCTGTATAATGAATTTCGCACAAGAAGTTGCACCTTGAATCCAAATTCCCTGTTAAAAACACACCCTCTTAAACGAAGTAAACTCCCTCTAAAACGAAATATTCAAAGAACATCACTCTTTGAATGGGTATTGGTAAGAAGGTATAAGGGTGGGTTTTTTCCGAAATTTTTTTGGACGTACGTAATAAATCCTTACCTCTGAATCATTACGGCGGGCAGAGAGATCCTTCTGAAACAGTTTTAAATACACCCCTGGCTGTTAGGTTTCAATCTAACCATTACGCTATTGTGAAAAGTTGTCCGAAAATGTCTAAAAGCAATTGTTTAAGTTTGAATGATAAACTTAAATTTATCAGTGAAGTCGACCATGACATTGCCGACTATAGAAAACAATTTTCTATATAACGAAATTTCTTTCTAACAATTTTTTTTGCGGATTTAGCGCTTTCGTTATAGGGAAGTTCCACTGTATATAAGTTCGTTTTTCACATTTTCATCAACTCAAACAGTTTTGAGCATGCCATAATTTAGTTAGTTGTGATAACATTCATTAACTTCATTATAAATTATTGTATTTCTCTTGATTTTGTCAAAGCCCCTCAGAATCCATATGAAATATGAAACTTGTGTGAGTTACTAACATCCATCAAAACATTTGTTTAATAGAGCATTATTCCAAAATTTAGCCTGTTATTTTTAGGGTAGGAAAGATGAATTAATAAATGAATACAGGACATTCAAATTATATTTACCGTTTTCAAATTTTCGATTTTTAATGATTTCATCGTACTTGTCACCATATGAAAATAAACGAGAAAAGTTGAGATCAGTTGAACAAATTCCACTTGATCAAAACACTGCCACAATTTAGAGCTGAATCAAATGGACCACAGAACTGCATCAATGTGAATGATAATTGATGAAATTCTTAATAATGCAAGAACACTCAGTTTATAGAAAAAAAATCGAACTGAGTATTTCCATAGGATAGGCAATGGTAGGGTATTGCGACTTCTTCCTTTGGGGCCACGTGAAAGAGAAGGTCTACGCCAATAGCCCAGCGTCGATTCAACACCTCAATATGGAATTCGTGAGGCTATCGAGGACATAGGGCAGCCACTTTGCGATTTGGTTATGGAAAATTTCATTAAAGGCTATGGTCCTGTAAGCGTGATCGTGGTGGTCATTTGCCTGATGTGATTTTCCACTATTAAACGCATAGCTTCTTCTTCATGATGAAATAAACATGCGATCATTTATATTGAAAAATAGCATTTTTCTTTGAAAATCAAAATAACACCTCTTACTGGAAAACCCTCTACCTACTTATAATATGGATGAATCCTTGAATTTTACTAGAAAGAAACTAGAAAAACTGATAGTTCCATCCTCGAAATGCATGAAATAACGTTCCATCTGGCTAGAGATTACAGAAAATCCAGTTAAAACATTCACTTTATAAATTCAATTTATGGGGCGTTTTTCAATATTTGCATATTACAGAATGGAAAATCCCTCGGTTGTTAACCAAGCGTGCCTCATTTCCTCTATTTCCGCTCATTCTTGTTTGGTATCTTTCATGTCAAAATAAATTGTGCTATCAGCTTGTATGCAAATTGGCGGTTTGAATGTCCAACCAGTTCTATAAATTTCCTCTCTTAGCTTGATTTCGCTCTGTGGCCGTTGGCCTGAAGTATGTTTTTAGATAACCAGGAAAGTGGTGTTTATCCGAGTGGTTTCCTACCAGAGATTTGAGGTTTTTTGTTCTTGAATTGTTTCATTATTCGATATTTAGGATAAAATACCACTATATAAATCTACGGGAGATTATTACCCTTCAGTAGGGCCCTGTAGCGGTTTCAGAAGAACAGAGGATTCGAAAAATCATCACTTGGAAGGCCAGACCCGGTTTAAAACACCCCCTCCTGGCCCAAGAGCATGAATTAAGTATTTTATATCTAAATATTGAAGGTATTTATTCGAATAGTTTTAAGTTTCAATTTCGTAAAAATGGCGAGGCGGGATTTTTTCTACTGAGGTTTTTTCCCTGTACTCTGGTGTCATACGCCAAAAATTGTATGGTATCCCGTTTTGCACCAACCTCAGCTGGGGACTTTTTTGTTTCATGTATTGTATTTTGTTAGCTCTCAATTCAAAGAATACATAAAATAAATCTTCAATTCATTGAATTTATTCATATATCCTGAGACCCTTCTAATAAGAACGAATTATTTATTCTTCTATTATGACTTTGGCAGAAAAATTATCACTATTAGTGTTTACCAGTAATATGGGTATGTAAAATTTCCCTAAACATATGAGGTACAAATAAATCATACCTTGAAGAGCCAGAATCTATCTGATTAACCCTTTCTGGTTAAAGAGTAGCTCTTTTCGAATATCGAAGAAATTGCAAGGTAGAGAAGAGATATTTATATTTCTCAATACTTTCTCGTAGTTTTTCTGTTTCTGTACTTTTATTTCTGAGGTCTCGTCCTATTTGAAGGAATGCCATATCCTTCAACCCAATCGTTTGAAATTTTCGAATTTTGAGCAGAAAATGGTCTCAAACGATGAAGTTCAACTCGAATTCGATACCTCGCGAAAGATTGTTCTAGAGATTTGAAATTTTCAGGGTAGGTTCGTTTTCTGAATGCCGTTGAGTTCGTTAACGAGCAAAATCGTACAGGGTTTTCCATTCAGAATATTTGTTCCTCAATATCTCAGACAGAACCAAGCCTCATACGAAATGTTGTATCCATAGGGTTAACAGAACCATAGAAAACTCAATCGGATTATTATAAAGAAAATCCTTATATTTCCACATCAAAATATCCGTTTCGAGTGAAATCTATTTTGAGGATGAATATTCTAATACTGAATATTTGTGCAAAATTTCAAGAGGTTCGCATAACGAGAACCATAGAATTTTATTTCTTTCTAAATTTTCCACTCCAAGCGATGGTTTTTCAAACTTCAGAATCTGCATGCATTTTTTGTCGGGAAATCATCCTCCATCGATTCAATACAAGATATTCTTCTTAAAAAAGTAAAGCATATAAAAAATCTGAACTCTTGAATGCCTGGATGGTGTGATTAGTCAGTAACATGGATGAAAGAGAATGACGTAAAGGTTTCATTCTCTGAATTCGATCGGCGTTAGAGAATCGGCTACGTCTTGCTCCCACGGTAACCACAGAGAACACCGACAATATCTGCCACCCGCAGCTCGACCCCTGACTCCTCCACGTGAGCGTAATGGCACCCTTCTTGCGCCACATGTGTGCCATCGACTGCAATGTTGCCAAGCCAGAGGCAACACTTCACGATTCTCAGATTTCAAACGGAGGTGTGATATTTCTCTTACACCTAGTATATTGCAAATACTCAAATGAAGTGATAATTTATCATTTGGTCAAAACTCCTGGTAAATTAACTCATCTCTTTGAGGTTTAAGAAGTCGTAAGAAGAAGCTCATGTTACATTTATTGGCAGTATTCAAGACTGTACCATCACTTCAACACCGTTTAGTTGCTATGAAACCTATATACATAGATGTTTTCGGCGACTTGTATAGGCAATGAAGGCTTTCAGTTTCATTCTCATCATTGTAGATGAAAATGAATTTCATGATTTATCGCTTTTAAGGATAGAAAATTCGAAATCTTTCCTATATTATGTCCACATTTTTTGGGTGAGTTTTACTCCACAAGTTTGAGCCATTGAGCACCAAGGCCTCCTGAAATTGAGAGGGCAAAATATCAAAATTCTCCGTAAATTCTTGTTTACATTTTTGTCACTCTCAATCCTCAAGAAGCCTTTTTATAATGTATCGACTAACTCGGATAATCTTGCACAGTTTTCTCGAATTGAATGTTCAATATTTTTTACATCTGCTTGACACTGTTCAAACTTTCCTCTCTTAATCCATTATCTGATCATATATTGACAAAGGCAGTTAGATGAAAATATTGCTTCAACTGAGAGGTTCCGTTGTTGCAGTTCTCTGCAACATTATGATAATCAGAATAATTTGCAAAAATTATCTGTTGAACACTTTAATTCGTTTATATCTATATTGTTTACGCATATCTATATTGTTTACGCATATCTCTATTGTTTACGCATTTTCCAAATGATGCCCAACATCTGTCAATTTCAACGAGCAGAACAGTCTATTGAGCAAAAGAGGTTTTCTAATCATATGCTTGAAAATAATATAGTCTCAGAAAAACGGCAACATTGTTTGCGGCTTTCTGTACCCACTAACACAGAAGATATTTATGTTTACGATACCAACAAGCTCCGTCAAGTCGTATTTTATGCATATAAAATGGTCTGTTCAAATATATTAGCAAGTTTAACATATTTACTTGTTCCCAGGTGATTCTTATAGCTTTTATTTTCATATTCGAATCTGAGGAAATTATATGAACAGGATGAAAAATGAATTGCGTTTCTTGACTCAACTACGAGGGTTGCCTTTTACTTGAACGACTGCTATATTGTGTTGCCCAAATGTCAGTAATTTTCGAATTTCGAGGCGAAAATGGTCTCAAGCGATAAGGTTCGACTAAGCGATGACGAATCCGTGGTCAAATTCAATTCTATCCGTGGGGCCGTCCGTAAACACGATAACTCTTGAAAGGATTGTCGAAAAGACTTGAAATTTTCAGGGTAGGTTTTTTCAATTCGATCATCCTGAAATTTCACAATAAAATCACTGGAAATCACTGAAAAAGCCCTTTGTTCCATTGAAATGGAACCTGCATTGAAGCTTCATTGAAAATGTAGTCACTGTCATGTCTGATGAGCATTTTATGACCTCATTGAATTTTTCTCCATATTTCAATTTTAAGAATTACTCGTATAAAGGAATGCATGATACTCCCTGCATCCTTCAGAAGGAACGATATTTACGACGTAAAAACTCCTGGATGGCAGGCACCTTTGTCCTGAAACTGGCGAAAAATGATTTGTTCCTGAGGCCAAAGTACCCAATGAATCATCTCGGTAATTCCACTAGACTGTCACGACCAACCGAACGTTCCGTAACAATTGCTCGCGATTCGCCGACTGAAAGTAACAAATGAGGCGTGGATAACTAGATATATTATAGATCTTGTCTAGGGAATTGTTCTCCCTGATTGCCTTCTAATTGCCCAATTGTATATTCACACATGGAACGTGGGGGTGCCTCCGTGAAAAGTTTGAGCAACCCCTCACCCCATAAGAGATTCGGCTTCGATTTAATGCCCATTCACTTAATCGCCACTTAATAGACCCCCTCAACGATTATGCTGGCCCGATGCATCATTCATGAAGTGGGCGTGAAAGTTTTTCAATTTGAATGCAGTTTTGTGATGAGTTAGGAGCCACCTATATATTTTGAATAATTTGGATAACTTCGTCAGAGACATCGGTGTTTGAATATTGTGGAAAATATGGAAAAATGCGGAAAAATTGGAAAATTTTTCAAGAAGAAGAATATAAAGAGGATCACACAATTATCAAAGTGTTTCAATTCACCTAATATACTGCAATAAATGAGCATTTGCAGCGATTTAAAAAAAAATCATTCAAGAAATTATGGACATTCAGAAAATCATAGCGATTTTTGAGCGCCCGTTCTACTTCAACGAGTGCTATATCGTTTTGTCTAAATATCTTCAATTTTCCAATTTGGAACAGAAAATGGTCTCAAACGATAGGGTTCGACTCCCTGATGACGAATCCAGGGCCGGATTTAGAGGTGTGGGGGCCCCGGGGCAACAAATAAGTGGGGGCCCCCAAGCCTCGAATTATTTTCAAAATAAAATGGATGATTTTTTAAAGTAGGGGTTTTCAACACATAATTATCGAGAAACCAAGATTCTTTTATTATTTAACAAAGATAGTATGAGAAAACAATAATTGAGTGGCATTAAATGAACGGAACCTTCCGAGCTTTTTTGGCTGAAAATCGTCAATTATTTCAGTAAAATCCAGTTCACGGAGTAAATCGCTCTCAATGCTTAGGAGAGTAAGCTTTGAGAGACGATTTTGTCCCATAGTCGTTCTGAGTCTATTTTTGATGATTTTCATTTTCGAAAATGATCGCTCTCCAGTGCAATTGGATACCATAAGAACCAAATACATTCTCAACGCGATTTCGATGTTTGGGAATGTAGCTCGAAGATTTTGATCATCGAGAATTTGGTAATAGTACATTTCTAAAGATGGTCTTTTCCAAAGTCTCTTTTATATGATTCAATAAAGGAGACAAGCTGAACTAATTCATTTCCGAGACTTGGTTCTAAATCATTCTCATAAACTGTTACCAAAGCCTCTGCTGCAGCCTGCAAGTTTTCAGTATTCATCTTTTTTACTAGTGTTTCCTAGTTGAAATTTAAAATTTTTCCGAATTTTCTTGAGTGGTGGCTCCTTTTTGTGGGGGCCCCTATTTTGTGGAGGCCCCCGGGCAGTTGCCCCTGTTGCCCCCCTCTAAATCCGGCCCTGGACGAATCCGTGGTCAAATTCAATTCTGTCTGTGGGGCCGTCCGGCCATCCGTTAGCACAATAACTTTCAAAGGGATTGTCCTAAAGACTTGAAATTTTCAGAGTTCGGGGCCCAAACGCCGCGGTTAAGTTCGTTAACCAGCCAAATCGTACAGGGTGTTCCCCAAATTATGGCCCTTCAAAATGTTTTTTTATTAATATCTCAGATAAAATGAAACCCATCGAAATGAAATTTTACGGCCACATGCGAGATGCTCATAATAAGCCTCATGCAAAATTTTGTGGCCATAGTAATAACAGAACCATAGAAAATTCAATTGCAATATTGAAAAGAAGAATCTTCATATTTCCATAACAAGATATCCGATTCGAGTGAAATTTATTTTGTGAATGGAGATTGATATACTGAATGTTCATGCAAAATTTCAAGAGGATCGAATCATCTAAACCATAGAATTAAACTTTTTGGACACACTGTTGCTCCAGAAAAAAGTTGGAAACACATTTTAAATCGAATAATTTCTAGTGCAGCTGTTTAAATGTTTTTTTAACAAATCGCGCGAATATTTACATGTGAAAATATGCAAAAAACGTATTCGTTCAGATGAAACAGTCACCAGTTGCTCTAAACACGTCACATGAGAGCACGTGCGTACGTTTTAATTAACGCAAAGCATAGCTGGCAGCGATTCAGCGCCCTCAATGTTTCAGCACATCCGAAAATCACGCCGAAATGATTTAGAATGGCCATTTATCCGTTTGGACACGCCGGAAACACGAATCAAACTTTATTAAATTCGCACTCCGAGAGTTTTCATGACGAGCACAGTTTGTAAATAATATGACAAAAATATGATAAACATAATCATTAATCCTGATGCGAAACGCGTTGCTCTACAGCTACTATTTCGAGAATGCAAGGATACTAGATTTCATTGTTCGGAGGCTCGTTGAGTGCATTTGCAGTTTTTCGATTTCTTTTATCAAATTCGCTTTCTGAATAGTGAAACTGGGACTTTTCTAGAGCTCAGATATGGATTTGAGAGCTTCTGCATACTTGAGCGTGTTAGGAAATAATGCAATGTAACCCTACAGGGTAATTGTTCCAGACAGAGACCTATGGTCTTCATCAAACATGCTTCTTAGTCCAGAGGGTCCCACCTGGTTCACTGATGGCTCTGTCACAGCAACAGGGTCTGGGGCCGGAATCGTGGGTACTCACTTCAATCAGGCTATCCCTCTGGGGAAGGACTGTTCCATTGTGCAGGCTGAGCTATTTGCGGTTCTTGCATGCGCACTGGAAAATATTCGCAGGGGATACTCTGGCCGGCACATTTATATATGTTGCGACAGCCAAGGAACTCTGAAATCTCTATCCGATGTTAGAGTTGATTCTCTTTGGCAGAAGAATGCAGGGAAGCTCTGCGTGGGCTGGGCTCTGATAACTTTTTGAAAGTAATCTGGTGTCCGGCTCATGCGGATATACCTGGTAACGTCAAGGCAGATGAAATGGATAGGCGGGGAGCCGGATTAGCATTTGTTGGTCCGAAGCCTTCGCTGCCAATCTGTCGCACATCTGTCAGAAGTTTCTTCAGGAACTGGCTGAACAGGGAATTTTCCTCGGAATGGAGCGCAGGGGTGGCCCTGAGGTGGTCGAGGATTCTCATTGAGAGACCGTCCTCGCGATCTGAGGTCAATAGGCTTCTGTTGCTGGAGAGGAAACAACTCGGTCTGGTGACTGGTGCATTGACTGGTCACCTGTTTAACAAGCATTTGAAGAGAATGGGATTGACGAGCTGCTCCCTATGCCGGTGGTGCAGGAGTACTGATGAAACGGATGAGCATATTTTGTTCAACTGTGGAAACCTTACTAAGTTAAGGTCAACACACCTAGGCAATCCAACACCTTCTATTCCTATGGTGAGAGGGACCACTCCTGGCAGGCTCGCGACGTTTCTGTCTTCGTGTCTGAGGAGCTGAGTCTCTGTGGAACGATGCGGGTGAACAATGGGCCACTAGGCCTCAGGTAAGGTTCCGCACAGAGAAGAAGAAGAAGAAGGAAATAATGCAAGTGCACAACAGGCATTCAAAGTGATTTCTAGAAAAAAAACATTTCAGAAACAATAGCTCCTTAGAAAATCATAGCAATTATCCGTTTTTTGTTTCGTAGTCAATGAAATCATTGTATTGAAATCGCATTTTGGAGAAAACCAGTTTAATGATCCACACACCCTATTGCAATATCTTTTTATGGCAATGACATATCGACATTTGAATTGAATGGTGAAAGATCTTTCTCAAAATCAGAAATTAATAGTTATTCAATTAACTAGGTTATTAAAGATAGCGACTACTGGTCGAGATATTTTAATGCGTGAGCGGAGCGAACGCGTTTATTAACGCGCTCGATTAATAACCGTGTTGATTACAAGATTTTTCCGAAGATCTCAACATGAATTGTGAATAAATTCTTGATTGAAATAGGTTTTCATTTTGCACAAGAGATACATTTTACATAATGGAATTTCTATGTTTATATGTTCCAGTAGAGTTTTGACATTTCTCTTAGTACTTCTGAATACTTTGTGTACGGTTGCCATGAAGATTGCACATTAAAATGTCATAAAAAATCGAGCATTAAAATGGGTCATTTATGTTCGATTTCGTACACATTAAAATTACTTTTTATTTCGAGGTCGGCGGAAAATGAATTTATTTGAGATCAACAATCGTCCAAGAGACGCAAAGTAATTTAGTTATAATTCTAATTGAGCATAAAATTTTGGACAGTTTAGACACAAGAAACTTGATAGAAGATTTCGCGAATGTAAAGATAAGGAAGGTGAAATTTTTGTAGTTTATTCAACCAATTATACGATATAACTCTTGAGTCTATAGTGAAAAAAATAGGAGAGCACCTCACTTAAAGTTTTATTTCCAATGAATTTTTCTCAATCTTGTCCCAACATAATGAGGAAACGTTAAATTGCTCAAGTTTTCATATTTTATAGGGCGGCATAACAGGTATTGCACGTGGGCGTTCAAACAGCTAGTGGCAGGCCTGAACCTACGAGTACAGAAATTGCATTTTCAACATTTATTTAAAAATCAATCACCCGAAATTTTAAAGGAATAATTGAATAGGTATATTCAACACTACTGTTAATGCTGTCACATGAGAAAAGGCCTATTTTTTAACAAACTGGAAATACCGATTGCTATATTACTCGCAAAAACATAAAGGTTGAAGATATGTAGTGTATGAACCTCTTTCATGCTTGCTTATATTGGAATAACGACATTCGAAATTTCAAATGCATATTCATAATTTTTGACCAGTACCTATAGTCCGTTCACTAAAGGTTGGGCCGTCGGTTGGCATTGGAAGTTTGGCATATTCCATTGTGTATATTAAAATTTTAGGTTATGTTGTTTGTTTTCTCGTCAGATTGATTCGCAATATTGTCAATATCGTTCTCTGATATCTAGCAGGCTCGTCGGACGAGGCCGGGTACATTCGGCAACGTTGACTTTATTATACGTTATGACAGCAAATACTGCCAACTTCAGATAAATAAACAAACGCCTACTATGCGCTCAAACTTTCGTGAACCGACTACAATTGATGTTACCAAGTCACTGCACAAAGTTGTGAGTTTTGCAGAGAAATGAAAACGAAGAAGGGTAACAATTAACAATTCTTCAGAAAATGTCAAGATTCACTTCAAAATCAGAGTATGGATAAAGTTGCATACGATCTCAGATACGATAGAAAGAAACTGGTCCATTTTTGAATGTGACATGTATAATCATAGACAAACTTAAATAATAGATGAGCCACTCGTATATGTCGCGCCACCTGTCGGAGGAGGATACTAATACACGAAAAAATTATTCTCAATTTGATAGTTAGATGTCGTTGCATTCATGGAAATCCATCGAGAAAATAGTAAGTATGTAAAATCGTTATTATCAAAAAACCTTTGAATTGTCAACTGACACAAGGAGTGGTTTGACACGTTCTTTTTAAAATATCATGAATTTCGATATGCCTGCAAGAGTGAAGATGTGTTGTGTTATTAGATGTGAAAATCGAGATGCAAAAAGGTAATTTCAAAATATATATTATATATATTCTGTTACCTATAAGAATTAAGATAGTTTTCAAAAAAGTTTTCATGTATTGAATAAGTTTAGTAGGTAAATACTCATATTTTGTATTATTGAATTCATTATTGTTAGTTTTTGAGAATGTTTTCAATGCAATTATTAGTTTATTGATTAGATATTTATGAAATGAAGCTGTATTTTCAATTGGTGATATCTATTTCAGTTAATAAATTTTTATTCTATCCAGAATTTGATTATTGATCCTCACTTCTCGATTCCAAAAGAAAATCAGATGAAAGTTCGTTGCAGGTATTATTTTCATGAAAATAAA
The DNA here is from genome assembly GCA_013421045.1 of Propylea japonica. Lineage (NCBI taxonomy): Eukaryota > Metazoa > Arthropoda > Insecta > Coleoptera > Coccinellidae > Propylea > Propylea japonica. Next base: position 33,772,849 of record CM024240.1, read on the forward strand.
TTTCCTCACTCATCGATAACTTTCACGAATCCATTTCTGATTTCCTTTTGGAAATTGAATTTCAAAAAACTTTTTGCACCTTGTATATGGGAGTACCTACCTATTCAAAAGTTGCACTACAGAATTCTTTTTGGGGCAGCTTTACGATACAGATTCCTTTTTCAATTGAGCTTTTTTCACGAATTAGTAATGTTGTACAAAAAAGATATCGTTGAAGCTTGTTCTACTAGTGTCTCATCTATTCTCCGTTTAGTTAGTCTATGTGTATAATTTCCGTTTGAGTTCTCATTTGTCCCGAATGCGTGAATTTCAGCTTGAAATAAACGAATAAACCCATCGATATAAATCAGGAAAAGGCCGAAATGATCGAGCATAGCCAACTGTACAGCCGTTCTGAAACATCTGTTGATGAAAACCGCTCACGATGAAAGTTCACTTCATTAGAAACAAAATGAGATACAGCGCAGCCACAACTCGGTCTTGAAACCGCTCCGTTTTGCAGATTTATTATACGAATCTCATACGTGCTTTCCGTTCCCTGTTGATGGATTGTCGCAGAACTTTGGATACGGTTTAATAGCGACGCCTTCCAATTCAATTTATATTCCACCCGCAAATAGATGGAATTATGTTCATTTCCTGGATATTCTGTACTCTCTGCTCTCTCGGGAATTATTGGGATTTTCCAAAAGTTTCGATGGAAGCACAATACGCGATTACACCCAGGAACGTTTGTAGGATATTTTCATTAGGGAATTCAGATGTACGCTTCATTTGTTCTTCTTATTAACCAGGAGTTTTTTCATTTTATTTTAAAAATCGGTTTCATTTAAGGTCAAATGGGTAAAAAATCTCAGAGTTTAAACTATATATTTGTTTTCATTTGTGACATTTTACCATGTGCAATGTTTATTTCTAAAAAAACTTTATATATTTTCACTGCCAGTCTCTGAAACAGAAAGAATTGAAAAATTTTCAATTAAGATGAAGTGCTCCTGCGAAAATCTTTGCACTTATTTGTCAGGGGCAAATTGGTTCTGAAAAAATTGTTGCCTAACAGTAAAACTGAAAAAGGAAATAAATTAGACTGCAAATGAAAAAACACACAATTCTGAAGATTTTACAGGTTTGTGCGAAGAAGGTGTCTGATATAGACACCTAAACGTTACATTATCCCTTTCATTTATTACCTTTTTTAGTTTTACCGTTAGGCAACAATTTTGTCAGGACCAACTTGCTCCTGACAAATAAGTGCAGGAGCACTTCATCTTAATTAAAAATCTTTTAATTCTTTGTGTTTCAGAGACTGAGATTGAAAACCTATAAAGTTTTTTATAAATGCAGAATCCTCCCAGATTATATTTCAATCGATATAAATGTTTATTTGTTGGTCAATCATATATTTTACCAGAAACAATCAGAGGCGTCGATAACTCTTAGTCTCTTACTTCATAATATATCCCTATGTACGAGATGAAAGCAAAGTTGAACATTTTGTGGGCCGTACAGTGTTGTCAAACGCATTCTTCCTAATTCATGACCGTGGTCCTTGCTCCATGAAAACAGGAAAAAAGGTGAATCTATTGGCGATGTCCCGCCGACATCGGTCAATTTTATTTATTGCCCTGGACCCACCCATATTGTCTTTTGTCTTTTTGTTTGCGGCTGGCGTTTTTATCATGCTCTTTTTGTTTCCCTGTGTGATAAATCGGTTGATATTGATTTGGGGGAGCTAGAATTACGGTTATTAATTTCCCATGACTGAATGTTTTCCCGATTTTTCAATCTCTATCAACCATAACGGGATTGCTGTGTAATCTGCGTTTTTCATTTTTGGTGAGATAATTTGAGCTGGGGTGTTTGAGGTGTTTCTGTGGAGGATTTCGTCGAAAAAATATTGTGGCGAAATATTTAACATCCTGGTGACAAAAACAGGAATTTGAAGTGCTATACGAATCCCAGTTTTAATTGATGCGATTCAGTTCTGGAATTTCAGAATACTCCACCTTTAACTACTGAATATGGTCAAACAGAAAATTGAATGCCCCAAAAATCAAATGATATTCATGAAAAATGTAAGGTATACTCATTTCCTATTTGATACGGGTTCAAAAAAAATGGTTAATCTTCAAATCATCGCTCTACTGAAAAAATTCACTTATTTTATCTGAAGAAAATACTCCGTCGACTCAACCTTTTGACTCAGGACCCCCAGATATCTCTCTTATACTTGATTGAACCTTTCATTATTACATGGGAATTAATAAAAGATGAGCCAGATATGGAAATTCCTTTATTATTGCCGAAAAAACGTATTAGGCGACATCAGGAGTAATAAAAGAGATTCTAGAGGAGGTAAAAGAGAACGATGGGATTCTGAATACAATGGGCCTGTACTTTCGTCATTGTGCTCGACAATAATAAATAATCAGAATATCAGACGCGGAGGGTCCTTATATAAGACGATTTCCGGTGCGTTCCGGACCCCAGCTTCCGGAATCGGCCCATAGGCGCCGAAATTGGGGAGAGATGAATACCGCTGCGAGGTTTCCATTACAATTTGAATGGGAAAAGTTTTGTGGTTTCTGTTGCGAAATTGGCTGTTGATGGATTCCTTAGGAAGTCTGACTTGTCTATCCATCGAGGAAATAAGCTGAAATAGCCAAGAATAGGGTTTTTTTATATCAGCAGTCAAATCGAAGTTTTCGATACTTTCGAGGCGGAAAATTTCTGGTGATTAAGTTTCAGTATGTTTTTTGAATAACTGAGGCATAAAATAAACATTTTTGATTTGATCGATGATTTTAAAATATTTAATGAAAGATTTTTCTTGAATTGGAGCTACTCACGTTGAAATGACACAAAATAATTCTTTCAATATTCCGTTTCATTCAGATTGTTTGGATCATTATGAAACTTTCAGAGGCTGTGCTTATGCATTCCAAATACAGTCGACTCTCGTTAACTCGAACCTGCATAACTCGAAATCTTCGATAACTCGATTAATTTTCAATCCCCTAGGAAAAACCTGTCTAAGTCGAAAAAAAAAACAATGCGTAACTCGAAATTATTTTACCGTTATATTTCACCCCAATTACCTCTATAAGTCGAAGAGACACAAAAATTACCTCTATAACTCGAAGTTCAGTAGATAAGCCGAATCCCTGCCGCACAAGTCGTAACATAGATATTTCAAAACTTTCTTAGAGTTTTCTTTACCATTTTCGGAAACAAGCTAAAAAAATATAAAAATGGAAATGATCCTGCGTAAATTCTTGCACATATTTGTCAGGATCATATCAGTTAAAAAATTCGCCTAACAATAAATAAACAAAAACACTTTGAATTAATTAAATCCCGTGACTTTTTGTATTCTTAATCACTCATTCATCAGAAAAACTATTAAAATCTATAGAAGTCTTGATTTTGATTCATTTCATTTTGAACTAACTAGGGTCAATCGTGTGTTCAATAAATTCATTGAAATACGATATACTCCTACGTTAATAGAAAATATGTATGTATAGTCCATTCGCGAAAGGTTGAGCCGTCGGTTGGCCATGATAATTTGACATATTCCACTGTGTATATTAAAATTTTAAGTTATGATGTTTATTTTCTTGTCAGATTGAAAGGCAATGTTGTCAATATTGCATAGAGTTATCTGATAACTCAAAAGCTCGTCGGTCGAGGCCGTGTACATTCGGCAACACCGACTTTATTTTACGTTATGACAGCAAATACTGCCAACTTCAGGTAAATAAAGAAACGCCTACTATGTGCTCAACCTTTTGTGAACGGAGTATTGGTACATACATATATTCCATTTTTTTTTACCTTTATAAAACGAATTTTCATTTGGTTTACCTCTATATCTCATTACCTCCTTAAGTAGAATTGTATCAAGGTTGACCTTAATAACTCGAACTATACATAACTCGAAGAAAAATCGTGGTCCCGTGGATTTCGAGTTAGCGAGAGTCGACTGTAAATGTAAGAGAAATGGAGAAGCTGGCCTGTAGGGTGAGCATCAATTTTTCTGAGTACGGTTCTGAGGATATGATATTGGATATACATTCAATTCTGTTAAAATATATCAGAAATATAGTCGAATGTTTCCTAGCTGGGGATGATGAAAAATGCGGGTACCATACTATTCTGCGTATGATACTAGAGCTCAGGGATAAAAATTAAAATAAGTACATATTTGAATATTGAAGGATATTTGAAAATGATTATTTTTTCCATTTTATCTAACCGATAATCTTCTTCAAAATGACTGCGTAATTCTAAATCTGAAACAGAATAATGAACCAGAAAAAAAGTTGCTAAAACTCTTCTGAATCGATTCAAAATTAACAACCCGGTAACCTTGAAATTTAAATATGGAACAATTATTTGTGAGATGTTCCATTGTCTCCTCTGCTTCTCCGCATTCGTAACTAGGTCTCTCGACTACATTTCATTTAATGAGTCGAAAATATAGTTGAATAAAATTTTGTTCACCTCAAACTGTCATAAAAGAAGAACACCACTGGATAAATCCAGCAGGGACATCATCAAAGTCGGAATTTTATACATGAGAAATCTGGAATGTTTTATTTCCACCCCGCACTCCCCTCGCAAAACCTACCTCGCCTTGCCTTTTCATCCGAATTAAGAATCGGGGGATGCTTTAATCATTCACGAATCCCTTGTTGAATGATTAATATTTTCGTGTCGGAACAGGCTACCATTCATGATAACGCCAAATTGAGAGATATTAATTCTGATGACTGGGTGTATTGTGGGCTATTTTCTTTTATATGTAGTTCGGTGATTACTCCGTTTTCCCAACCTATTCATTCTTCCGATAGCTACCAAAGTTGGGGGAGAACTGCCTCTGAGGATTTGACGACGATTCGAGCTGCAGATCTGCCCAAATTTGTTATTGATCGCTTTAGGCTTCTAATGTTGAAGCATATTTGAAATTATCTAGTCATAAAGCTAAACAGAATTCATTACAAAAATGATAAAAATAAATTATTTTATCATCATACTTTTCTCGATATTTTTCCACCGAATGAAAAAATGAGAAATATAACAGTAATGTTAAACTTAATAAAAATAATGTACAGAGCTGAAATGAAGTATGGAACCAAGTGCAGAACCTTTCTGTGGTATAGGTAAATGAACCTATAATAAGGAGTTTCTAGAGAAGGAGAAAACCGAGAGTAAAATTCTGATATCGATTGAAATATATTCTGGGAATTTACTGCGTTTCTTAAAAACTTTATAGGTTTTCACTCCCAGTCTCTGAAACATAAATAATTGAAAATGTTTGATTAAGGTGAAATGCTCCTGCGGGAATCCTTGCACTTATTTGTCAGAAGCAAATTTATCTTGAAAAAAATTGTTGCCTAACAGTAAAACTGGAAAATAAAACAAATTGAAAGGATATTATAACGTTTCGGTGGCTATTTCAGACACCTTCTTCAGACAAACTCCTAAAATATTCAGAATTGTGTATTTTTTCGTTTGCAATCTAAGAAAAGTAAAAACTCTGGCGGAATCTCCCAGGAATGGATCCTTCCACTAAGTTCCTTCTGAACTTTGAAACAGCAAAATCCAAAAGATATCTGGATCTTGGTAAGAAACAATTACACCTCCTCACTGGCTGTCTCACAGGACACTGTCGTCTCAGGAAGCACCTGTTGAGGGTGAGATTATCGGACACTGACGAGTGTAGGTTCTGTGGAGAGGAGGAAGAAACCCCCATTCCCCTAGTCACGGAATGCTTTGGCATCGCGAGCCTAAGGAGAGAATGGCTTTGGCGAGAAACTTGTAAGAGTGAGGAAATAGCCTCGTTGAAGCCTTCACAGATATTGGGTTTCATCAGATCTCTGAAATTGGAAGGCGATCTGAGAAGGGTGTGGTCAAAACAGCTCTGTAAGGGGGCACAATAGACCTTGAGGTCGCAGTGAACTGTAACCCCTTTTCGAACTAAACTTAACTAAATGGAACCAAGTAAATTTCTTGAGAGCAAAAGAGACAATATTTGTAAAATTTCGCAAGTAAGTGCAATGCCGTAAAAGGCATCTGATGAAAAAAAACCGTTCACATTTCACTTTCCGTATCTGTACAATTGTATTCAGGTAAATTAGAACTTGATTCACTTCATAATGAAATAATGAGGACTTTCGAAACTGAGGTTGAGTATGATACAAAACTAAGACTGTTTTTCGATCCATAAATTCACCCCAGTATGACCGTATCATCTCCTTGAAGGCTGATGAATTTTCCGCATAATTTCGGCTGTTTGTCGAAGCTGCCCCACCATGAATTCTGCGTGACACGCAAACAGCCCCTGCTGAATTGATAAAGCAAATATGTCGCTTTGATGTAGGCAGCCAGGCACTTGAGACTGTTGGAGCTTAGCTTGCGTTTATGCTAATCAATTCTGAGAACATAGAAGGAAAACAAATTTTTTCATTAAGAAATTATGCAGAAGTTATTTGTTACCTTAATTTTATTACATTATTAATCTTTCTCTCCACTGATAAGAAGAATTGTGGACCACTCTCAAATAAAAATTAAGATCCATGTGTGTATGATTTCAATATCATTGGAAATGAAAATCTGAAGAGAAATATACATTTATATATGTTAATTTCATTGAGAATCTTTGATAATGTAATTAAACATTTTTAATTACATATATACAGGGTGTCCCGGTAAGAATGCGACAAACGGATACCATAAATCGAGGACATCAAGAAGGACTCGCAACAAGAGGTTTCAATCGTTTGAGGGCCTTCGTTTGGGATATACGAGGTGATATTCATCTTATAGCTGAACTACGACCGAATGATTTCAAATTTGGAAGTTTTGTCACCCTTAACGATTGTCATCTTTCAATAATTCAGAAATTGAATAAATCAGATCCGGATTAGAAAAATTTCTGGCTTTTTCTATTTTGAGGAATATTGGAACACCCTGTAGATGAACATCATGTTTTTTTCCTTTTCGTAATCACAAAGATTCAATTAATGAGAATAATTTAAAATATCTGCTTTACAGTGTCATACAGGGTGATCAAGAAACATTACCTCATGAGTGAAATTTCGAGGTTCAATAATTCTTGAACTATTCGACGAATCATTTCATATCTGGAACTTTAGTCACTTTTTACGATTGTCATCTTTCGATATTTCTGAAATTGAATAAATCAGATCCGGACTAGAAAAATTTCAAGCGTTTTCTATTTTCTTTAATATTGGATCACCCTGTGAACATTATGATTTTTTTAAATTTTCGTAATCAAGAAGCATTAATTAATGAGAAGAATCTAAAATCTCTGCTTGGTATTGTCTTGTCATACAGGGTGATCAAGAAACATTTCCTCATGAGTAAAATTTCATAGTTCTATAAATCTTGATCTGATCGCTGAAATTACTTCGGATTTTTCAGTTTTATCACTCTTCAATGCTGCCTTTCCTGAAATTTTCCTCAAATTGACAGACAAATTCATCAACTTGCTCAAAAATGTATTGAACTGAAGTATACCATTTTGAACAATTCCTGAACTGAAAACATTTCCATTCCATTTGTTTTCTAAATCTAAATCAAATATTTCTATTTTTTTTGTTTTATTCATTATCCAGTTTGTTGGTTCAAAGTTTCCTTCGATTGGATCAGTTAAACTAGTGAACACTCCTCTTTTAGATTTGACTTCTCAATCTGAACTCTCTAATTTACTATTAGTATTCTTTTTCAATCGTAATTTTATGCACAGGCTGATTCGATATCACCGGAAAAAGTCTTATATTTTGTTGAAAAAACGCACCATTTGAGACGCCCTTCATAAAATTCCCCAAAGACAAGTGCTATGGAAGCTCAATTAGGTCTGCATCTAGAAACCAGCAGAAAACACAGTACCTACATACCCACAATTCTGCGAACAATCCCTCATCTCTAATTGTTCCAGCATCACACGCGAATAATTCATCGAGGTCTAAACAGTTTTTTTTTCAATTCCGCGAAGCCATTCGTAACTCCAGGAATACCACCTCCTCTTTATTCGTTGCCAGTGCAGGCAACTTTCGGCGAAAAATAAATCACGTGAAAAGGCCACAGCGGCAGCCGCATAAATCCACGTGCCAAGAATCCTCCCTGCTAAGTTCACGTATTCCAGCATCCCTCGGTAGTGTGTCTGTCGGTCTGTACTCGGAGTTTCGGTTGTTAAGGATGGCAATTAAAGGGGTAGCGGGGAAATTCGTGGAATTTTAGCGGAAACGACAGTGCGTTACGTCGGGGCGGATGCTTGGGATGTGCAGAAGGGATGTTACCCTTTGGTTAATGGACCTTTGATCCGCAGGTTGCCGAAAATTCCTACCAAACGTTGTTTTTTGCTGTTTTCCATGGTTGGTGACTGGTGGGATATGTTACTAGATGGCGCCACCAACTGAGTTGAGAATGGAGCTACGACCAAATTTTTATCTGAAAAGGAAGATTGAATGAATAAATGTTTCGAATGAATCTGAACGACTGATCATAAAATCGATAGCTACAAAACTTGAAATTGTCAAAGAATGTTCAAGATTTCAACAGGAAAAAGAAGTTAATGAATTGTAACAATAAAATTTATGCAGTAGAAATTACAGTGGAACTTCCCTATAACGAAAGCGCTAAATCCGCAAAAAAAATTATTTATAAAGAAATTTCGTTATACAGAAAAATTGTTTCTATAGTCGGCGATGTCGACTTCACTGATAAATTTAAGTTAATGGTTCAAAGTTAAGCACTTCCTTTTGGAAATTTAGGTACGCACAACCTTCACACTAACCTGATGGTTAAATTGAAACCAAACAGCCAGGGGTGTACTTAAAACTGTTTCAAAAGGATCTCTGCCCGCCCCAATGATTTATTTTAAGGTCGGAATCTATTATGTACGTCCGGAAAAATTTCGGGAAAAACCCAACCTTATATCTTCTCACCAATACTCATTCAAAGAGTGATGTTCTTTGAATATTTCGTTATAGGAAGAATTACCTTCGTTTTAGAGATGTTTTTACCATGAAATTTGGATTCAAGGTGCAATGTATTGTTCTAAATTCGTTATATAGAGAAATTCGTTATAGGGAAGTTCTACTGTAGTTTGGTTGATATCACCAAGATCTCAATTTTATTGATTTGCAATTTATTTCTGGAAATTCGGATGATTCTACGATTATGCGATAGCCAAACGAATATTGTACTTCAAGTGATCCTTGGATAATCGTTATAAATATTTTATTCACCCCTAAAAATCGCAGGGGGCTAAACCAGGTGAATGCGCTGGAACGCTGAAAACCCTAACTCCAGGATGTGTCACATAGACGTAACTGTCATAAGTCACTGAAACTGTCCGTTCGTTTTCTGAACAAAGTTTTCCGAAATTGGCGAAATCGAAACACGCAGTGGGTTCACAATAATGCCTGATATCATACTAAAACCTCAAAAGTTTTTCTTCATGAGGAAAAAATAATCAAATCGATATTTGCTCAGGTTTTTGTTTGATTGAATTTCTTGATCAGCAAGTTTATCTGAAATTTGAAATTCTCCATAACACTCCAATAGAAAAATCTCCCTTAAACACAAAGCCTCAGTGTCCCCAAACGTATCAATTTCCACCGAAATAAAAAGTCCCCTCGCGTCTATTTCGATTGCCACTCTGTCGCCTCATTTCGGTCGAAACTTTGCTGGGCATGCATCGGCACTGTGCATAAAACGTGTATAGGTACAGTTACACCCTCGTCTCGCACGTGGGTCACGTAACAAACATTTCCGAAATTACATATTCAATTTCGATATCAACATGCGGATTTCGAACGTTTCTACCCCTTGCCCAGTTCGCCTAACCCTTCAATGACTATGCGGGCTACGGGATTCGGGAAAAATAATTCACGTATTCGCTTTTTGGGGGTGAAATATATGGGGTGCATGAGTCCGATTCGGTAGCTGGAATCGCTTTTTGAGCATGAGAGAATTTCGGAAGAAGCGGATGGAGTTTTTTTGGTTTGGATGTGGAGAATAGGAATACCGTTTTCTTCGGTATGTTGGTTTTATTTGCCGGAGTTTTCTGTGTAAAATCAATGATAACATTTCACAATATTCGTCGTGCTCAATAGGAAATTATATCAGTCTGAATTTGAATAATTATTGTATAACCGCCATTAAAAGTGATACTTTTAATGACAGCAAACAATGTTAAAATTCGCCCATTTGATCATCAAAATAGGGCAGTTGTACAAAAAACATTGTATGGTATTTGTGTTAAAAGTGATTTTATATTGTTCGTGAAATTGTTCAATTCGCTCCGCTCATTTCACAAACTTTTTCACTCGCAAAATCAAACGTCACTTTTAACACTCACATCATTTTGAAGTTAATTGTCACTGCAAATTCGACCATTTCATTATCACAATAGGGCAGTTGTACAAAAAACATTGTATGGTATTTGTGTTAAAAGTGATTTTATTTTGTTCGTGAAATTGTTCAATTCGCTCCGCTCATTTCACAAACTTTTTCACTCACAAAATAAAACGTCACTTTCAACATAAATTCATAAATTTCATTTCATAAATAGCTATATCTTGTTGCTACTGCATCGCATTTGGATTTTATTTCATTGTGTTTTGCGATTTTATTATCATATCGTGATGAAATATTTGTGTTCATTCAAACACTTGTTATTTCGGGCTCGTTCTTGAATTTTGATGAACGCAAATAATGTCCCAAAATTCCAGAATTCTAACTTAATCCGTTACAAAGTTATCCTGTTCACGGACGGACGGCCTGTCGGCTCTAATCAGTATGAGTAATTCACAACATGAGACTTCATTGAATGAATATCAACCAAATAAAAATATCTAATGAAAATAGATTACTGATACAGAAACAAACGAATTATCAAAAGAGTAACTCGCTGAAATGTGCTACTAGGTATATGATATCCACGCGGAAAATGGAGCTCGATATCCTTTTACCATCATGCAGATACGAGTTACTGAATCGGTCGTTGTGGCTCATTTCGATTTGCAGCACCTGTGAGAAAAAAACACACGCACACATTGCCAATTAAAATGTTACGCTTCTTGAATTCCTGCATTATTTGATGCAACGTATGTCGTACATATCACAGCAATATACACCATAGCTGCTGTGTGTTACGTGTATGTCTTGCTAATGACTTCGCTACTGGTTGAACATTTTTTCGGATTCAAACTCTGTGATAGACAAAGTGAAAAGAAATAGATCCACGATCAGAGAAATTATGTCAGTTTAGAGCTGAAGTTGATAAGTATAGTGCTTTCACGTAAGTTTGAGCCGTCGGTTGGCCATGACAATCTGGCATATTCCACTATATATATTGAAATTTTAGGTTATGTTGTTTATTTTCTTGTCAGATTAATACGGAATGTTGTCAATATTGCATAGAGTTCTCTGATAACTCGCAAGCTTGTCGGACGAGGCTGAGTACATTCGCCAACGTTGACTTTATTTTGCGGTATGACAGCAAATACTGCCCACTTCAGATAGATAAACGAAAGCCTACTATGCGCTCAAACTTTCGTGAACGGACTATATTTACACTCGTATCGGCCAACTTCAAGGTTTTTTGATCAGTTGTAGATTGTAGATTTTTCAAGTGATTACTTCCATCTGCGACCTAAAGGTCGATTGTGGCTTACATACAGGGTGTTTCATTGGGAAATGGAAATACTTCACAGGTGCAACGACCAGAAAGTAACTCGAAAATAAAAACTGGAATGGTATATAGCTACCGGTCTGTTGGGGTAAGATTGGCCCTTTAAGGGTAACATTGGCCCAAAGTTGGAAAAAGTTTTGCTGTGCTGTATTTCAATCACATGATGTGTTATCGACCTAGTTTACCCATTACTGGATAGGTAGCACCACTGGCCCACCTGTTGATGAAGTGGGAGATTAGTTCCATATCTCACCACCACTCCAGTGCTGCTCCATCTTTACTGTAAGAAAGTGGTGAAATTTGTTGTCTCCCAACTTTTACTTGTGAACGCTAATTCTTGAAGAGCTACTAGCAGGTAAGTGTATAATAATATTATATATTCAATTGTTTCAAGTATTTTTGGTGTAATAATGCTGTTACCTTTGCTATATACAAAATAATTCGATTTTACTATTTCATGACATCTTTGGCCCAGAGTTGGGGCAACTTTGGCCCAAGATGGTGGCTGGGCTAAAACTCTTCTTCAGATGAAGATGATGTTGAGATGGTGTTAGAGTCTGATGGGCAAAGCGAAACATTTTTCGATCTGGAAGAAACATTACAGGAAGTAGCAGGCATACCTGTTCACAGGCCTAATGATGAAGAAACACCAGTTGCGTTGAAACCTGAAGACTTGGCTATTGATAACTTTGTAGTGGTTAAGTATGATGGAAAGAAATACCCTGGCAAAATTGTTAGTTTATCTGAAGAAGGACCTATAGTTGAATGCATGGAAAAAAGACTCAAGTTTTGGCGCTGGCCAGAAAAACAAGATTGCCTGACTTACGACTGGGTTGATGTTTGTAAGAAGATCAATCCTCCAAAAATTGCTTCAAAGAGGAACCAGTTCCATGTGCCAGAACTGGACAACTAGTATGTAAATATATGTATGTGAATAATGATGTAAACTGATATATTTTTTTATACAATAAATTTTTTTTCAATAATATGAAGTCTGTTTCATTTATTCCCATTTCTTATCATTTCATGGATGTTTTTGAAGAGAAAGCAGGTTAAAACACAAACTAACATGTCTGGTGCTAATTTTATCTTGTCTAACTTTAGCCCAACCAATACTGAACATAGGTTTTATATGGTTTGAAAGTATGGGACAAAGTTTCCCCAATTCAAGGCAACTTTGGCCCAAACATTAAAACAAATTCAGAATAATATTGCAAAATGATTGAGGAGTCTCAATATGGTTTTAATTTAATGATATAATGTTTGCTTAAACATTAAGATACATTGAAAATTAATATAATCAATGTCAAAAGATATGGAGCTGATAAAACCATAACATAGCTTCAGATTTGGGCCAATCTTACCCCAGCTGACGGTATAAAAAGAAAAACCAATGTGAAAATGAATTACAAAGTAATTTTGAAATAATTATGGATTCAATATTGTTGATAATTCATTGTTGAAGGTCACTTCAAACTAATTTCGGGTATCCCAGTTCTTAAAAACTTCACATTTACATTGAAAATTTGTGCAGTAGAACTATCAGCGCGCAAATTTGGAGTATACGTCTCAGTTAAGTTTATAGTGGTGTTTTCGAATATTAAAACAGATTTTCAAAATTCCGATGTACAGGGTGTTGTTTCGAGGATTCAAACGATAATTTTTTGTTAACCCGGACTTAGATTTTCAACGTGGTTATTGCATGATACGTTTGTGCCTTCAATTAGGAACATATTTTCCAAATATGAGGAAAATATACCGGGTGGTTCGTTTGATACAGCCTCAGGAAGAAATGGGCAAATTCATAAAACACCTTGTATCTCGGCTACGAAGACAGAAAGACCCAATAAATGGGGTATCCCCAGAACCGCCTTGGTGCCACCTATGCACTTGTGAAGTATTTCCGTTTCCCAATGAAACACCCTGTATAAGGGTTCATGATTTCAGGGTATCCCGTGGGTAATTGCCAAAGCTGGGTCTCCAGTAAACCCAGAATCAAGAATTGAAACAACGGAATCCTGATCGATCACAACTAAGAATAACGATCACAAATCATTTGATTACCGCCACCCGAACTGTCAAAAATTGATAGTGTTTGCTCTTCAGACAAAAGCGACCGGTCTGAACCAATTCCGTTACGAAAACCAAACAGAGAATTGGCGAAAGGATCTATTTGCAATGCGAATTGATTGCCATATCCCCGAATGCAACACTGATTGATTCGGCCGAACGCAGCCCGATTTCTAATTCATTACCTGTGCGAGATCTAACGTAATGTCAACGTATAATAGGTGATGATATTGTGGTCCGACCGAAGCATTATCTTGCGGAGCAATCTACGTACGCCGCCACTATAATGGCGGTCGAACGTGTTCGATTAATGAACTTCATGGTCATCGCGGATCCCGCTCTCTGTACCTACATGCTGAGCCTACTTATTGCTGATGAGCTATTATACTGCGTAGGTGCTTTTGTTCGATCGATATCTGGTGTATGAGGATAGGTTAGAACGTTAGGTTAGACGTAAGATTTATGCTGATTGTAAAGTTTTACACCTTGAATTTATATTGATTTTGTCGGAAGTCAAGCTTGAAATCCGACAGCCAATATTCATGATGCTTATAGCTCGGTTATTGTAATGAAACGAGTCGTGTGTTTCTGAACTCGAGCGGTTCGAGTAAGTTTTATATGTGTATAATCGAATCCTTTACTCGGTCACTGGCCTCTATAACTCAAAAGTTGAAAAAAGTGCACCTATTATACCTGAGCCCAACTGTGGACTTGGAAAGGATCAATATAGAGCAGCAGATCAGCATTGAGTGTTGAATAACAGAAAAATCCTCTGGAGAAATAGCCCTAGACTTGCTCAGATAAAAAAATTCATGATGATTTTACCTACCTACAGGGTGTTCTGATTTGTTTCCGACGAACTGAAATAAGTGATAGATCACAACATTTTAAGCAAAAAGTTCCTATGAACATAGGTCCGGAAATTCTTCGTTTCCGAGATACAGGGTGTTAAAGTTGAAAAAATAATCCGCGTTTTCTTCAATATGTTTTGACTGCTTCGAAATCCTTTCATGAAATTTCGTATACACGGGTTTCTTGGGACGATAAATTTAAATTTGTGGTCAATTTAGTTGTCTTTTCTAGAGGGTTACCAAAGGCCCGAAGCATACAAAGAAGAAATCATCTACAGAGAAATAGGATTTTACAGACCTTCGAAGAAAATAAAGAACTCGGTATTCGTAAAGCATCCCAACAACTCAATATTTCAGGAAACAGAATATTCAGAACACTAAAAAACAACAATTACATAGCATACCACTTCTACTTATTAGTGGGTAATAGAAAATCCGCATGCATTTCGACTTAGAAATTTTCAAAATGAATTTAAATTAAATATTTGAATGGGAATAATTTTCGGAGTAGTTTTGGGACCCTTTGGCTTTAAATGCATTTTTCTCTGAAACGATTGCTCCTAGCGACTTCGATATTGTATACCTTTTTTGAGTGAAAAGGAAGAGAGAATCGATTCCAAAACGGTGTACAGGGTAGCACATAGAAGTTGCAACGGTTTACATGGGTTGAAATGGTTGCGGGTGGCGCCCTCTAGAAAAACTAAATCGACCACAAATTTGAATTTATCGTCCCAAAAAACCCCGTATACGAAGTTTCATGAAAAGATTTCGAAGCAGTCAAAACATTAGCGTTAAAGAAAACGCGAATTATTTATTCAACTTTAACACCCCGTATCTCGGAAACGAAGCATTTCCGGACCCATATTCATAGAAACTTTTTTGCTTAAAATGATGTGATCTATGACCTATTTCAGTTTGTCTGTCTCGAGCTGAGCTTCGGGTGATTGTGTGACTGCTGACAGGGGACTGTCGTTACAAACATCATTTCTACCGCATGAGAAAGTCAGCAGATGTAATTTGCAGGCTCTGTGGATCAGAAGCAATAACAGCTGGAAAAGTGGTATGCAAGTGTCCAGAGCTGGTTGGCATAAGAACAACTCATATGGGGAAACCTGGAACTTGATACCCAAGAGGTAACGGCCAGGGCTTCTAAAGAGGTTGTATGTTTCATGAATGAGCAGGGTAGAGAACAAAAGTTCTCCATGGACGCAGATCCTAGAAGGTTAACCCAGCCATAACGACTCCAGTAGGTAATAATAATAATAATATATTGTCAATATGGTCAAAGATTGGTTCTCCTGGTCTTGCTGCTCTTCTTCGACAATCTATCTGCATGCACTGGTGGATCAAGATCTCCCCTAGAGCTTTCCATTCTTTATATCTATTCTGCAGCAGATTCTCGTGCAGCTATACTGCCTTCACGACATTGAGAAGTCTTTCAGATGGTCTTTTAAAGCCTCGTTTGTGTTTTCTTGGTCTTCATTAGATTATATTTCTCGACCATCTTTCATATGGGACAGTAATAAATCTGTCTTATCACTGACGAAAAGGATTATCTAATTCTAGGTTGATATCCAAAGATATTCAACAATTCCCAGGGTTCATCATTTCAGTCCCCGCGTACAATGCAAATATCTCGCTCCGTCAACGATCACATCGAGCATAAGGTGCTTCGATTTCTTGGGGAATAAGGCGCTGTCCTTCAGACAATTTCAATTACACACCGAAGCACCCCCTGCACCCCGATTCTCTCCAAAGTCCCGTATCGTCTCGAAGACGTAATAGAATTCACTCGATTTTCCTAAATCCAATTACATTTCAATACATAATGAGCGAGTTTTCTGCGAATTTGGGAGCTCATTATTCCGTTATCTGGATGATTTGATATAGCCTCTGGCGTTCCGGGACGAAGACAGATGTTGAGAAGAAGAAGAAAACTGGCGGCCAACTTTGCAGCTCTGTGAGATAAAAAAGACGGATAACTCTCAGGAGAAGATGGTGTATTGATTCTCAGGAGGAAAGGAATGAATCAATCAGGGAATATACAGGGTATTCCGTCCATAACTTTCCACCCCGAATTTTGTTGGAAGGAGACATATAAGGATGTTCAAATGAGTGTGTTCAAATGAGTTTGATATCACTACCCTTCTATCCGCAACCACCAACAGCTTTCATTTTTGAATAGGGAAAAGGGGTCGATCAGCACCTTGTTGGAAAGGCAATTCAATTTCCTACATGTCCTACCAGTCACTAGTTAGAAAATTTGGTTATATCAAAAGAAAATGATTTGGACCATGTTTATCAAGTGTTGCTATCATATGATTTGGCTTGACATCTCAATAAAATATGTGAAGAACCGAAACAAAGAAAAAATCAACAGACGGTATCACCTCTGCGATTCTGCTGCAGTAAATTTTCATGGAAATATTTTTCCCTTGAACTTTCAGAACATCAGATACAGTTTCAAAATATTGGGTTATCATGTACCTCATACCTGATATCGATTGAAATATATTCTGGGGGGATTTTGCATTTCTGAAAAACTTTATAGGTTTTCACTTTCAGTCTCTGAAACAGAAATAATTAAAAAAATTTCAATTAAGATGAATTACTCCTGCGAGAATATTTGCACTTATTTGTCAGGAGCAAATTGCCTAATAGTAAAACTGGAAAAGGAAACAATTTTTTCAAGACCAATTTGCTCCTGACAAATAAGTGCAAAGATTCTCGCAGGAGCACTTCATCTTAATCAAATATTTTTTAATTATTTCTGTTTCAGAGACTGGGAGTGAAAACCTATAATGTTTTTTAGAAACTGATACCTTATGTATGATATTGGAATCAAATCGATCAGATCGAAATTCACCATAAAACGTCTCAAATTGTATTGATTCCCTTCATTTTATTTTGTCTGATATTCGAACAACTTCAATTTTTTTCTATCTAGAAAATAGAAATATAAACAGAAGAGAACTACTTCGAAAGCATCTAGAACCGTAGACTTGCCCCAACCCCTTCTGCAAATGACATTTTTACCAGTAGCCCTTCCATCTCTGTATACGAAGGATAATAATCTTCTCGGTCCAATTTAATTTTGCTAAGAGCGTACTCCAGACCGGCTAGTCTGCAGACCATTTTATTTTCAACGAGCGAATAATTTTAAGAATGCAGTTTTTCCTCCGATCTGTCCGTAAGGAGCATGACAGTAAATATACTTTGCAGCAGTTTG
Source organism: Propylea japonica (assembly GCA_013421045.1). Lineage (NCBI taxonomy): Eukaryota > Metazoa > Arthropoda > Insecta > Coleoptera > Coccinellidae > Propylea > Propylea japonica. The sequence goes on from CM024240.1 coordinate 33,790,727, forward strand.
GAATTTCTCCAAAACACGTAGACTGGCTTTCCACGGAATATCCTGTATGAAGTAGTATGTGATCAAGTCCATCTGCATTCGGTACCTAACTCCAATGCATTACACTTGCAGCATATGCGGCCGATACAATATGAGTCTATTTGTCGGGCAGTATTTAGTTTCTATACATCTGAGCGGAGGACGATTTCTGTTTTCGATTTATATTTTATACGAGGTCTTTCTGAATTGATAGAAAAGCTTCGAGAGGGTGATTTCCTCAGAAAAATCACTCGAAAACTGACTTGAAGAGTGGAACGCTACAGAGATATTCTAAACTAACAATTATTTTTAAATGTTTCGTTCAATTTGTGACAATAAAATCTTCTCTGCCTTATTTCGTGTGGGGCACCGTTTTTATGTGAAAAAATAAAACATCTTAATGCAGCGTCTCTACTACAGAATGTGTAAAAGTAACGACAAAAACGCAGTCAGATATTTTATTTTCTCAAACATTCAAACAGCTTCTCACGCGAAATTTGAAAAAAAATTTATTAAATTTTACAGTCATTTTTGAAAGAAAACTTGATCACCCTGTATCTTGGAAATAATTCATTTCCGGACCTACATTTATGGGAACTATTTTTCATAAAATTGAGGAGTCATTCCCAAATTTTTTGCATTTATTCAGAAACAACCTGTATAAACCAAACAAAAATGTTGTTGGAATGTATTTTTCATTTTTATAATCTGGTAGATGATTGATGGCATTTCTTGAGTATTATTTACTGTGTATGTCTACCACAGCCATATAGTCCATCCTATTTTCGCTAGTTTTTCCAAAAAAATTTGTCCCTATTGCATCAATATTCCTCAAATGCTCTTTCTTATATGTGCATTTCCTCAAAGCATAAAATGTTCTGGGAAAGTGAGTGACATTTGATAATTAAGGAAAATGACAAATACTGATGAGTCCAGCGGATCCTATTACACTCATTTTTAATTGCTTGCACTGGCGCAGCCAGGGGGGGGCTTTGGGGCTGCAGCCCCCCCCCAAAGATTAATTTCTTCGTTATTTCTTTCTTCTTTATTTTTTGCAACTTTCGTTGTTTGCTGTATCCTCAAAAATTTTTCAGTTCAGCCCCCCCAAAATAAAATCCTGGCTGCGCCACTGATTGCTTGATTTCATAATTTTTCTCAAAGGTATATAAGAATATTTTTCCGAGACTTGGTTGGACATATAGATGAATAATCCGAGGTCGAAGTAATTCTAAATGGCGGTAGACACGATTAAAGCCTTGTAAGAAACGCAATAGTGCAGAAAATTATATGGTTGTGCCATAAACTCAACAAATTCACAAGTGGACCAACGTCCGGGAAAATTTAGAAGCTGAATCTACAAAGCGATTTTACGAAGCAGGATAGCATAAACAACTCCATATAGTCAGCTCGAAATGGCTCGGAATCCTTGAAGTCAAAATGAATAAAAGTCGAATTCACACCAGGGTTTAAAGGCGCATAATAGCCGTGTACAAACGTACAATATTCAATTTATAGCGGGTGTTTTCTCGGTTTACACCTTTCTGTTGATCTCCGGGAAGATACTACAAAGCCCATTTGACCAGCGTTAAAATCGCATTATCCTCTTTTATTATGACAAGATTATTTACGATTGGACACGCAGTTTAGTGACGTTCGAACTGCTAATGTTAATATATTTATCCCGTTTTATTTATAGACAGGTGTAAACAGTCCTTACGCCGCGTCTGGAATTCCATCTTTGATTTTTTTCGACGTGTTTGTCTTGTTCGTGATGATATTTCGGTGCGGTTGAAACAACAAGATCAAAGTCGCGACAATAATTTGAATGTATCACTGTTCATCCTCGGCTCGTAGGTTTGTTTGAGTTTGCGCTGGAAATCTTTTAAATTCGAAGTTGAGAATATACAAGAAGTCAATTTGCTGGATTAAATTCGATATTTTAGCTCGCTTGTTCTTAGAAACAAGTGCATTGTCATTTCGCACTAAAGCCAATATTTAAGTGACGGGAGAAACTGAACGAGGACGAAGGCAACAGGAAAGAGTGAATAATTCAAGTGCTTAATAGACCACAAGTGACCCGTTGTTCTATGGCGCTATCCACGTCTTAAGCCGAACCTGCAGATAGAAACATTTACATGTTTAAGGTACGACTAAGCATTGTCTGCCTGCTAAATGATCATTTATCATGAACTAGTGAGCCCAGTGATTTGAATTTTTAGGTAGATCAGTATGTTACGGGTAGATCAGATAAACGGTAGGTCAATTGAACCGGTAGATCATATGAGCGGTAGCTCAATTTAACCGGTAAGCCAGTTGCTATACCCTCGAGGAAATGAACATAAGGGGTTTTCCAATTAGAGGTGTTATTTTGAATAGCCCGCTATTTCGGTAGATGTCACGTTTGAAGCTGTCAATTTTTGACATTTGACAAGTAGAAACTACGTCATTAATAAAAATGGAACGATACACGCTTCAAGAACGCATTGAAATTATTAAAATTCACAAAATGGTGAAAATTTGTCAGAGACGGTTCGTAAAACATTTTTGGGTAGTCGTGAAGCACCTTGTCGGGCCGCAATAAGGAAATTGGGAAAATTAGAGCTTTTGGGACAAGTGAGTGAGGAATAAAAACCGGTGCACTCCGCTCAAGAACAGCTGAGAATATTGCTGCTGTAGCCGAAAGTGTTCAAGAAAACGCAGGTCCATTCCTCGTCGTTCGTTGGAATAAGTCATTTCACAAACATCATTACACCATATTTTGATCTGAACAACGTTATGGTACTTTCAACAAGACGGCCACACAAGCAACGAAACCATTGATCTTTTGCGGGAAAAGCGAATTGGCCACCCAGATCTTGTGATTTAACACCTTCTGACTTCTTCCTTTGGGGCCACGTGAAAGAGAAGGTCTACGCCAATAGCCCAGCGTCGATTCAAGATCTTAAGGATGGAATTCGTGAGGCTATCGTGGACATAGGGCAGCCACTTTGCGATTTGGTTATGGAAAATTTCATTAAAAGGATATGGTCCTGTAAGCGTGGTCGTGGTGGTCATTTGCCTATTTACGGCATAGCTTCTTCTTTATAATGAAATAAACATCGGATCATTTATATCGAAAAATGGCATTTTTCTTTTAATATTGAGAAACCCTTTAGTGTGTTTGTCTGGGCATTTATAAAGTTTATTCACATATCATTAATGGCCACGTACTGAGAAATGATAAGAATGAATGAACAGTCCGCCTTATAAAGCACAATGTTACTTTGTCACCATAAATGTGTCTCGTACTTTTCTCCAATATTAATCAGACGCATGTAAGCAAAGTAGAGACGGTACAGGAAGGAGTGAATAATTCAAGTGCATAATAGACCTTAAGTGACCCGTTGTTCTATGGCGCCAGCCATGTCTTAAACCGAACCTGCAGCTAGAAATCGTTCATTTACATGTTTAGAGCACGACCAAGCATCGCCTGCCTGCTAAATGATTATTGATCATAAAATATTGTTAAAACAGTTTCAGGCGACGTGTGCACCTCCGTTTATAATGGCCATTAATCTAATTATGGATCATTTCTATGGTTTCGATGATTTACTTCGTCATTCGTGCTTGAGGAAGACTCAACATTAGATGGCAGATGTTATTGGGTGTTAGGGGCATATGGTACTTGCGATCTCCGCTGTAGGTAGACTTGGTGTTCTCGAAATATAGGGGATGTTGGATTGGTGTTTGGAACAAACATACAGGGTTTTCCTTTTAAGTTGGCCTATTAGACGTTTTCGGAGAACTAGTGAATATTTCGTTCTGAAATTTTAGGTGGAGCCTTGAGGGTGAAAGAACTCTTCGCTTAAAATATTTCCAAGTCGACAATGTTGCCACATCTATCTCAAACACATATATACTTTCTTTATTCTCATTCATGTATAAATTCAATCTCAAATTCGCAGTAAAACCTACTAAAAAAACTCTCTGCTATGCTCTGTTGCCAGTAATGCACAAATTCCTGAAATGTTTGACATTTTCGTTGCCAATTTGGAAATGCAATATCTAGTTTATTTTTTATACGAACGGAACCAATAGCAGCAGTCTCATCATAGTAGAGAATCCATGCATTTATGTGGTACATACAGTATTTTGATAGATCGTAAGATTTTTCGAAGATGTTGCTCCGAAAATGTGGAACTTAAAAGTGAAATATTTCGAAATTTTCAAATGGCAACCCCATATTCATTTTACAGCATTCGATTTGAAATAAAAAATGAATGGCAGTCTCCTCTTACACTAATTATTAATTTTGAATAATTTTCGAATGAGATGAAAAATACTGAAATTTTTCATTGCTAGTAGAAACAAACTTTGTATTCCAGATCCCCTGAATGAAAAATCAACCTGTTTCAGTGTTTTCTCAAATTCTGGTTCGTTGTTGATTTATTGCGGGTGAACACTTTTAAACGAGACACCCTGTACTGGTACAATTATTTCAAACTTCTTCTTCATAAAATGGGATTATGCCCCATCGAGACGTTCAACTCGGTTGTTTTAAACGTCATCGTAAATATTGTACGTAAACAACACAATGAAAGCTTCAAAGCGGTTTTTTATCTCTAACGAGCTTCTGTCTCAATTAAGAACCAATCAAAGGGAAAAACGGGAAAGCGTATTATCGGGACGCCACAGGATCAGGGGATTAAGAAGCATGCAGTCTGAGTACAAAGCACAATTAGAGGGACCACCCTCAGAGGATGAATGCAGTGTAACGTCAGTAGCAGTTACGTGACACCCTCGGTAACGAGGTGTCACTTCAGTTGAAACAGCTTCAAACCTGAGTGTTTTTGTCGAGTAGTGTGCTATATACTCGACTCTATGTCTACGACAGAGAGGTTTAAAAAAAGGAATTACTGGGTTTGCTAAACATCCTCTGAATAATCTCATGTGATTTAAAGTTGAATGAAATAACTAACTATCCTCAAAATTCATCTGAATTTTTAGTCACCACAACAGCCGTGAGAATAAAGAATATATCCCCTTCCTTCTTGAAGCTGCATCACAAATTTCCACAATCACTTCAGTTCGTCATAACAATAACACAACCTAACGTTTTGGTAAAAGTTTACAATTTACTTCTAAACATAACAGAATGTGAATTATTATCCTCGGTTTTCATTGCTAGTAATGAATAATTCATATTACTTTTAGAATTTCCTTTTGAACTATCGTCGATGTTCCTATTTGGTAGTAATCTGATTTCAAATTCAAACCTTATCGTTTTGTTGATTGTCATCCGAAAAACGCGTGTTATATTTGTCAAAATCACTTCAACTGAAATGATTTCGGAAATTATTCAGTCCGAACTAAGCTTTCATATACAGGGTGTCTAATTCAAAAGTGAACATCGAATCAGAATTTGTGAAAACACTCAGATAGGCCTCGTATTCTGGGCAATTGATCTTTCAATGCGTATAGGAACTTCATTGCGCGAGTCCCTCTTTTACCTGCAAAATTGCAGGCTAGTTTGGTAGTACAAGTGATGCATATATTAAAATTTTTATGAACCTGCAGTTGATTTAATATTCACAAAGTTACAGAATGTTTTTTATAGAATTATGAACCGATAAAACTGAATGAAATTTTCACTTCATAGAACACCAACTGCAGATTCATATAAATTTGAATCCATGTATCATTTGTGCTACAACACTACCCACTTGAACTTTCGTATCAATTCAGAAATACTCCGTATATGGATTCTCAAACCGAACAAATTGAGAAAACACCTTTTTTTGCTTGAACAAATTTTCGAGCTAAATATCTATTCGGTGTCTTTCCTCAAGTAAACTGACAAAAATTATTGCTATCTTACTATTTGATAAACTTGGAATCCTGATTTAAAACCCTTCAGATTTCTTAATAATGCTCGTAGACGCAATATCAGGGGGTATTACATATTTCATAACTTGTATCCCAAACTTCTTCCCTATAACATGAGCTGCATACTTTGATAAAATTCTATAAACAAATTGAACTAAGGCCGCTTTCCGAAAATCAATTTCGTGACTGCATGAAACATCAAAGATTCTCCATCCAGCCCCTGTAGCATTCTTGAGCTCGCTATATCCGAATGTTATGTAAACAGATAAGTGAATGAAGTAGTATAAACGACCTTTCTTAATACAAAACCGGAGTGTGCTGTGTCTTGGAATATGTTAAATTGTCATGTCGCTCATTTATCCGACTCTGATGTTGTATATTTGGACCGGATGCTTAATTCGAGGAAATGACGTATTGTTACAAATGACGCCTAAATTTACTCGCTCAGTCTTTCGGTTTGGAATTACTTGCATTTTTGGTGGACTAATTGCTTCTAATTTTTCTTTGGAAGTGCCAGGAAGTTCATTCTTAAGGATGTTGCCGTTTGGTTTCGTTTCTGAAGTTGCGTCTACCGTACATTTTTTCATTGTGTAACAAATCACCCATCCAATTTAAAAATAGTTCTAAAAAAGTATTAATTACTTTTCGATATGTTCTGGTTTTTTCGTCTTTGGTTCTCTTTTTGAACGCTCGTTCTATTCAAACGAATGCTATATCCTTTTGATCAGACATCTATAATTTTCGACTTTGTAGTTCGACTCCCTGATGACGAATCAGTGGTCAAATTCTATTCTGTTCGTGGTGCCGTTCAACCGTTACCACGATAACTTTCGAAGAGATTATCCCAGAGATTTGAGATTTTCAGGATGCCACCGTTAAGTTCGTTAACTAGCCGTATCATACAAGGTGTTCCATAAGATCTGGACATTCAAAATTTTTGTTCCTCAATATCTGAGACAAAAGGAAACCAATCGAAATGAAATTTTGCGACCACATGCAAGATGCTTATAATAATTCTGTTGACATAGTGCCAACAGAACCATGGAAAATTCAATATTAATATCGAAGAGAAGAATCTTCATATTTCTATAACAAAATATCCGATTCAAGTGAAATTTATTTCGTGAGTGAAGATTGATATACTGCATTATTATGCAAAATTTCAAGAGAATCGCATCATCAGAACCATAGAATTGAATTTATTAATTATCAATTTTTTATTTGTTTCAATTTTTGAATAATTTCCTGAATATAATTCCGATCTTGCTGAGATATAATTTGAAAACATTTTTTCATGAAAGGAAGAAAAATATTCAATTTTCAAGTGAATCGATTGAACTCATGAAAAATTTTCTGGACAAACAAACTGAATCGGAATGTTGTCATCAGGATATGCATGGAATTTTCCCTATACCACTAAGCTTGTGAAAACTTCACCTGAGTACTTTATCGAATTTTTTTCAAGATATACGATTATTTACACGTCATTCCACTTTTCTAAGCGTATTTTTTGTGAGAAAAATGTTGGTTGATTCCGTCGCTAGGCAATTTTCGAAATTAGACATGAATTCTGGGTGATGGGTAAGGTTATACTGATGGCCGTAATCAGGAACCGTAATTCCGGGCAAAATTAGATCCTTCTGCTGTGCTCGGCATTCGCTAAAATCGAATTGGACGTGCCTAGGAATGGATACGCTCCACTCACTATAATCAAACCCTCAGGTTTACGGACCTATTTTCCGTTAATTGGATTGATTTTACAGTTTTTTCGCTACATTTATACGTTGGACCCTTCTATCGATCTTATCCAATTCGGCCGAAAAAGTGCTCAAGTCTTGAACATTTAGCGGAGGATTTTTTCATATATTTTAAGTAGATTTATTTCAATCTATTGATAGTAGCCATTTATTCATCAAGTGCAGGGAATAAACGTTCATTAATGAAAAGAAATATTAATCCATATTAGGAAGGATTAGAAGGATTTACGAATTAAAAAAATGTACTTATATTGATATATTATTATTGAAGGGTGAGATAGTGGTTTCTAAATCATTAGTCTGTAGACAATTCCTTGAACATTGAAGTTCTGAGAAATAATCTCAAGGAATTCCAAGAAAAAAGTATAATTATCACTGAAGTAAATAGAGAAAAGAGAACTTGACTCGAAGAAAAAGCCTTCGATTTTCTGAAAGTCGTATCACAAATATTAGGTACACTAGTTTCATTTAATCATTCTTTCAAGTTATTCATTTTTATGACTTTTCGACAGTATTCTTAATTTGATTTCTTTCTCATGACATGAATAATCTGAAATACAAATATTATCGAAAGATAATTTTGTAAAAATTTTTTTTTCCGCCGACCTCAAAATAAAAAGTAATTTTAATGTGCACGAAATTGATCATTAAAAACCAATTTTTAAGCTCAATTTATGCTATTTAAATTTGCAATCCTCATGGCAACCGTACACACAGTATTCAGAAGCACTACGAGAAATGTCAAAACTCTACTAGAATATAGATAGGTACATAGAAATTTTATTATGTCGTATGTAAGTCTCGTGCAAATTAAGATTGTACAGGGTGCGGCAGCATAATTTCCTTTTTTTAAAACTTAATAAAACGTCACCTACATGATTTTATATTCAAAACTGGGTAAAATAAAACTTTATGTATGTGCCTATATTATAAAAAAACGAGTAAACATTTTCTGATTCATACAATGCGTTTTATTGAGTTTTAAAAAAAGAAGTTATGCTGCCGCACCCTGTATTTCAGTCAAGAATTCATACACAGTTCATATTGGGATCGTCGGAAAAATCTTGTAATCAATCGGTTATTAATCGGGTGACTAATGGTCTCGAACTATTAACGCGGTCGCTCCGCACACGCGTTTAAATATCTTAACCATTAATCGCTGTCTTTAATAAGCTAGTTTATCTAATAACTATTAATATTGAAGATTCTTCGCGTCAGAAGTAAATATATACTTCTTCAAATTGCTATTGACATTCTGAATGTACATATATCCTTTCAGTACTTTCCAGTGCGGCTACAAAGAAACCCGTATGCTCAAACCACACCGAAAATGATAGCCCCAGATCATTTTTCATCCTCAACAGCTCCTCAAGAACATAGTATTTTTATAACACCTGAAAGCAATAACAAATCCCTGTTTCTTTTCGTGCTGCATACCAAACAGCTGCTCGAGCGTCAAAAGACATCCCAGAACGGAAGCGTTCACCCCATCAGCCTACAATAACACCCCGGTAATTTAGGGAAAATCTTCGGGACGTCACTTTCGGGACCCGGGAGAGCCTGACTTATTCCCGAGAACCCACGTCCCACGGGATATTATATCTTTAGCATTCGTTTTGCTTTAATATTGGATCACGTTTTGTCATTAGACGAAGATCCCCGTGAAAATTCTCTGTCAAATTCGCGCGCTTATCGAATTTATCCGAGACGGAAATTTGAAACTTGACGGAAAGATGTCCCGATTATTCCATTAGGGAAAATTCCGACAGAGTTGAAGGTTCGAAGGGAATACTTAATCGATTTATTGCATTAATAGATTTTTTGCAATTGCGAACTTTTAAAAGTTTGTCACGAGTTTTTTTATAATTATTCTGGAGTTAAATTCGATATTCAGGGCGAAATACCGCTGTTTGAATATCTGATGATGAACAAAAAAGTCCCTAGCTGAGGTTGGTGCAAAACGGTGTACCATACTTTTCTAGAGTATGATACCAGACCACAGGGAAAAACCTCAGTAGAAAAAACCCTGTCTCGTCGTTTTTACAAAATTGAAACTAAAAATTATTTGAATGAATACCTTCAATATTTAGATACAAAATACTTAATTGATGCTCTTGGGCCAGGTCTGGCATTCCAAGTGATGATTTTTCGAATCTCCTGTTCTTCTAAGACCCTATTGAAGGAGAATCATCTCCCATAGATTTAAATAGTGGTATTTCATACTAAATATCAAATTCAATTTCGGAATAATGATGAAAAACGTGTGACAAACTAATGTCAAAATGACATTATGATTAGGTCCCCAGTATTAAAGGTCCGTGGGCAGTTCCGTGAATTCAAAGGAATTCATACGGAAATTTGTGACTGTAATTCGTGACACAGAGGTGATATTTATATCACTTATCACTTAATCGTGGTTTTCCTGTATCTGTTGATATGTTTTCGAGTGCTCGTTCTACTCAAATGAGTGCTATATATCGTTTTGCTCAATTGTCTGTGATTTTAGAATTTCGAGTCGAAAATGGTCTCAAATGACTGTGAGCACGATAACTCTCAAAAAGATTTCCCAAAGACTTGCAGTTTTCAGTGTGTTTCTGTTCCTAAATGCCGTGGTTAAGTTCGTTAACTAGCAAAATTGTATGGGGTGTTCCTTAAAATATGACCTCTCAAAATTTTTGTTCCTCAATATCTCAGACAAAACGAAACCGATCGAAAGGTCACATGCTATAGATACCCTCCTACGAATTTTGTGGCCACAGTGTTAACAGAACCATCGATAATTCAATCGGAATATTGAAAAAAAAGTCCTTATATTCCCACAATAAAATATTCGTTTCGAGTGATATTTATTCTTATCCTTGATGTTCATACAAAATTTCAACAGGATCGCATGATCGAAAATAATTTTTTTTCTACATTATCCATTTTTTTCGGATATTTCAAAATTTGTCAATTTGATCGAGCTGAAATTTTCCAGTGAAATGTTCAATACCAATTCGAAACAGTAAGCCAAAATTTGTAGAAATTTTGTGAATACAACCAGAGAAAAGTCTATCGTTATATCGTAAAAAATTCTGATATTCCCAAAAATTTTCAATTGAAATGAAACCAAGTTTGAAGATGTAAAATAGCGAACTGAATGATCATGGGAAATTTCAGAAGGATTGTGAATTCAGAACAATGGGATTTGTTATATTTTCAGTTATCGATTTTTTATATACAGTGGAACTTCTCTATAACGAATTTCTCTGTATAACGAATTCCGTACAAGACATTGCACCTTGAATCAAAATTTCATGTTGAAAACACCCTCTAAAACAAAGTAAATTCTCTCTATAACGAAATATTCAAAGAACATCACTCTTTTAATGGGTATTGTTAAGAAGGTAAAAGGGTGGGTTTTTTTCCGAAATTTTTCCGGACGTACGTAATAAATCCCGACCTTAAACTAAATCATTACGGCGGGCAGAGTGTATTTGAAACAGTTTCAAATACACCCCTGGCTGTTTGGTTCCAATCTAACCATTACGCTAGTGTGAAAATTGTGCGAAAATGTCTAAAAGGAAGTGCTCAAGTTTGAATGATAAACTTTAATTTACCAGTAAAGTCGACCGCGACATTGCCGACTATAGAAACAAATTTTCTGTATAACGAAATTTCTTTATAACGAATTTTTTGCGGATTTTGCGCTTTCGTTATAGGGAATTCCACTGTATTTCATTTTTTGAACAATTTTCTGAATATAATTCCGATCGTGCTGAGATTTTGCCTTCAGATATTTATTATCAATCTGGAGTCCTATACAAATTTTGAGGTAATATTATAGTCTTATTGCTTCACTAAAGAACGAGCGCTCGAAAGCACCTTCTCAGAGCTTTTCTTAAATTTGGTGACTTGAATAATTGCCGTGAAAAGTTCACGAACTTTTTACGAGCAACTCTTTTTTCAACGTAAAATGAACACTGATTCTCAATTATTTGCGAATCATCTAAAAATAAGAAATCGAAACGAAAGCCGGATGGAATCCCATTTACCATCGGTTCCCGCAGTTCGGAAACGAACATGTTTTCTCGTGTATTCCTCTGATTAAATTTCAATCAGAGCCTCAGTTCCTTTGTGACTTTTCCAAGCCACTTCCTTTTTCAGATCCCATCATGGCAAACCCTCTCAAACAAAACGGGGATGGTGTTTTCATGAAATTTCAGCAACGCAGTCAATATTTGCCGTAAATATCTGGCTACGTAAGGAAATTTCGAGTACAGGGGGCCTGTGAATTCCTATCTATGTTTGCATTCGGAGGCACCCTGCGGTCATATTACTTCCGGTTGACCGCCCGTCATCACAGGCGGCGAGTTATGGGAAAGTACACAAACAAATGAATCCGAAGGGTGTACAGGCAAGCTTTTGAGGTCAAATGGCACGAATGCTCAGGTCAAAGCCTGGGGAATCCTCTTGGTTGATGACATAATTTATTTCGATTTGAATCGGGAATTTGGAGTTTTGGGGCCGTTGGAGGCAGCCGGTAGCGGCCATTTTCTGTCGATTATGTTTCTAAAGGATGTTTATTCGAGTCCGATCCTAAATGGTTTTCCAATAAGAGGTGTTATTTTGATATTCAAAGAAAAATGGTATTTTTCAATATAAATGAACGGATGTTTATTTCATTATAAAGAAGAAGCTATGCCTTTAATAGTGAAAAATAACATCAGGCAAATAACCACCACGACCACGCTTACAGGACCATATCCTTTCAATTAAATTTTCCATAACCAAATCGCAAAGTGGCAGCCCTATGTCCTCGATAGCCTCACGAATTCCATCTTTGAGTCTTGAATCGACGATGGGCTATTGGCGTAGACCTTCTCTTTCACGTGGCTCCAAAGGAAGAAGTCGCAAGGTGTTAAATCACAAGATCTAGGTGGCCAATTGTGATCACCTCTTCGAGAGATAACACGTTCCGGAAACTTTTCCTGCAAAAGATCAATGGTTTCGTTGCTTGTGTGGTACGTTGCGTAGCACTGAACTTTATAAGCCTTAAGACCCAAATTTTTATGCGAAATACGTTGTAATGACGTTTGTGGAATGCCGAATTCCAAAGAACGACGAGGAATGGACAAACTTGGGTTTTATTCAACACTTTCGGCTACAGCAGCAATATCCTAGGCTGTTCTTGAGTGACGTGCACGGGTTTTATTCTTCACATCACTAACTTGTCCTAACAGCTCGAATTTTTCCACCAATTTCTTTATTGCGGTTTGACAAGGTGCTTCACAACGACCCAAAAATGTTCGAGTTTTACGAACCGCCTCTGCCAAATTTTCACGATTTTTATAGTGAATTGTAATAATTTCAATGCTTTCTTGAAGCGTATATCGTTCCATTTTTATTGATGCCGTAGTTTCTACGTGTCAAATGTCAAAAAATGACAGCTTCAAACGTGACATCTACAGAAATAGCAGGCTTTTCAAAATAACACCTCTTATTGAAAAACCCTTTAGTAGAGGTGATAGAAACTAGTGGTGGGGTAGTTTGTGACTCGTTAGTAATTAATACAAAGTTCAGTGAATAACTTCTGGTGTTCCTTATGGCTCCTATTTTGGTTTACAGATATTTGATTTTCTATGTAATACTTTCAAACATTTTCTTTTCTCATCTAAAATATTCATTCTTCCTCCGCTCACACGTTAATAGTTCGAAACCATTAATCGGTATATTAATAAACGAGTTGATTACAAAATGTTCCATCGACCGCCTTATGAATTGATTATAATCTCTTCATTGCAATGAATTTTCATTTTACATTCGACATAATATAAATGACTATGTTCCACCAGTGTTGTAGCATTACTCGTATTGCTTCTGAATACTTTGTTTTCGGTTGCCCATGACAATTTCTAATTGAAATAGTACATAAAATGGGTCATTATCCATCAATTTCGTATACCTTAAACCCATCTTGTATTTTGAGGTCGAGATACAAAATGGTGAATGCGCCGGTATACCTATTAGATTTTTAAATCCCTTATAAGGAACGCTTCTATAGTGAATTTAAATAGGAAAAACATTATTTCAGTATCAAAAAAAGCGTATTCGTCCATATAAAGTTGAAAATCCGAGAATTTCGCCATTATGAATGATTTTTTTTCACTGACTTATTACTTTTGTACTGCAATCAGGAAATCATTCATTCAATTTTTCTTTTTTTGTTTCAGCTAATCTGGAAAGCACACAGTACGATATTTTGCTGTACGTTGGACTCATGGTTGCCATATTTATAGTTCTCCTTTTGTCATACTTTCTTGTGAGGGTGTACAGAAAAAAGGATCAACATCAAAGTCTCTACAACATGGCATCAAATGGTGAGTGTTTGTACGAAGAGCTTGTTTTCATTAAGCCTAGTAATATGAATTGTAAAGTATGAAAATAAATGTTTATAATATAATTTATCGAGTAGTTTTTGCATCTTTTTCAAGAAATTGAAACTTGAAATAATTCGAATATTGAATAATTTCTGAAAATTTTATTTTTCTTTATTAAATCCAAATGCTAACCTTTTCCACGATTTCTGCAGAGTTCTGAATCTAAAACAAGAAATCAAAGCAGAAAAATGGAATGGTTTAAAATCTATCTAGTTCAAAATAAACAACCCAATTCAAAAATGAATCGATAGATTATTGTAAACCTGTTAAGCCACACTGAAATTCAAATATGGAACAATTATTTTTGAGATGTTTTATTGTCTCCTCTACTTCTCCGCATTCGTAACTAGAACTGTCAACTGAATTTCCATTTTAAAAGCAGCTTCCATGACCTTCTTTTATACCATTAAGAACAGTCCATATTTTCTTTGAAAGAATTCAACACTAATTCTTTGTTCTGAATATTGCATGTGTTACACTCAGATTTCCAAAAATACTTTATCGCACTCATTTGTGGTCAGAAAATAATTGAACCCAAGAAGTTTGCTTCATTTCAATCTGGTCTCATTATTTGAAATAGGTACTTGTAGATGAATATTTGAAAATGAATTTTTGAAAGAACTACTAAAAATTACAAGTTAACATGCAATCTACAACCTGTAATGGTTGTAGAAATGAAAGATTTCAACAATACCCATAAAAATGTTGGCAGAAAACGGAGAAAAATCATTTCACCCCCTACACCGTGAATCTTTTTTTCTGGATTTTAAACACGATCCAAAAGGACCAGATGATGCTCATGAATCACGAGAATCTTGACTTGTATTAAGACAGCGCAGATGAAATTATTCCCCGAGGATTATATTAATGTAATATATGCAAATCGGTAGATTTCTTATCTTCGCAACAACTTGTTGATTCACCAGACCATTACGGAACTGCGCTTGCAGATATCGGTAGCTGAAGACATGGCAGCTTCGTTTTTATTGCCCCTGGAGAAAAAGTCTGAAGATTATTTTAACATTCCGGGTTTTTTTGACTTACTCGTTATTCTTGATGTTTATCGATTATGCTGGAGAGAGATTAAAGGAATTTCTCCTTGGGATAAACAGTTCTTCCCTTCAGAAGATTCTTTCAGTTAGTTGTCCATCCAACGTAGTGAAAAAGCAGAATAATAAAGGGTTTTCCAATAAGAGGTGTTATTTAGAATAGCCCGCTATTTTGGCAGATGTCACGTTTGAAGCTGTCATTTTTTGACATTTGACAAGTAGAAATTACGCCATTAATAAAAAAGGTACGATACACGCTTCAAGAACGCATTGAAATTATTGAAATTCACTATAAAAATGGTGAAAATTTGGCATAGACGGTTCGTAAAACTGGAATATTTTTGGGTCGTCGTAAAGCACCTTGTCGGACCGCAATAAAAAAATTGGTGAAAAAATTCCGAGAATATTCATTGGACCTTACTTTTTCGAGAATGAGGCTAGAGCAACTGTTATTTTGAATGGATTGCGCTATTGAGAGATGATTAATGATTTTGTCGGCCGAAATTGGATAGTATTGATCTAGACAACGTTTACTTTCAACAAGACGGCGCTACGTGCCACACAAGCAACGATACCATTGATCTTTTGCAGGAAAAGTTTCTGAACCGTGTTTACTCTCGAAGAGGTGATCACAATTGGCCATCGAGATCTTGTGATTTAACACCTTGAGACTTCTTCCTTAGGGGCCACGTGAAAGAGAAGGTCTACGCCAATATCCCAGCGTCGATTTAAGACCTCAAAAATGGGAGTCGTGAGGCTATCGAGAACATTTTCCTCAATAATTCTTTTTTTTTTGGCACATTCGAAATTGCGAGTTTCTGATTGGTGGAAATTGAGACGAGGGAAATACATAACTATTTTTATAATGATTTCATAACAATTGAAAACTTTATAGTTCTTGGGATCTCATTATATCCATATGTACTGAAATTCTTCTTTCCTAATTTAATTCCGATTGAAAAAAGTGATTTCAATCACTCAACTCTGTTTATTTTTAGTCGAATCGTATTAATTAACAGAGTGTCACTTCGTTTATTAATCTGGAAGCTGTCACTTAAGCTGCTCCTTAAATCCAGCATAACGTATATGCATATCCTTCAGAGACGACCTCTACTATGTTCGAATATACAATGGTAATCCCAGTGTATGTTTATATTATTTATAAGAGCAAGTGTTCTTAATGTTTTGGATAGAAGACAAATTTGAGCTCCTCCACAAGCTGGGATTAGGAGATTTTAATCCAGGAAAGAAAGCTCAGGAAAGATTTATTCAAAACTGACGATTTATTCGTTGAATTGTACTGTTTTTGATCGCTCGTTTTACTTAAACGAGTGCTTTATCCTTTTGCCCAAATGTCTGTCATATTCGAATTTTGAGCCGAAAATGGTCTCAAACAATAGGGTTAGACTCCTTATTCGTGGTCAAATTCAAACCTGTCTGTGGGGCCGTCCACAATTATAACTTAATAACTTTCAAAGAAATTCGAGAGAAATTTTTTTTGTGAATGGAGATCGATATTCTGAATGTTCATCCAAAATTTCGTGGCCATAGTTTTAACAGAACCATAGAAAATTCAATTGGAATTTTTAAAAGAAAAATCTTTATATTTCCATATCAGGATATCTAATTCGAGTTAAATTTTTTCTGTGAATTAAGATTGATATATTGAACCTTCATGCAAAATTTTGTGGCAATAGTGTTAACAGAACCATAGAAAATTCAATTAGAATATTGAACGAAAAATCTTTATATTTCCATAACCGAATATCCGATTCGAATGAAATTTATTTTGAGAATGAAAACTACTATACTGAATGCTCATGCTAAATTTCAAGGGGATCGCATCATCAGAACCATAGAATTTAATTTTTGTAATTATTTATTTTTTACATATTTCATTTTTTTATTAATTTTAAGAATATAATTCCGATTGTGCTGAGATTCAGCATTTATATATTTGGTATCAATCTCAAATCCCATATAAAATTTTGGTGAAAAATATTTCCAAAGGTGACAAACTCCCTTTTTCGATTTCCTGGGCCACTGAAGAATACAAATCGAAACGTTGAATAGAGGAGAACAAACTGATGCCCAAATAACGTTGTTATAATTTTTTGAAGACCAACATCGCATATAATTCATATTTAGACAATTTATCTGGGTGGTATGCACTAATCAACATGAGGACGATAACCCCAACTTAGTATAATTGAAAATAATTTTTAAGAGCGAAGCTGCCCGAGGGTTTTGGGTTTATCTAAGATGCACATCGATTAAGTGGGATGTTCTTGCAAGTAAAATCATTTAGATATGCATTGGAAGGCCAAGGGATTACACTGCCTGTATCTTCAATTACTGTACTACGACTCTGTCCGGCAAAAAGCAGACTTATAAAGACAGAGGACGCTAGTATGAGATCTTATCATTTTAATGAGAAATGCAAATGGAAAATGATAATCGCAGAAACATGAATTTCCATTAGAGGAGTGGTCAGTAATCGATTATATACGTTTTTGTTGATGCTACCAATGCTAGGTTTTCGAATTCAATTATGAAATTAATCGCATCACGTACAGATAGAGGCAATAATGAAGAATAGCTTTCATTTATTCGCGGATTTATCTTCATTTTCTCTTCATGGAGAAATTCTTCTTTTCCTCAATGCTTCGAAAATAATATATTACATGAAAAATTTCATTGAAAATGGATGCATATCGAGGCATGAAAAAGAATTTCAAAGAAAAACTTAAATTTAAATACAGTGGAACTTCCCTATAACGAACGTCCGTATAACAAATTTCTCTGTATAACGAATTTCGTACAAGACATTGCACCTTGAACCCAAATTCCATGTTAAAAAGACCCTTCAAAACTAAGTCAATTCTCTCTATAACGAAATATTCGAAAAACATCACTCTTTGAATGGGTATTGATAAAAAGGTGTAAGGGTGGGTTTTTTCCGGACGTACGTAATAAATCCCGAACTTAAACTAAATCATTACGGCGGGCAGAGAGATCCTTCTGAAACAGACTGTTTGTTTTCAATCTAATCATTACGCGTGTGAAAAAATGTGCGAAAATGTCTGAAAGGAAGTGCTTAAGTTTGAATGATAAACTGAAATTTATCAGTGAAGTCAACTGCGACATTGCCGACTATACAAATAAATTTTCTGTATAACGAAATATCTTCATAACGATTTTTTTGCGGATTTAGCGCTTTCGTTTTAGGGAAGTTCCACTGTATTTAAAATTGTGTGGTTAAGAATAATTGAAATATAGATGACGCACTAAATTTGTCTGGTTATTTTGACATGTATGACCATTATAAAAATTAATTGGTTCTGTAAAAAATGTTTTTAGAAAATTACGTGAATTTTATGGTTAATATCGTGCGTTCAAAAAAATTCGTGGTCAAGTAAGCTGTGGATTCTATTTTTCCTAAGAGTCTATGAGGGGAAAAATAGAATCCACAGCTTACTTGACCACGAATTTTTTTGAAGGCACGTTATAATCGTCCATCTGAAAGCACTATTGATCAAATTATTAAAAAATTTCAAGAAACCGGTTAGATGGAAGATCAAAAAACTAAAAAATTTTGTCGTAGCGGTCGTTTGTAAGAAAATATTGATTTGGTTCGTGAAATTGTTGCTGAAGGCCCTGAAATGTCCATAAGCCGACGTTTTCAACAAGATGGACTTGGTGAATTTACAACATGGCGAATTTTACACAATGATTCAGCTCTGAAGGCATATAAAGTTCAAATAGCGCAGGGACCAAAGCCAGTAGGTCATCAAGATCCTGTGATTTCACACCGTTGGACTATTTTCTTTGGGATAATGTGAAATATGTAAGAATAATCCACAATCGATTTCTGTACTGAAGGATGAAACATTTCGTGTCATTGTCATTAGTGAGAAAGAGCCTCAATTATGTCAAAATATCATTGAATATTTTAACAAAAGAGTGTAGATCTTCAAGAGGAGGCCATTTGGCAGATATACCAATAAAAAGTTCCTGAATGGAAATTTCAATTATGTGTTTAATTATTTAAAAAAAAATCTCGCAACTTGAAACCCCTTTATATTATGTGGTAACATGGTCAATGCTATAATTCCAAATTATTGTTCCAGAATATCATCCAGAGTTTTTTCCTGAACACGATAAGAAGTCATTGAGCCTGCAACCTGACCTTACCCAAACTGTGCCCCATGTTATGAATACCCCTCGTATACTACCCCTTCGACGGCAATGGTTACCCGATCAGTTTCCGAGCACCACTATGATGTTCCTCATTTAGCTTCAGGCAGTGATATACAGATGTCGCCTGCAACGAGCTCTACTCTAGAGTCCTCTAGTGGCAAGAGGAGTCAACTTAGTGGATTTACAAATAACTGTAAGTAATTTCTCAGTTATGGTTCACTGTACTCTTACAACTCAAGTTAGAGTAACTGTAGATCACTGTATTTGCTCTTCAATCCAGTGGCGTTCTAGGGAATGAAACCTACAAAAGTTTCCTATTTCATTTTCACAACAAATTTATTGATCCTACCTTTGTGTAAATTTGCACAATGCTCCTATATGTACAGGGTGTCCCAAATTCGATGATCACTGGGAGAGCATCTCGAGAACCATGAGGGTTAGAGAAGAAATATTCAAGGCGTTTCTGAAAAATTGCTTTTTCAATATTTCACTATATCTCGTTTTCTGTTGGAGATATCACGAAAATTCAAAAACGTTTTCTTTTGTAATTTCTTTTGCCTCTATGCTGCTTCCATCTGATCTGAAAAATCAAAAAATTTGTGTTTTTTTAAAGGAACAACCTATACTTTTCAATTCAGATATCTGAGATTTGTTTGCTGACAATTGATTCATTTTTTGAGTCCTTGAACATTTTTTCTCTTATCCTTATGGTTTTCGAGATACTCTCAGTGATCAGCGAATTTAGGACACCCTGTACTTCTTTGCAGAACGACTTGAAATCTTTTTTTCTAATCTAACCTCTTTTTTTCTTGAGTAATATCATTATAATGGCTTCAAATTTTTTCGAAAAAACAAGTTGCTGAGTTATATTTCAACAAAAAAAGAGTTGTTGGTGGTAGCAAAAATCCTAGTCGAAGACAAGAATGCTTTTTGTTAAAAACCATTAATATGCATTGTATTTTTTCGATTTTTTTTAATTGAAAAAATTAGATGCCCGAATGGTATTTGACAAGATTATTTCACGAATAACAAACTACTCAGCATGCATTATGTATATAGTCCGTTCACGAAAGTTTGAGCCGTCGGTTGGCCATGGAAATTTGGCATATTCCACTGTGTATATTAAAATTTTTGGTTATGTTGTTTATTTTCTTGTCAGATTGATACGCAATGTTGTCAATATTGCATAGAGTTCTCTGATTACTCGGAAGCTCGTCGGACGAGGCCGGGTACATTCGGCAGCAATCAATTTATTTTACGTTATGACAGTAAATACTGGCAACTTGAAGATAAATAAACAAACCCCTACTATGCTATCAAACTTTCGTGAACGGACTATAGGTATGAATTTAACAACAACTGACAAGTAAACTCAAACAAAACAACTGTCAGCTGCTGCTATGCAGCTTTGACATATAAAACCCCATTTTTATTCAGAATTGCTCGTTTCTGATTGGTGGAAATTAAAACGAGGGAAATGGTCGAATTGAAACACTTTCCGTAAATTAAATATTTATTTCAAATTCTGAAAGAATTCTTTCAGAAAAATCAGAAAACCCTTAAACTTCCACTAAGGGCATTACCTATAAATTTCCAACTGCCTTGTTAATTTGCGAAAATGTACGAGATTTCCAATGGTGAATATTCTCTTTTCGCTCTAGCTGATTCAACCTACGAGGTGGCAGCAGATTCAGTTACACTTCCCATGTCAACACTTCCAACAGCATACGCTGTAACTCCTGCAACAAACGGAAATTACACAAGTGCCACTGTTGGCCATTCTGGGGCTTTCCTGAACCTTCCAGAATCTGCGGTCAGCTTAACAGTGCCCGAAGGAGCCATATCCAGGTCCAGAAAACAAGAGATATTCCTCTCAATCCTCAATGAAGACTGCTTCAGGCCTAAACTGGCGGAAAATTTGACACAATTGAGTCCAGTGGTATCTTGTGGTCCTAATATTTCGCTCAACAAAGCTGTCATTATGAAGGTAAACAAATATTAATTCATTTGAATACGGAGTATTTCATTTAAAAGTGTTCTCCATTGAAAACTCAACAACGGAACAGAATTTGTGAAAATTCCCGAATAGGTCAATTTTTTAGGACAGGGGGCATGATCTAGATAAAGCTTGTTTCTATTAGCAACCTCTTGGAGAGGGTTGCAACCCCATCAGGAATTTGAGTAGGGAATCTATGCATGGATTCATGCATTCATTTGTATGAACCTGCAGAGTCTGTTCTATAAAGCGTATGTTTCGGTGAGTTTTATCGGCACAATAAAAAAGCTTGTAAGTTTGTTACTAATCACTTTATAAACGGTTTTCCAATAAGAGGTGTTATTTTGAATAGCCCTCTATTTCGATAGATGACAAGTATTAACTACACCATAAATAAAAATGGAAAGATGCACGCATCAAGAACGCATTGAAATTATTAAAATTCACCTTAAAAATGGTGAAAATTTGGCAGAGACGGTTCGTAAAACTAGAACATTTTTGGGTCTTCGTGAAGCACCTTGTCGGGCCGCAATAAAGAAATTGGTGGAAGAATTCGAGCTCTTGGGACAAGTTAGTGATGTGAAGATTAAAATGCGTGCACGTCGCTCAAGAACAGCCGAGAATTTTGCTGCTGTAGCCGAAAGTGTTGAAAAATCCAGGTTTGTCCGTTTCCCGTCGTTCTTTGGAATTCGGAATCCCACAAACGTCATTACACCGTATTTTGCATAAAGATTTGGGTCTTAAGGCTTATAAAATTCAGTTAACACAAGAACTCAAGCCGGCCGGTCATCAACAACGAAACCATTGATCTTTTGCGGGAAAAGTTTCCCGACCGTGTTATCTTTCGAAGAGGTGATCACAATTGGCCACCGAGATCTTGTGATTTAACACCTTACGACTTCTTCCTTCGGGGACACATGAAAGAGAAGGTCTACGCCAATAGCCCAGCGTCGATTCAAGACCTTAAATATGGAATTCGTGAGGCTATCGAGGACATAAGGCGAAATCATCACATTTGCGATTTAGTTATGGAAAATTTTATTGAAAGAATATGGTCCTGTAAGCGTGGTCGTGGTGGTCATTTGTCTGATGTTATTTTCCACTATTAACGACATAGCTTCTTCGTGAAAATGAAATGAACATCTGATCATTCATAATGAAAAGTGGCATTTTTCTTTGAATATCAAAATAACACCTCTTCTTGGAAAACCCTTTAGTACACACACTGCTACCACAAATTTGAATTCATGCATTTAATTTTGCTACAAAACTTCTGTGATAATAACTTGAGAATTACACTAGCCCAACTTGATTCCTGATTTGAAACGGCATAATATGAACTGTTTGGATCAATATAAACATTTTGCAGGTATTTTCGTTATCGAATAAACTTTATAATTTGATTCACAGGTACCGCATTGCGCCGAACTTTCCAAGAACAACTGGTCAATCTCAGTTTTGCAGAGCGACTGCAGTGACTCCCAGTGGCAGACGGCAGTTACCCTTGGCCATGAGACAATCAACACTTCTGTGTTCTGTCAATTAGACGAAGACGTTGCTTTCCTCGTGACCGACTGTCTTTCGAGATTCGTGCTAGTAGGACAATCTACCAGTGGAGCTGCTATCAAGAAGCTCAAACTTGCCATTTTCGCTCCAAAATTGTGTTTACAGACATCAGTAGACTATTGTGTACGTATTTATGTGTTAGAAGATACAGATAGTTCAATGGAAACAATTTTCGGACAAGAAAAAAGACTTGGTGGCTATTTACTGGACAATCCTAAGACCATCACTTTCCAAGACGGTGGAAACAACCTTTGCTTAAGTCTAGAGAACGTAAGTGAAGGTTGGAAAGCCAAATCTTCCTCAGATTACCAAGAGATACCCTTCAAACACCTGTGGCAATCCAACAGCAACAGTCTCCATTGTTCCTTCAACCTAGAAGCATACGAAATGAATCGAAACCTTAGTTTTAAGATAAAAGTAAACCAGAAAGGGTTTGACCACATCCAATACTTCGACGTTGTGTGCAGAGAAGACATGGACTTACCTAATGCGAAAAGCAACTCGATTAAGTTATACCACAACGAATTAGTGCCAAAAATTACGATACAAAGTGAAACGAGCAGATCGAATGACTCTAAAAAATCGGTGGAGTTCGCGCATTCGCCGAAAAGTACCAAGAGCTTTAAGTTTTCGACGCTTGAGGACTCGACGCCAAAGGTGACCAAGAACTTGATAGTGACTGATAGAGGAGTCTCGACATGTGATGATTTCAATTTTAGGTAGATATCTTGGTTTTATAGTTACGATTAATTGTTATCAGCATACCCTGGATCAATAATGATAGCTGTTATTCCCAAGGAATATTCATGAACTGAGCCTAATAGAGGGCCGGGGATAATATTCAGATGGAATAATAGCCATTATTGGGAGTAGTTTACCCTTCATTCCAGACAAATTCATTGAAATTCGTTATTTTCAACGTATCCCAATGAGAATTCATTGATAATTTTTGCCATGTTTGCCAGACTCTTTTCAAAATAACTTGATTTTCTTCGTACATCTCTAAAAATATTCCAGCGGTTGATATTGTTACTCATGAATATTTGTGCTATTATTTAATGTTTATTATTTAAATAATATGTTACGCAAGGTTGTGATTGGAAGGAGAAATAATTATTTTAACAGAAAGAGAAGAGAAGTATAATCAACATAAGTGATGGATAAATTTCTTAATGCACGTCTCAGACATTATTCCCAGGAGGGAATAATGTTCTCACGTTTGTATAGTAATAACATTAAACAATGGTAATAACTTGTATAGGAAATCTCGTGATCGAACGGAATTCATGAATTAAGCATTGTTCTGGGTCATTATATTACCTCTTGGGAATATTGTCTGAGACGTGCATTATTCCCAGAAGGGAATAATGTCCCTGAACAATGCTAAGTTCGTGAATCCCTTTCTTCAACCACGAGATTCCCTGAACAAGTTATTAGGTACTATACAAACATAGAAACATAGCGTTATTATTCCCACGGAATTGTATTCCCTTCTCGGTTTGTAAAAATGTCTCGGGAATAATAGGTATATATATTCATGAATGCTACGAATGTATATGTTTATAAAAATGTTGTTCATCTAAATATTTGGTGTGAAATATAATATGGAAGACCGTCAAATTAATCAAATGAAATAATAATAACAATAGTTATCTTTGGTGTGAAATACATGAAAGACCGTCAAATGAATCGAATGAAATAATAATAACAATAGTTATCTTTCACGACTGCGAGGAGTATTACAAATTGTATGTAATCTCTTATCTGTCTAGGCTCTCAATATAAGGATATCAACCAGTGGCGTATATTTGGGCTATGACCAACAGTTTAGGGGTTTTGTGACATTTTCCAGGCTGGCAACCCTGTGAATGAACAGTTTAGCAGTTTTACATTGAAAAATATTTGTTTCCAATGCATATTATTCTCGACAAACATGTTTTAAAATCTGAAATGAGAAAAAATTTATGCCGAAACCCGGGATCGAACCAGGGACCTTTAGATCTTCAGTCTAACGCTCTCCCAACTGAGCTATTTCGGCTGATAAAAGTATTGTCTTAGAAAAGGGAAAGTGAATATAATTATTCAATCAACTGGGTTATTAAAGACAGCGACTAATGGTCGAGATAATTTAATGCGTTAATACTTCGAAACCATTAATCGCTCGATTAATAACCGAGTTGATTACAAGATTATTCCGACGATCTCAAATTGATTTGTGTATGAATTCTTGACTGAAATACATTCCCATTCTGTACAAGACTTACATTTGATATAATTAAATTTCTATGTACCTATCTATGTTCCAGTAAAGTTTTGACATTTCTCGTAGTGCTTCTGAATAATTTTTGAATGGTGGCCATGAGGATTTCACATTAAAATGGTTCGTTAATGATCAATTTCGTACACATGAAAATCACCTTTTATTTCGAGGTCGGCGGAAAAGGTTCTTTAAACAATGGATAATTGATATGGTACCCAAATATCAATCATCAATTTGATAAAAGGATATTTCCTACTAAAAAAAACAAGAAATTTCGTTGTTGAAATATCTGGAAATGTTTTGAATATATGTACTTTCATTTCTTCAAATATTGATGTGGTACTATAATGTTGAGAACATAAAATCAAAAAAAAGTTTTTTCTTAATTTCACGACTTTGTTTTAATCTCAGATTTATTTTTTCAGATTATCAAAGCAAACTAGAAAACAACTTTGCCAATGCCTAGATACCCCAACTTCCAGAGCGAACGACTGGAGGCTTTTAGCCCACGCCTTACAAGTAGACAGATACATAAACTTTTTCGCTACTAAGCCTTCCCCGACTGACTGCATTTTGGACCTGTGGGAAGCCAGAAATAGAAGTAGCAACGCTTTAAGTGAATTACGACAAATTTTCAACGACATGGAAAGATATGATGCTGTTAACATTTTGGACAGTTCTCTTGGTCCCAATTGGTTGTAAATTATCCTTTGTTCGTTTTTAGACCCGAAATAGTTTCTTCATTATTGTTCTACACTCGGCAAAAAACTCGGGCACCTGAACTTTTGCTGAATTTTGTGGTCCTAGAACTTTCGTCATTTTTCAGCGATTTCAATTGTTTCTACGCCGAATTGTAGATGAATTCTTTGGTATTGAAACAAACTACAGAAAAAATGTTGATTTCTCATCTATATATAACGCGAAAAAAGAATATATTGCTTGTCCAAATCCTTAGAGTTTGCGCTGAGTTTATTACAATGACCGTCTTTTTCGCTTTCGCCATTTCAGTTTTTATTTCACCTTGATACCTTGGTTTTTTCGGAGATACAAGTATTCAAATTAAAGCAATAAAAGCATCGATATTTTTTCTAAAATTACAGCTTGAGCTCACTAGACGAAAATTAAAGTTCTTGCAGAAAATTCAGTATATAATCGAGATATTGCATTTCTTAACCTGGAATGCAAATATGTCAAAAATTTCAAGAATGTGTGCATTACATGGCAACAGTGCATGGCAGAGATCTTTTTTTAGTAGGTTATACTGCGAACTTGGTATTGAATCGATACATAAAAAAATATATAGGTAGTTCCATTTGAAATAAGGAAGTAGATATGTGTTTGAGATAGACGACATGGCAACACTGTCGACTTGAAAATATTTTAGGCAGAGAGTTCCTTCATCCTCAAGGCTCTACCTGAAATTTCAGAACGAAATATTCACTATAGTTCTCCAAAAAGTCTAATAGGCCAACTTGAAAGAAAAACCCTGTATTACTGTTCCACAAAAACTTCTTTTTTAACTCTTTGTAAATACTCTATCAACATTTATAGAAATATTATTCTGCAGTTTTTTCTAATACCAAAGAATTCATCTAGAATTTGGCGTATTAAAAATTGAAATCGATGAAAAATTGCAAAAGCTCTTGGACAACGAAATTCAGCAAAATGTTAGGTGGCTTTTTTGCCGATGAGTGTATTGTGTATTATTTGATAAAATCAGTTAGTTAAAATTTCAAACTTTCGAATCTGCATATGTATATCATAGAATGACCAACACAATTGATTATTTTCATTTGCAAATATTGTAAATACCAGTTTTTTATGTTCCTAAGTTGGATAGCACAAATTTGTTATTGATGTTTCACAATAAAATATCTATACTTATTTAAAACAAGATCAAATGTTCAGATTCGAAAGTTATTAAATTGATCTTTGCAACTGTGTCAGTTTTGTTGAACAAATTTGTAACAGGTTTGGCGATTTATTGATTGTTATAAAATTTTTCAAACAACTTACAAAAAAATATTTGTTAGACTTGAACATATTTTACTGTGTACCATAAAAATAGAATCAATAACTTACAATTTGATATTGTGCAATTTGTCAGCGCTCTGCCTCGAATTGATTGTTTGAAAAAATTGCTAGAAATATTTAATTTATTTATTCCTTTGGTTTTAAATTATACTTTCAACGATGAAAATTATTATTAAGTTGTGTGTTGCATAAAAGTATTTCAAATTATATTTTCTTCATTAATTATTATGTTTCTCTTCAATGCATTTTTTGGTTGTTATAGAAGGTTATTGTTGAAGTTAAAAAATATATATACTGTATGTTGTATAATATTTCATATTGTAATATAAACAAAATTATATACCAATGAAATCAATTATACATTCTGAGGTAATCGAATCAATAAGAACTAAAGGAATAAGAGAGAAATAAAAGGATTAAAATTATAAGCTTAATATTTGACTTCTGTTTCAGACATTCATTTTCATTGCGGAGCATAATGATATTAAATTTTAGAAAGACAGTTTAGGTTGATTTTCCGAAGTGATATTGATCTTAGTACATTGAATTTATAAAAGCTACTAACCTATTTAGAGTTTTATACGGAAATCAAAAGTAGTTTTCTAGATATTTTAGGATGTTTTGTACAAATGATAACCCCATGTAATTAGAAGCAGTAAAACGTTAAAATGATGTACTATGTACGTATATGAAATATATAACGATGTAAATAGTCAATATATATTTACGATTTTTAGAGAGATTTTTATTCCTTCCCTTAAATAATCCCATGCAAACAAATTCTGTCAACTCGAAAAAAGTAAAAAGTAAAAGTATTACATAAAAACTGACTAAAGAGAATTCGCTACTTTTTCAAACAACACGATCTTTTTTGAATTCTTTCTTGAATTCCTGATAAAAAATCTCTTTGCCTTCTTTTCGTATAGAGCGCCGTTTTTATGCAAAAAAACTTAAATCGTATAGTCCGTTCACGAAAGTTTGAGCGCATAGTAGGTGTTTGTTTATTTATCTGAAGTTGGCAGTAGTTGCTGTCATAACCTGAAATAAAATCAACGTTGCCGAATGTACCCGGCCTCGTCCGACGAGCTTGCGAGTTATCAGAGAACTCTATGCAATATTGACAATATTGCGTATCAATCTGACAAGAAAATAAACATTATAACCTAAAATTTCAATATAAGTACACAGTGAAATATGCCAAATTGTCATGGCCAACCGACGGCTCAACCTTTCGTGAACGGACTATAGGTTGCGATGTTTTATTTTTCAATAAAACAGTCCCCAATCGAAAAAAAGGTAGGAGGTTTCTACTCACAAATTGAAAGAAGAATTGGAAGATTATATTTAGTTTGAAATATCTCAGTGGCGTATCATTATTTTCTTAATAATAATTGAAATCATTACCGTATAAAAGCGCGCTAATGATGAACATAAAATTCTCAATTGCATGGCAGGAAATTCTTAATTAATACCTCTTAAAACCCACCAAATTCCATTCACATATCTAGACCGGCTTCAGAGTAATAAAATATTCAGTTTTCAAGTAAAACTTCAACACCCCGTATCTCGGAAAAGGAAGCATTTTCGGACAAAAGGTTTAAAGCATAATTTTATTATTTTTTGACCAACACATGTCAATACAAATCATCCAAAATCAATATCGGACATA
This sequence comes from Propylea japonica, assembly GCA_013421045.1. NCBI lineage: Eukaryota > Metazoa > Arthropoda > Insecta > Coleoptera > Coccinellidae > Propylea > Propylea japonica. The sequence goes on from CM024240.1 coordinate 33,819,560, forward strand.
TATTTCATGTTAATTTCATTGATGCCAAATCATCCGTTTTTTGTGAAAGTCAGGGATACCTTTTGCGAGCTTGGTTCATATTGGAAAAACGATAATTACAATTTTAAAATCCTGACAACTATTGATTTCATTTGGTTCTTTCATGAATTCAACTAATGTTTGAGGAAGCATGATTCAACTTTCCTGTTCAAATTTTAAACCTCAAGTTTTGAAGTTTTCGGAAGTTATGTTTTATGCGGTTGGCCTTTTTCGAAAGTAGCAGTCATTTGCGAAAGATTATAGTGATTTTGTCCTAAGAAAGAATATACAGGGTATCCCGGAAAATGTGGGAAATCTCTCGGATTCAGATAGAACATAAAAAATAAGATGACAAGTTCCCAATTTTTTTTCCTAGCGGCCCTCCCTACGAAGATACGACCGCCTAAATGACGCCACTTGAAATTCATCTAACAAGGAATAAATTTCAATCACTTACTTCTTTCATTAGGTATTTTTTTTCGAAAACGGTTCATTTTATCGCCACTGAACAAGAGTACTACTAATACTATTAATCGTATCAAATTTTCATCAAATTATATCGAGTAGTTTAAAACTTATTCCACTAAAATGGATTTCCAGTGGCCTCATTTAGGAGGTCGTATCTTCGTAGGGAGGGCCGCTAGGAAAAAAAATTATGGAAACTTGTCATCTTCATTTTTTATGTTCTATCTGAATCCGAGAGATTTCCCACATTTTCCGGGACACCCTGTATAATTGATTATTCCAAATTATTACGTTATTTTTCTCGGTCGTGAGCTACGCCACTGAATGGAAATTACTGAGACGATTGTACAATTTTGCGATCATACGCAGATCTCGCACATCTCACGTGCTGACATCAGGATTGTTAGCTGTTGTGACATTGGACCAGTGACAGCGGGAAAACCTAACCAATATTGTACCAAACTTTTGAATAATGTTCCTCTATTTTTAATCAAGGTGACTAAATGAAAATCGTGGATATCGGAATAGAAAACCACATTTTTTGCACATCTATCGGATATCCAGTAAGTACCCACCTAATATCATTCCATTTTCCAATTGTAATTTATATTAGTTTGCCAATCTAATAATAATATTCACGCGCAAATTGTTATATAATTAATCTTCGAGGTATTGGAAATGATCTAATAAATTCTCTTTCAGATAAACCATTCATTGACGGTGTGAAAAATCCAAAAATGGCTTCAAAATTTAAAAAATTAGCTGTTGTTTGTGGGGCTGGAGCAATAGGAGCTGGAATTACAACATATTTTTTTATGGATGATGATTTCGATAGAAGGGTAAGCTGAAAAATCCAATTTCAATATAGTTAGGTCAATATGATGCAAGTTTATGTGAAATATCATTTGCAAAGCTACATTTTTCCCTTCTGCGATGTTACAGTTCCACGATTGATGAGAATAACTTATAAGACCTATTCTTTTCAATAGTTGATTTCACAAGATAATTATCCAGCTCATCTTTCATCCTATTTTCCTTATTGTTTGTTGGTAATGCTAATTTTCCTTGCTCAATGCAAAAAAAATGGGGATATTGATTTAGCATTAAGTTGAAGTACGTTGCAGTTCTATCTCATGTAGTAAGATATTTGGGGTTGATTTCTTGACAAATCTGAAATTTCCTCTTAATTTTCAATGATCTGTTGAGTTATAGACAGTTTTCATATTATTACCCCAAGTAGAATAATTATTGCTTCAATTGTTTCATTAGTCGAGTATCAAATATTTTTTGCAAGTGTTCAAATATGAATTTTGTCACCAAACTGTAATGAATTTACATATATAAATACTATAAATCTTAATTGGAATAAAATTGTCAAGTTGTAATCAATAATTAATTTCTAATTAATCAAGTACTCTTCTAGGATAACGATCCTGTAAATATTACCGATTTCTCATGTGATGATCACACCTGAATCATTGTTTACTTTTGATAGACTGAACATTAAAATAGTGTGCCGAAATTATTATCCAACCACTCATAGATCTTTATCAGAAGATAAAATTCCGTTACATCCGGAATTTGAAATTTTACCATATTATCTATGATAGGTACTTCTGAATGAAGGTTATTTCAACGATTTGATACAGTCTTTTTTATTCATCCCCATATTATTTTTCAGTGTGAAATAATACAGATTTATTCAATATAGTCAGGGGACTGCACAGCATTTGGTTAATCTTTATGTATTTGAAATGGGAAAATTTTTTTTCCGAGAAACAATCAAATTCTGGTCAGATCTTTGATATTTTTCCTGACAAAAGTTTAAATAACATGGAATTTATTTTTTTAAAAAAAGGAGATTCCATTTAACATCTAACTTAATATGAATGTTATATTTCATAAAAAATCATTGGGAAGTAATGAATCAAAAACTCGACCTGTTAGATTACCAGATCTGACTGCAGTAGATTATTGTCAGTGGCAATGCTAGAGAGACTCTTCTACATTTTTGCAAGTCTTATCTTCGAAATAATAAAAAACTGGTATACCATGAGAATATTTCACATGGGTGTCATCTGTAGGCAAAACACCCTGTATAAATATTTCTGTTACCTGCATCTACTCTTTTTCAGTGGAACACAGTCCATGCGCAACAAGTTGCACTACCGAGATCCAAGAAACCACTACCTAGCCGAGAAGAATTATTGAAATCCTTGAAATCCGAGTCCTATGATGTTTTAGTTATAGGAGGTGGGGCCACGGGTGTAGGCTGTGCTCTAGACGCAGCTACTAGAGGTTTAAAGACAGCCTTAATTGAAGCTGATGATTTTGCGTCAGGAACGTCTAGTCGAAGTACTAAACTAATTCATGGAGGTGTACGATACTTACAAAAAGCCATAATGCAGTTAGATATTGAACAGTATAGAATGGTAAAAGAGGCGCTTAGAGAAAGAGCTCTGATGTTGCAGTCTGCTCCACATCTCGCTCATCCTTTACCTATAATGCTTCCAGTTTATAAGTAGGTATATTCAAAATATGCCCCTAAAGAAATATCATATTTTGTGAGGGAATCAAATTGAAATGCTAATGGCAAATAATTAATTTATCAGTGTACACTATTTTGAGCCATAAATTTCATAATAATAATAATTATCTCACATAATATCTAAGGTTAGGGTAATTTTCCTTTCAAATGACTACTCAACGTTGCTATTTTTACATAAAAATAGTGAAATTAACGTATATCGCACAAGTCAAACCACTTTTAGTCGATAAGAGTAAAAAATGTATCTCAATCCGCACATTCCTTCGTGTCATCTAATATTTCAAAGATATGCTCTTTCAGTTTCAAGCTCTCAATTAAAAGTTGATTTAGTGCATAAAAAATGAAAGTGATTTCCGATGTTTTTAAAATAGTTGGCCATTCTTATGGAACACTATTAACTGAAACAATATTTATAGTCCGTTCACGAAAATTTGAGCTCATAGGCGTTCGTTCATTCATCTGAAGTATTTGCTGTCATAACGTAAAATAAAGTCAACGTTGCCGAATGTACTCGGCCTCGTCCGACGAGCTTGCGAGTTATCAGAGAACTCTATGCAATATTGACAACATTGCGTATCAATCTGACAAGAAAATAAACAACATAACCTAAAATTTTTATATGCACAGTGGAATATACCAAATTTCCATGGCCAACCGACAGCTCACCTTTCGTGAACGGACCATAAGTTAGTGTCATTTTTCTATCAGATGACTATACAATGTGGCGGTTTGTACCTCTTGAAAATTAAGTATATGACTACTACGTTTGGTCCAATTCTACCCATTTTTTAATTAAACTCTTCTCTTGAAACCTGACAACTGATTGCGTAATCTCTGGCTCATTTTCTATTTAGTTTACACTTTTCAGATGGTGGCAGGTGCCATATTATTGGGTGGGCATCAAGTGTTATGACTTGGTAGCAGGTCTGAAGAATGTGAAAAGTTCTTATCTTCTGTCCAAAAAAAATGCCTTAGAATTATTCCCAATGTTACGAGGTGATGCTCTATGTGGAGCATTGGTATACTATGATGGTAAGTGTATATAAATTCTTCTTTATAATGAAACTAGCAGGCCCAACAGACGTTGTTCTGTATACACAAAAATTCATTCAATTCGATCCAGCCGTTTAGTTGCAGAGTAGATGAATAACATAAATAACGACTACAGCGCCATCTGTTGATCTGATTTGTTATCATTAACATACGGGCATCAGGCAATCCAAAATACATTCATACATCTATTCGGTACCTTCTCCTACCCGCCTAGTGCCTACCTCGGAGACGCATTTTGGTGCGATTTCATCTTCAACCTGCCATATCTTTTGATGTATTCATCATAATTGAATTATGTAAAAGGCAATTTCGTTCTAAATTAAATACTGGGGATGAACGACGTATTGGATAAGGATCAATAGCGTATTCATAAAAAAATACTCCCAAATAATGCATAATTATGAGAAACATTTTGATACCTTTAAAAGGTAATACCGAGTAAACCTTGAAAGATAGATATATGCTATCGCGGACTTTTTTGTAGAACTATTGAAGAGGTACATTTCCGTCATACATTGTTTCCATGTACGCCTTACGGTTTTTGCAGCGCACCTGAAAATAGCTGATTTTGGTACTCACATTTATCATTGAAGTTATAGTAGGTTTCCTCAATTTTCTCGGGTGGAAAGTATAGCCTATGTTGCTCAGGGATAGTGTAGCATTCTAAGGATGAAAGAATTATTGAAATCGGTCTAGTAGCTTATGAGTTAACTCGTATCAAACCCACAAACATACAAATCTTTCCTCTTTATAATATTAGTAAAGATAACTATTTTTTTACATTTAATTTATTGTCATCAGAAAAAATCATCAGGGAAACATCAATCGTGCAGTTGAGTGTTTTGATTTAGAGAAAGTAATAATTGAAGATGGCTTTTTACCTTTATTTTTCTGCATATTTCAGGAAACTGAGAAAATCATTTTATGATTTTTTTATAGGTCAACAAGATGACGCCAGAATGAACTTAGCAATTGCCTTAACTGCTATCAGACACGGAGCTACTGTAACAAATCACGTTTCTGTAACAAAATTGCTTAAAAAGAAAGAAGGAGACAAAGAAGTAGTTTGCGGTGTAAGTGTCAAAGATGAAATGACAGGAGAATGCTGGGACATTCCTGCAAAATGCGTAATAAATGCTACTGGACCATTCACAGATTTTATTAGAAAAATGGACGATCCTAAAGTACCTGAAATTTGTGCTCCCAGTAGTGGGGTACATATCACTCTTCCAGGTAGATACAAAATTGATTTTCATTTAATTCCGGAAATTATTTTTTTTCAAAAATTTAGGATACTACAGTCCTGAACAAATGGGACTGTTAGATCCCTCAACTAGTGATGGAAGAGTCATCTTCTTTTTGCCTTGGCAGAAGCAAACCATTGCTGGAACAACGGATTTGCCTTGTGAAGTAACCCGTAATCCATCACCAACGGAGGATGAAATTACCTTCATCTTAGAGGAAGTTAAGAATTACCTTAATCCTGATGTTGAAGGTGAAAAAAACTTTAATTTTAACTTTGTGTTTGATTTAAAAGTTTATTGAACTTTTTAGTAAGGAGAGGAGATGTTCTTTCTGCTTGGAGCGGTATTCGTCCTCTAGTTTCTGATCCAAATAAAGCTGATACACAGTCCATTGCTAGAAATCATATTATTCACGTTAGTAAATCCAACTTGGTGACTATAGCCGGTGGAAAATGGACCACTTACAGGTCTATGGCTGAAGAAACTATTGATACTGCTATTGCTGGTAAGTAGACAAAGCTCTCAATTCATCTATAACCTGTTTCAACAGTAAAAACTTCTGATAATTCTAGAAAATAACATCGATTCTATTATTCAGCAAAGAATAGGAATGAAAATTGTTCAAAAAAATATATACTCCGTTCACGAAAGGTTGAGCCGTCGGTTGGCCATGGAAATTTGGCATATTCCACTGTGTATATTAAAATTTTAGGTTATGTTCTTTATTTTATTGTCAGATTGATACGCAATGTTGTCAATATTGCATAGAGTTCTCTGATAACTCACAAGCTCGTCGGACGAGGCCGAGTACTTTCGGCAATGTTGACTTTATTTTTCTTTATGACAGTAAATACTGCCAACTTCAGATAAATAAAGAAACGCCTACTATGTGCTCAACCTTTCGTGAACGGACTATATGTTTGTGTGATTGCTATAGTTCGCTCACGAAAGTGTGAGCGCATAGTAGGCGTTCGTTTGTTTATCTGAAGTTGGCAGTATTTGCTGTCATAACGTAAAATGGGGTCAACGTTGCCGAATGTACCCGGCCTCGTCCGACGAGCTTGGGAGTTATCAAACAATTCTATGTCATATTGACAACATTGCGTATCAATCAGACTAGAAAATGAACAACATAACCTAAAATTTTAATATACTCAGTGGAATAAGCCAAATTTCCATGGCCAACCGACGGCTCAAACTTTCGAGAACGGAAAGTTTGAGCGCTTATAATCCGTTCACAAAAGTTAGAGACGTCGGTTGGCCATGGAAATTTGTCATATTCCACTTAGTATATTAAAATTTTAGGTTATGTTGTTCATTTTCTAGTCAGATTGATACGCAATGTTGTCATTATTGCATAGAGTCTCTGATTCCTCGGAAGCTCGTCGGACGAGGCCGGGTACATTTGGCAACGTTGACTTTATTTTACGTTATGACAGTAAAAACTGCCAACTTCAGATAAACAAACAAATGCCTACTATGCGCTCACACTTTCGTGAACGAACTATAGCAGTCACACAAACATATTTTTTTGAACAATTTTCATTCCTATTCTTTCCTGAATAATAGAATTGATGTTATTTAACTACCAAGCTCGTCGGACAAGGCCGGGTACATTCGGCAACGTTGACCTCATTTTACGTTATGACAGCAAATACTGCCAACTTCAGATAAAAAAACAATAGCCTACTATGCGCTCAAACTTTCGTGAAAGGACTATACATACTCCTAAACATCTACTAATGTAGATGACTAATTGACAACGTTGTAAGCTTCCAACCAATCACCAGGCGACGTAACCATAAGTTGCCATTTTCACCAAATATTTCTAAAGTTTTTTTATTCTGGAAAACACTAGAAAAGTATTAGTTTTTCTCAAAAAACAAATTATATTTCAGCGTGCAATTTGAAACCAAAAAAAGCTGAAAGTCAAACGTCTGGAGTTCTTATGGAAGGAGCCCATGAATGGACTCCCACAATGTACATTAGGTTGGTACAAGATTTTGGTTTAGAATGTGAGGTGGCACAGCACCTCTCGAATTCATACGGGGATCGTGCATTCTCTGTTGCCAAATTGGCTGCTTTGACAGGTAATTCAATCTTTTTGCTATGAAATTATCATCAAATATAACAAAGGAATACTTGTTCAAATCAGGTCAAAGATGGCCCATCATTGGGAAGAAACTGCATCCAGAATTTCCCTATATTGACGCTGAAATAAGATATGGTGTAAGAGAATATGCCTTAACTGCTATTGACATGATTGCCAGACGACTGAGGTTAGCATTCTTGAATGTTCAAGCCGCACAAGAAGCTCTACCACAGATTATTAACATTATGGCTGAAGAACTTAACTGGTCTGAAGGTAAGAACTTCAACTTATTTGTCAGAAAAAACGTCTTACTGAATTCTTGAACTTTTTTCAGAGGAAAAAGCCAAGCAAACCAAAGCAGCAACTGATTTCCTATCAAATGAAATGGGACAAAACGTAAATCGTGCCAGTAGAGACAAAATTCCAATCAATTTAAGCAAAGAAGAGATTCAACTTTATATCAAGAGATTCCAAATCATCGACAAAGACCATAAAGGTTATGTATCAATAAATGATATCCGAAGAAGTCTTAAGGTGAGATTAACTTTCTTCTTTTCAGTAATTAGGTCAGCTTGCAATCGCGTCAATGTATTGAGTGTTTTTTTATGTAGAGCTCTTATCAGTCATCATTTGATGCGCTGTTGCCGAGTCGATGGATTGGTCTGTCATAATTTGATAAACAATAATCGTTCTAATATGTCATTAGAATTCTAACCTAAAATGTCATTTTTCTTTAGAGATTACTCTGTTCCTTTTTGTTGAATTAGTGCCGATAATTTTTCAAGAACCGTATTATCTTAAAAGACTACAAAACTGATTAGTTATTGTTATATCATGTACTTATTGAAGTTTATCAGTCGTTAGGAATCAAACTGACGGAGGAAGAAATCCATTCTTTATTGAGTGATATCGAGCTCATGCATAACGGTCAATTGGAATTAGCAGATTATTTACAAGTGAGTATTCACAAGCCAGTATTAACTTGTTGGGTATCTCTTCTAGCAAAGCGGTGAGGAGAATGTTACGGGTGAACAACTGCATGAAATCTTGAAGGAAATCGATACAAACATGAACGGACAAGTTGAACTTGACGAATATTTACAGGTTGGATATTGCCTGTTGCCTTGTTTTTTGTTTGAAATGCCTGTTTTTTTTAATCAGCACACTGCTACATTTCAAGCATGGCTCTTATGTTATTTTCTACATCTCCACTCACAACTAATACATCTTTAACCACTCTTTTATTTAGGTTATAAGATGGTTTGTTTTTTGTGCTACTGCTAGATGAAGTTTTTTTTACTGATAATAAAATCCATTGTGGCTGTCATAGTCCAAAATTATATTTTTAGTGCATTTTGAGCCATTTTTGCAACATCCGCGTACTTTTCGTGTTGAAATCTTTTGTTTGAGAGTTTTCTATTGGCTTTGCTTCAAACCATGTGTTTTTACTTCTTAATTATTATTAATGGACAATAATTTCTTGCGGTTGTTTTTATTAGGGCAATGAGCATTAAGTTCTGAATGTACTAAAAACTGTTGCTCTCATTTTAGTCATTTAAGGATACTTCACAACGATGTGATGCAAGGTTTAAGGATTAAACACAATCAATAAGTCAATAAGAGCAATAGTTCTCCAGAAGTTACTGAACTTTTGTTTTGAACCTTATTGTCTATGCCATCTTCAATATAGATTAAAATGTTCAACAGGCCCATGAGAAATCGATATTTGTTGTCTACCATGAATTAATATGTGATTTACACTAAAAATAACCAAATCTATTTAGATAGAATTAGAACTAAAATATGCGGAATTATTAATTCTTGTCCATTTTTGTTTAGATGATGTCAGCTATCAAATCCGGGCATGTTGCGTACTCAAGATTCGCTAGAATGGCAGAACTGGAAGAAGCAGAACATGAAAGACAAAAACTCAAAAAGAAAATATCTGTTGAACGTAGTGGAGGTGGACTTTAAATGGAGAAATATATTTTAATCTGTTTATTGTACATAGAAATTTCTGTTGAATATTCATATTTATTGTTATTTACAGCTTTAATTTCCATTTTACAGAAGAAAAGCCAAAGCAGTAGAAAATTTGTTTGAGTAACAAAAATCATCGGTTTACAAAAAGTTAGATATAATGTTATTTTGAAGTGATTGGAATTTGTTCTACTATTTTCTGAAATTAATTGACATGACTCCAGACATAATGCTCCGATGAAAATATCACTTTACAATTAAAATGAGCTTTTAAATATACCAAATATATCAAACTCGTCAAAATGTATCTATTTTATATTGCTTCTGTATCAAATGGTCCAGTAATATACTTTCTGAGAGAGTATGTTCTGGAATTGTTATATAAATAAATAATGAAAATATACTTTTTTTTTCAGCGAAAATTCCCATTGAAACCATCATTTTGTGAAGAGATATATTATCAATATGAACAATTATGTTGATATATAACAAAAATATATATAAGTATGTATATAAATCTTTCTATAAAGAATTACCATCAAAATAAATCAACTAGTTCTGAATAATAATAACAAGTTCAAAAATAGACATAACAAACAAATAACAATCAACCATATTCCTTTAGTTCCAGCAGAAACTGACGTGAATTCTATAGATTCTTTCTTCATTATATTTCCTTTATGTCTAGAACCTGTAAAACAGTTTTTTTCATTTTTAAACCAAAAGTTATCTCGCCAATCTATTTTCAGGTTATATGCTGTTGAGTCGCTTCACATTTTTTAAATTATTTATTCCATTATAGTTATAAAGCTTTTTTCTATCTTAGGGGTGGAAAGTATAAACTATAAAATTGCCATTTAACAAAAAATCTGAACTTGAAATGTTACTTCTGAATTAAAAAAAATGCGAATTTGAATATGAACTGTCAATGGAACCTGTCGTTATTATGTGACTATACAGAGTTATTTTATTTCGGAAACGGATCGCACCATGATAATTTTTTGTGTGTGAATCATTGTGATATTTATTGTAGTTCAGATCTTTCCTTTATCTGAAATGTATTGCCCTGCATATTCTCTACGTTAAATTCTTGAAAAATACTGAATATTTTTCATGTAGTATTTCGTAAATATAACAAGTCTTCTGAATTTACTAATTTTTCTACTACACAAATGTTGACACACATGAACTAAGATTATCCAGCTTAAATGAAGATAATTCATTTGAATCTAACTGTAGCTCGAAAATTATGGTGTGGGAAACAACATTCAGGATTTATTGGGAATTTCAAAATACGAGAAAATAACACTTTGAATCATTAAAAATAAATAAAATTCGTAATTATTCCGAAAATATGAAAGATCTGACAACAATGTAAAGACCACCATGATATCGGCCATGTTACGGAATTTTTGCAAACAAAAAATTTTAAAAATCATGCGACCCGTTTCCGAAATATTTGAATCGTAATTATCCTTCATTTAAAAAATTGAAGAAAGCCTGACTCAAAGTCAGGAACTTTTACTCGCTTATTCCAATAGAAACAACTTTCGAAACTTGAAAATTTCGAGAAAGGTTCAAGATCCGAAAAAGACAGTTAAATTCATAAATGAATAAAATGAAACCAATAAAATAGCTCTCAGGATATTTGAATTATCGTTTTACCAATAAGAACAAGCGTGCATAAGCTCCTGACTTCTCATCTTATACAGGGTGTTTCTGAATTGATGCGAAAGATTTAAGGGGATGATTCCTCAGAATATTTTTTGAAGGAAAGTTCCCATAAATGTAGTTCCGGTAATGCATTGTTTCCAAGATACAATTTTACTTAAAATCTGACTGAAAAAGTGGTACGCCACTGATATATTTTAAACTAACAATTATTTTAGAAAATTTCGTTTAATTTGTGATAAAAAATCTCTTCTGCTTTCTTTTCGTGTGGGGTGCCGTTTTTTATCAAGAAAATTAAAAAAACGTAACGCGTAAGTATTGTCGTTAGGTACTTTAATAACACGTTATGTAGTAGAGATACTACGTCAAGATGTTTTATAATTTTACATAAAAACGGAGCCCCATACGAAAAAAAGAGATTTTTCGTCATAAATTGAACGAATAATTCAAAAATAATTGGTAAGTTCAAAAAATCTCAGTGGCGTACCACTTTCTCAGTCAGTTTTTAAGTAAAACTTCAACACCCTGTATCTTGGAAACAATGCATTTCCGGAACTACATCTATGAACTTTCTTTCATAAAATATTCTGAGGAATCTTTCCCTTAAAACTTCCTGTAGTAGACCACAAAAATCAACCTCGAAAAAATAAAAAAAAAATCAGAAAATTTAATTCCGGCACGTCATTCGAACTCAGGACCTGCAGATTATAGATCCAAGTCAGTAAATCAAGTTCCATTATTTAAAACAACCGCTTAATAAATTCTATCTGAAATTTTTTCAATCTTATTTCAAATTGAACCTATAATTATAATTAAGCACTATTTTATGAGCCACTTCCTGAACTAAAAATTATACTCGGTAAGGTGAGTATATCATGAAGTATAAAATTCATTGAAATCAATAATAATCGTATCAGAATTCTTGGGTGAAAAATGAGAACGAATAAAATCATTATTTTTTCATCTCTATTAATTTTCACCACATTGAACTGAAATACATTGTTGATATTTCTAGAAAGTAGTAAGTTAATTACAGAGTAGCATTGTTAAGAACAAGTTTGAACAGTGACATTAGTGATCGTGATGTCAATCAGACAATTTCAACGAATTGAACTTACTTTTCAAGTGAATATCTAGCTGTATCTCACTGTTCGCTCGTACATCGCAGATATCACAGAAAAATTCCCTTCCGTTTTTCGCTTCACGAATTCGATGTTTCTTTCCTTTCAAATGTCTCTCCAGAATTTTCATACTTGTAACTTTGATGTTACATAGTTGACATTCCAAGCCGGAACCATACTGAAAAAACGTATCATAAAAACACGATTCGAGTTGTAAGAATGAGAATGATGTGAATTAAGGAACTTACTTGTTGGTCATTGTCTTCTAAGTTATCAATCGACTTAAATTCCGTCGTTATTTCTTGAATGGCAGTATGAAGATCCCCCGACATTGTGAAATTTAATTTTAACAGTCTAGTTCTAAGAGCATCATGGAGTTATACTGATCATTTGGTTGTTTAGTCCTCAAACATATGATTTATAGGTGTAGAATTTTTTTGGAAGCATGTGTTTGTCGTTTCCATACTTCGATAATCTTTCTGAGTAATATGAAACGTTGCCGGAGGAAAATAGAAATAGGAAAATTCAAAATTAAATTTGAGAAATAACAATAATTTGCAAATTATCTACAATGAAACATCGGAAAATATTTTATTTATTTTTTACATCAATGAAGATATGGATAAATTCCTTATAATATGCTGGTTAATTTAGATTTTCGCGATGGGATTCCACAGAATATAATTCATGTATTAGTACGAAATGCCAATTAATTTTTATTGTAGGTCCGACTGCCGTCTCCAAATATTCCTCGATTCGGTTTTCTGTTGAAATTCTTACTCTCCATAAAAATTGCGAACAACTTCAGTGCATTAATTTCTGAGTTATTTTGAATCGCAAAGATTCTGTAGGACTTTTTTTGAAAATTCTTCTTTCAAACGAACCAAAAATCTCTGAATATTTTTTAAATTACGCAAGATATTTGCTCAAGGATTGAATTTCTCATCTTGGGAAAGAATGTTTGGCCATTGGTTCCCAACAGAGTTTCTGAGGTTCATCCAGACTATGGAACTGAGCAGTAAGCTAGAGCGAGTACCTACCTCTTGATAAATTTTGAGCCTGCCGAGATATTTAGGCAATAGGCGTTTTCGCGGAAACAAATGCGGCGTTCCCATGAGGCGTTATTCACGACAGTGAACGACGCTTTCGTGAAATACACTTCTGTGTGAACGCATAGTCGTTAAACTTGCTTTCGTGAGGAACGGCGCACGACTCAAGCGTGGATAGATCAAACCTGTTGATTTTCAGGCGTGATATACCGTTCGTGAAGCCAAGATGTCGTCACAGCAATGTGGAATTATTAAGTTTAACGACAGTGAAACTACGCGTTTTTGGAGTTATTCGATGGAAAAGGTGTTATATGCTCCAAGTTTGGAGGAATACCGTGATAGATATTTACTAGCCGCCGCAGCTAAGAGAATAAGTCATGAATTAATTATTCCTGGATTTGGACCAAAAGAAGTTGTAGCAAAATTCAAAAATTTAAGAAGCTCTTTCTGTCAGGAGTTAAAAAAATATCGATATCGATCGATGTTTCGATGGTGACTAAGTCGAAACGCGAGGCGTGAACGCCACGAACCCCCCAACCGTGTGAACGTTTTATAAATTCACACTTTCGTGAGTGTCACGAACGAAAGTTGACTAGCGTGGTTAACTGTCGTGATTAACGCCTCATGGGAACGCCGCTTTACTCAGGGTTACTAACTCGATCCATTGGGTCACGTGACGGATCTACTCGGATCACGGACCACGGTTCTAAGTTTACGAACACATTTTAGTTTAGGATTTGAAGTGACAGTCGTATCAATAACATTACCGAATATTTTATGGATTTATTTTTTCAGTCCCAGATTATTTTCTGATTGTCTCTAGCTTTGCTTGCATTTATTGGCTTTTGTAAAATATTTCTAATAATTTCTGGTGTACCCTTCCATGTTTAATGCTATAATTTTGAGTACCAATGGTGAAGAAGTAGGGAATTTATTTTTTCAGTTCCAGTTTATTTACTGATTGTCCCTAACTTTGCTTGGATTAATTGGCTTCTGTAAAATCTTTCTTATAATTACTGGTGTGCCCCGCATGTTCAATGTTATCTTTGAGTTCCTATGTTAAAGAAGTAAAGAAGGCTTTAGCTTTAACGTAGAAGGATCTGCATACAAAATTATGAAGAAGTTGTATAACATTATTTTCTCGGCTCATGAAACCACACATTTTATACTGAGACAAATTCTCTTCTCTTTTCGTAATTTTTAGGAATAGAATATCACATGGGCTGAAAAGTCCCGGGCCTAACATATAAAGGGCGCTTGTTTTATTGCAGTAACATTTTTTTCAGTTGATACCAACCTACATAAAATAGCTGTCGAAATTCCATGACATTCGATTCATTAGGTGGTGAGTTCTTGTGTTAATAGTTTTTTTCCATTTTCATAACAATGGATCAAAAACAATTTCGTGTCTTGATTTTACACTGCTTCCTGATGGGAAAAAATACCGTTCAAGCAAAGCAATACCTTGATGAGTGTTATGGGGACTCCGCTCCATCAGAAACAACAATCAAACGTTGGTTTGCTGACTTCAAACGTGGTCGTAGAGACACCGATGATGCAGAACGCTGTAGACGTCCAAATGAGTTGGTAACACCAGAAAACATCAAAAAAATCCACAAAATCGTTTTGAATGATCAAAAAGTGAAGATGCATGAGTTAGATGACATCGTGAAGATATCAAAAGAACGTGTTGGCAAAATATTACATGAACATTTGAATAGGTATGAGAAAGCTCTGTTCAAAGTGGGTGCCGCGTTTGCCCACTGTCGACCAAAAACAAGAACGTGTTCATGTTTCTGAGCAGTGTTTGGCCATGTTTGAACGTAACCAACCGGAATTTTTGCGTCGATATGTGACAATGGATGAAACATGGATCCATCACTTCACTCCGGAATCAAAACGATCTTCATCTGAGTGGACAGCAACTGGTGAACCTCGTCCAAAGCGCCCGAAAGCACAACAATGGGCTGGAAAGGTTATGGCCTCGGTATTTTGGGATGTGCATGATGTAATATTCATCGACTATCTTGGGAAAGGAAATACCATCAACAGTGAATATTATATAGCGTTATTGGAGCGTTTGAAGGCCGAAATTGCAAAGAAACGACCGCATATGACAGAAAAAAAAATTTTGTTTCATCAGGACAACGCACCGTGTCACAAGTCGATCAAAACAGTGGCAAAACTACGTGAATTGAACTTCGAATTGCTCTTTCATCCACCGTATTCGCCAGATTTGGCTCTCAGCTACTACTGGCTGTTCACAGACCTGAAAAAAATGCTCGCCGGTAGGAAATTTCGCACGAATGAAGAGGTTATTGCTGAAACTGAGGCCTATTTTGAAGCAAAAGATAAATCGTTCTACAAGAGTGGTATTGAAATGTTAGAGCGACGCTGGAATGATTGCGTTGCTCTTGATGGAGATTACGTTGATGAATAAAGCTAATTTTGAACCAAAAAAATTGTGTTTTCTTTGTTAGGCCCGGGACTTTTCAGCCCATGTGTTATATGAAATTACTAAGAAAAGAGTAGAAGACATTCCCACCTTCTTCAAATATAAAATTGAAATGCAGTGCGCATGCAGGGACTCTACAACACTGCTCTCGCGTAGAGTTACGATAGATCAACCTCGAGTTACTAGCACCGTACTTTCCGAACACGGGTCGGATGTTCGGGTTAGATAAACGAACGTGAGGTTAGGGTTCGAGTTAATCCGAGTAATTATCCGAAAACGCCTAATTATTCTACATTCAAAAATTCAATGGTCATAATCTACAGATCGAAAGTTTGTTTACGCCCGGCAGAATTACTTCCGATGTCAGATTCTTTTGGTGCTTTTAAAATATATCATTGAGCAAACGTAGAATCACTAGGATATTTTATGATCGGGAAGAAAAACATCTTGAAATATACAAAACAAAATTTATTCAACTCAAAATATTTTAAATAGATAATTACCACATTTTTCAGACATAATGTACTTGCATGCTTGCCTTGCACAACGGATACGGTCAACTGATGTCAATCAGGCCATTTACAACTAAGTAAATGAAACCCATGCAAAAAGAAAACTGATTAGAGCGTGGGTGTTCGACGATACCAAAATCTAGCTCTAAAATCATCGGAACAAGTAAGGAAGGCAGCTTGTGTAGGAGAATGAGCTATAAGTCTCACTGCTCCGTTATGACCTAAAGACATGAGCTGTTTTCTTGAAGCGTTTCTCGAATTCCATGCACATAAAGAGGTGGTGGCTTCGTCGGGAAATAGGACATAATCCTCTGAAATTAAGGTTATGTTAAAAGAGTGAAAAATAGCCGATACCGATTTTTGTATTCACTAAAACTATAGTCCGTTCACGAAAGTTTGGGCGCATAGTAGGCATTTGTTTATTTATCTGAAGTTGGCACTATTTGCTGTCATAACGTAAAATAAAGTCAACGTTGCCGAATTTACCCGGCCTCGTCCGACGAGCTTCTGAGTTATCAGGGAACTCTATGTAATATTGACAACATTGCGTATCAATCTGACAAGAAAATAAACAACATAACCTGGAATTTTAATATACACAGTGGAATATGCCAAATTTCCATGGTTGACGGCTCAAACTTTCGTGAACGGACTATAGTATTTCATCAGACTGGATTTCCATAGAATTTTCGGTGTATATTGTTGAGCTGGTACTGTATTTTTTCGCTATAATGGAGACTTCCATAAAACAACTTTTTTACATTTGTACGCAACGTGCAGCACCTTGCTGCTGTTTTAACAACTGCGCAGCCTCAATTTCTAGGCTTGCAGCAAAGATTGTCGCCTAGTGCGACGTTGTCACATTTCTTGTTTGTCGGCAACAATCGCCTAGTGCGACGTTGTCTTGTTGCTTGATTTGTCCGCATACTTATACGGTAACCCAAGTGTCAGCTCCGTATATGGATTACCACTATGATTTTGTAGACAATTACAAACGTAAATAATGGTTATCGTTTTGTGAGATATCACCTAGCTAAGATCGGTAAGTAAAACTCCGATATTTGTAGGTTATGGGGATAGGCCACAGAAACTACCGTGCACATATTATGCCAATACGTTTCAAAATGGCTTTTGCTTTTTCCATTGCGCATAGAATTATGCAGACATGAAAGATTAAAAGTTCCACAGAAGCACTAATTATTTGACGCGACTTTTGAAACAGATGTTAAGTATCACCTAACCCTACTACTAACAGTAGGGGTGACGTCAGTTGAAGGCAGAAATCGCTTAGAAAGATCTTGACTTCAAGTCCTACAGTTATCAAATTACAGTGGAACTTCTCTATAAGGAACGTCTGTATATCGAATTTCGTACAAGACATTGCACCTTGAATCCAAATTCCATGTTAAAAACACACTCTAAAACGAAGTAATTTCTCTCTATAACGAAACATTCAAAGAACATCACTCTTTCAATGGGTATTGGTAAAAGGTATAAGGGTGGGTTTTTCCGAAAATTTTCCGGACGTACGTATTAAATCCCGACCTTAAACTAAATCATTACGGCGGGCAGAGATATCCTTCTGAAACTGTTTCAAATACACTACTGGCTGTTTGGTTTCAATCTAACCATTACGCTAGTGTGAAAAGTTGTGCGAGTGCTTAAGTTTGAATGATAAACTCAAATTTATCAGTGAAGTCGACCGCGACATTGTCGACTATAGAAACAAATTTTCTGTATAACGAAATTTCTTTATAACGAATTTGTTTTCGGATTTAGCGCTTTCCACTGTACTTTCTATCATCATGATAAAGAAAAGTATGTACAGGGTGCGGCAGCATAACCTTTTTTTAAAACTCAATAAAACGCATTGTATGAACAGAGTATTTTGATTCGTTTTTTATAATATAGGCACATACGTAAAGTTTTATTTTACCCAGTTTTGAAGATAAAATCATGTAGGTGATGTCCCCCATTCTCCATACACTGAGTAAACCTATTTCTGGCGTTTGTCATGACTCCAGCCAGTATAGCAGGCGTTATGTTGGCAATTTTTTCCTGGATGTTGTTCTTCAAATCTTGTAGGGTCCTTGGAGGGTTCACATAAACATGAGATTTCAAAAAATTCCATAGAAAAAAGTCACAAGGGGTCAAATCGACAATTTCATCAATGGCCTTTGCATTAACCTAAAGTCACGGTGTGGTGTGCAATTTCCTCAAGTGGAATTATTGGTCCCTGGTTCTTAGAGGAAAATGAAGTCACAGTGACAGTGAATTCGGACCGGTATCTAAACATGTTACAGGAATTTTCTTTCCCACATCCAAGGAGAAATTGCCAACATAACGCCTGCTATACTGGCTGGAGTCATGACAAACGCCAGAAATCGATTTACTCAGTGTATGGAGAATGGAGGACGTCACCTACCCGATTTTATCTTTAAAACTGGATAAAACAAAACTTTATGTATGTGCCTATATTATAAAAAACGAATGAAAATTTTCTGATTCATACAATTAAGTTTTAAAAAAACGAAGTTATGCTGCCGCACCCTGTATTTCACAGTACTGAAAGTGAGCTATTTCTCTATTGAAGTACCTACAACATACCTGTATGATTGAAAACGCATTGTGCCTCATATTCTTGTTTACCAGTTGTTCCCGCTCCAGTGTATGCAATCAAACATCTACTTGTTGTCAGCTCCCATAATTTACAGATGGAATTTTTACCGGCCGACAACAAATACTTTCCATTTTTAGAAAATGCGACAGAACACACTTCCAAACCGTCATGTGCCTTAACGAATGTGTTGATGCACCTGAAAAAATTTTAATAGGAGTTAAAAATAATGTAATAGAAGTGAAAATAAATAACTAAAGGTATGGAATGAAGTTGAATGAATTTAATTTGAAAATGAAAACGTTACTGCTTTTTTGGAAATCATAAGACACTGCTTGACAAGCCATCGGAGAAATGAAGTCAAGAAACAACTTTATAATGAACTCTGAACTTTACTATGTTAACGCCTTAACAAAATTTTTTTTAAGTAAAGGGTTTTCCAATAAGTGGTGTTAATTTGGATAGCCCGCTATTTCGGTAGATGTCACGTTTGCAACTGTCCTTTTTTGACATTTGACAAGTAAAAACTACGCCATTAATAAAAATGGAACGATACATGCTTCAAGAACGCATTGGAATTATTAAAATTCACTATAAAAATGGTGAATGAGACAGTTCGAACTTGTTTGGGTCGTTGTTTTTCCTTGTCGGACTGCAATCAAGAAATTGCTGGAAAAATTCGAGCTGTTTGGACAAGTTAGTAATGTGAAGATTAAAACAAATGCACGTCGCTCAAGAACAGCCGAGAATATTGCTGCTGTAGCGGAAAGTGTTGAAGAAAACCCAGGTTTGTCCATTCCTCGTCGTTCTTTGGAATTAGGCATTTCACAAACTCATTAGATACAACGTAGTTTGCATAAATATTTGGGTCTTGAGGCTTATAAAGTTCAGTTAACAAAAGAACTCAAGCCGGCCGATCATCAACAACGAAACCATTGATCTTTTGCGGGAAAAGTTTCCGGACCGAGTTATCTCTCGAAGATGTGATCACAATTGGCCACCGAGATTTTGTGATTTAACATCTTGCGACTTCTTCTTTCGGGGCCACGTGAAAGAGAAGGTCTACGCCAATAGCCCAGCGTCGATTAAAGACCTCAAAGATGGAATTCGTGAGGCTATCGAGGACATAGGGCAGCCACTTTGCGATTTGATTATGGAAAATTTCATTAAAATCATATGGTCGTTGTAGTCATTTGCCTGATGTTATTTTCCACTATTAACGGCTTAGCTTCTTCTTCATAATGAAATAAACATCCGATCATTGATATTGAAAAATGGCATTTTTCTTTGAATATCAAAATAACACCTCTTATTGGTAAACCCTTCATTTATCCTCTTCCAGGTTATAAAGTTTCACTCAGATCCTTAGTTTTTTTTTATACGCATCTCTCGGGAAAAGACTGAGCTTATAACACCCTTTCAAGCGCCCTGAGAGACTCATCAGAAGGACTGCCCTTTACATGATTGTAGCGACTTATTGTATCTTTTTGTACCACAAGACGGTAATCCTGTCAAATCAACAAATGACCTTGAGATCTGAGCGAGCATTACGGCGAATGCAGAGCTACGTTGCCAGACCGTATAATACATCAGGTGTTTGAAGAATGTCGTAAAAATAATTGCATTTGTCAATGTTTCAGATCTAGATTGAAAACAATTATGAAACTAAAATCTAACAGTTCTATTCACCTACATACCTATATGATTCCAGGTTTTAATTCCCCTGTATAAAAAAATTACAACAAATTACAAGAATTAATTTTCAATTGACGATTGATTACAATAAATTCTAGGTTTGTACCATAGATCTATAATTACTATGGATGCAGAATCACGTGACCTAACAGAAGATCGACGACTTGGATACATAAGAGAGAGAAAGACATAAGTATGCGATCTTATCGAAAAGAAAAGAGATGAAGCAAGTTTGTGGGCAACTTGTCAAAATCATATGGAAGATGTAAACAAATATTTATGTGACCACAGACATTGCTCATAGATTTATAATACTATAGTTAGTATTATAGGTCCATGACATTGCTGTGCCCACAAGGAGTTGATGCGTTGAATATAATTCAACTGACATTGCCCATAGAACAAGTATGACATTGCCCACAATAGCTCCATCACATTCAACCAAGTGACCTCTCTTTCTCATGCGGTGTCCATTCTTATTAGGTCTATGGTTTGTACCCAATCTGGCAACATTAACGCACAAATGACGCTGTTTTCACATGCGCAATACGGCGTTAAAAATTCTACCCAAGGTCATTTGTTGCTTTGACAGGATTACACATAAGACTTATAGGAAACAATATAATAATGTTTACACTTATTATTTGATAACTGCTTTCTTCATTGTGTAATCATTTATGAATTCAAAATAAATTACTTACCTGTTAGAAACACCATCCCACAATTTAATATTACCATCTTTACTGCAAGTAGCGAAAACTCTAGCATCTGGAGACCACTTAACCCATGTTACAGTACTGGTATGTTGGTGGTTGGGAAAAGCACAGACGTAACACTGTGCAGTATTAACATCGTAGAGTCTAACTACTGGATGATTCGTAGCTACTAAGAGATGATCTCCTGAAGGATGGAATGAAATACCTTTGACTGGTTCTGCTTCCTGAAAAAATAAATTTATTTTAATTTCTGCCCGCATGTTTTCCCCATATTTTCTGAAAAGAAACCATAATCGTAAACCAAGAAATTTTAACCATGTATTCTACATCAAAAATAAGCCCTAGTTTGTCATATAAACATATGTCAAGAAATGTTTCCTCTTCGAGCTACGGGGTGTTAAAATTATAGATGAAAATAGTATATTATATTATAAGGATTAAAAGTGCATATTTTTTTTACGAGCAATATTTGCAGTTGCGAGGCGTAGCCGAGCGAATGCAAAATTTCGAGTTAAAATAGGCACTTTTAGTCCGAATAATATATACTATTTTTTCTCCAATCAAGTCAAAATTACAATAAAATTGGTTTCAGTCAAAAATCGTTCACAATTTGGTTATAAACATAGACTAACTAAACGGAGAATAGTAGAACAAGCTTCAACGACATCTTTTTTTGTACAACATTACTAATTCGTGAAAAAAGCTCAATTGAAAAAGGAATCTGTATCGTAAAGCTGCCTCAAAAAGAATTCTGTAGTGCACCAAGTTTTTTGAAATTCAATTTCCAAAAGGAAATCAGAAATGGATTCGTGCAAGTTATCGATGAGTGAGGAAATTTATTTTCATGAAAATAATACCTGAAACCAACTTTCATCTGATTTTCTTTTGGAATCGAGAAGTGAGGATCAATAATCAAATTCTGGATAGAATGAAAATTTATTAACTGAAATAGATATCACCAATTGAAAATACAGATTCATTTCATTAATATCTAATCAATTAACTAATAATTGCATTGAAAACATTCTCAAAAACTAACAATAATGAATTCAATAATACAAAATATGAGTATTTACCTACTAAACTTATTCAATACATGAAAAACTTTTTTGAAAACTATCTTAATTCTTATCGGTAACAGAATATATATAATATATATTTTGAAATTACCTTTTTGCATCTCCATTTTCACATCCAATAACAAAAGACATCTTCACTCTTGCAGGCATATCAAAATTCATGATATTTCAAAAAGAACGTGTCAAACCACTCCTTGTGTCAGTTGACAATTCAAAGGTTTTTGATAATAACGATTTTACATACTTACTATTTTCTCGATAGGATTTCCATGAATGCAACGACATCTAACTATCAAATTGAGAATAATTTTTTCGTGTATTAGTATCCTCCTCCGACAGGTGGCGCGACATATACGAGTGGCTCATCTATTATTTTAGTTTGTCTATGGTTATAAATTTGGACACATACTAATGACAGTTTGTCAAGTAGTTTTGAGCTTAAAAGAGAACTTTTTGGATAATATCATTTCTTTTCTATTTCACCAGTGACGTCTTACTGTAACGAGACTGAATATTTTCAGATAAAAAATGATACGCTACTGGTTTTTACGACAATAAAAATTACTATTTAGATTTTTATTTAATTTGGAGCAAATTCGATCTCTTGACTTTTGCTGTACGAGGCACCGTTTCGGGTTAAAAAAATAAACGCATTCTCATGCATGATAAAATCGCCCAAATTTGATGAGATAGATACATAATTTTTTTTACCGGAAACGGCGCCTCGTACAGCAAAAAATCAAGAGACCGAATTTGCTCCAAATTAAATATAAATTTGAATAGTAATTTTTATTGACATAAAAACCAGTGGCGTATCATTTTTTTATCTAAAAAAATTCAGTCGCGCTGCAGTGTGGACGCCACTGGTAGAATAGAAAAGAAATGATATTATGCAAAAAGTGCTCCTTTATGCTCAAAACCTATGTCTCAAATTTCATAAAAAAATTTAAAGCAGTGTGAAAGTTATTAATAAAAAACTTTTTTTCTATAACTTCAACCCTGTATCTCCGTCAGAAAACATTGAAATTTCTTGGTTACGATCTGGACCACCCTGTATTGAATACTTCATACTCACTGTTATTGTTTTGAAAGCTTTCTTAACACTCGCTTTGGAAATATCAAACATTTTGATTGTGTTATCCTTAGATCCAGAAACTAATATCGATTCTCTAGGATGAAATTCCAAGCAAGTCACTTCTTCCATATGATCATACAGGGTCCTTATGACCGGGTGTCCTTGTTGCTCTCCTCTTGAAGGATCCATTTCATCTGGAGCTGATTTAGCCAACATTCTATCTACGTCCAATATTTTGATACTAGCATCGACACTGCCGGTGGCTATGAGTTGTCCATCGCTTGAAAAGCAACCTGCTCTACAGTTACCTTTATGAGAAGTAACATATGCTGTTTCGTACAATGCAGGTTCTGGAGCAGGAGCATTGCTTTCGGTTTCGAACTCCAGATCTAGAATAATTCAAAAATCAAAGAGTTATCCATGAAAATATTTTACGTAAGTCATACCTAAGCCAGGACCAATGTTGTTACTTCCAATGCCTGGATTTTGAGGTCTATCTTTACGATCAGGTTCATGTTCAAGCCCAGCTAAGACAATATGAAAGAGGCGATCACTCGGAGGACATGGGGGATCTGCTTGAACAGCACTAGTCAAACTCGTCCCAATTGCTTGATGCCCATCGTAAAATAACTGACTATAAAAGTATAACACGTAATAGTATATGTTCGATTATTATACTGCATAACAATATAGGTACCTGATAATAAGCCGGTACAAATAATCACGATTTTTTAGCAGATTTTTAGACTCGACATCCTCTTCTTTCGTAGGACTGTTGTTAGTATTATTTGAATTAGTCATGATTTAATGATTGGAAACTGGAAAGCTTCAAAAAATAGATAATTCTTCAGAACCGAAGTTTATTTTCAAAACAAATTATACAGGTTATTTTTTATTTTGTTCTACAAATGACATTAGATGATTTTTCTTTTTCTTGGTTACTTTGTAGTTTGTACCAGGTTTCATTCTTATCAAATTAAACAGAGGTGAAAAAATCACAACTGTTATATTCAAATATATTATTTCATTTCGTCTCGATCAGAATATTTTAATGGATTCATTTGAAACGTAACGATTCGTAAAAGGGCGGGGTGATTTCATCGATTCATTTATTTCATTTCATTCTATGTGCTTGTTGCTTGCATAGATGGTTGCTTGTGCATTGATTTCTAACCTGATTCATATTTCATGTCCTGTCATGTTCATGAATTTTCTAGAACCGGCATATTCTAGAAAATGGAAAACGGTTGGACGAGTCAGAATTTTCTGGAATCATTAATATAGAAAATGTAATTTACTTTTATAGAAACAGGGTAATAACCATATACCTATAAGTATATGGTAATAACTATCATTACATTTTCTATAAACAATGATCATTACAACCATTGTTTAAGGAGAAGACTTCTTTTTAAACAATGTTACAAGTGATGTTAATCCAAAAATAAAACAGGAATGCTTCAAATCTTAAATTCATAGTTCTTTAGAAATTTGAACATTACTAACTACTAACTAAATATAATATTCACTCCAGGGCTTCATATTCCTGAATTTTCTTGAACCGGCATTTTCTAGAAAATGGAAACAGACGAGTCAGAATTTTCTGGAACCATGAATATCGGAAATAGGTATATAAATGAAATTCAAATTCCAAAGATAGCTTTAAGGTCCTACTTAGATATCATTGGTGGAAATGACTCAATAAACAGAAACTCTGTTCCCTTTAATTTTTCTCTTTTTGGATTCGACTTGAACATGATTTTCTCATGACTGCATGAAGAAAAAATGGAATCATTGGTACGAAACAGTTGAATTATATTGAAACCCCATCAAAATCAATAGGAGGATAAAATACATTTTGAATTAGAAGTGTGTTTTGGACAAAGAAAAATTCAATCTAATTCACATTAGAATAAATTCGACTACTCAATCAATCATTTTTGAATTAGTATTACAACGAATGTTTTCAACAAAACTGTTCTAGTTAGTTCATTAATTAAAGATAACTTAGATAACCGAATTTAAAATGGAAATGATTAATCCGTTCAAGTCAATCTAATTAATTGTACAATTGTAGGTATGATGAAATAAATACTCTTCGAATGATCTCTGTAGATTTATTATTTTCTTCCAACCATTACACCGATACAGAGTGTAAAATGCACTGGATGAGGATTTCGTGATTTTTCACGATATTTGAATCTATAGAATGACTAATAATTTCATTGTTAGAACAATAGATAATATTATGATGAAATATGTGCTCTTAAAACCATATAATAAATATAATAAGTATAAAACTTTTGCTATGGTTTGAACAATTATGAAAGATGCAAAAATCTTCATTGTCAGATTAATTTTCATTCAGAAATCCTATGAAAAAGATGCTTTCAATCTTGAATATTCGAATTTAGCGCCACGGAAAGCGGAAACAAACACCATGCGGTCGATAAAATTTCGTGTTCTATGAGCTTCCATGGGCTTCTAGAACATTCTGGAATGTTCCAGAAACTCCGAAGCTATAAATACGCGAACAATTGCGCATCGCATTCAGATTTCATCAAACATACGAGCGAGTTCGTGGTGAGCTGAGTCTCTCTTGAAAGTGTTACTTAAAGTGAATTTGTGCTTATTTTCTGAAATTAAATAAAATCCAACAAGGTAAGCATTTGATTTTTCAGATTTTCATTGACTGTAACTTCTAACAAAGGCTTAATTTTGAGAAAATACTTTTTGCCGAATTTTCAGTATTTCCTTTTCATAGTTATTTAGGAACCAGTAATTATTGAATTTACAAATTATTCCATTAATTTTGATCGTAACTAACATACAATACAAAATTTCATGGTTTTTCACATATCTAACTGAAAATCGATATATTGAAATTTGAAGAACCGGTTTAAATGTTAGGTTAGAACGGTTATCGCGTGCTTCCAAATTGAGTTTAAATATTATTTACTAAATTATCAACATTATAGGACTTCTAGACCGGGTGGATTTGTTTTGACAATTCTTATAGGATTCCTATTGGAAAATGTCAAAATAAATCAATTTTTTCTAATGACATTACGTTAAAATTCGATATCTCGATCATCGAAGGTAATCAATAATAGAAATAAGAATCTATATTCTATAACAATAATTTGTTTATTTATTTGTTTTCTCAGGAAATGTTGCTTCGAAAAATTCGTGGTAATTTTCAATAATTTCGAAAAATATTGATTATTTTTTTATTTTTAATTATTTTTTCCCAAAGAAGAAATATCTGAATTCGGGTTATGAATTCAAATGATACGCAACTTTCGAACTGCATTTATTTTTATGTCACTTATTTTTTTTCATATTTCTGATGAACTTTTCTTTTCAGATGCCTGAAGAAGTTCAGAATGGAGAAGTTGAAACCTTCGCCTTCCAAGCTGAAATTGCTCAGTTGATGAGCTTGATCATCAACACTTTCTACTCAAACAAAGAAATCTTCCTTAGGGAGTTGATCTCAAACTCTTCTGATGCTTTGGACAAGATCCGTTACCAATCCCTCACCAATCCATCATGTTTGGATTCTGGAAAGGACCTCTACATCAAAATCATTCCAAACAAAAACGATGGCACACTTACCATTATTGATACTGGTATTGGTATGACCAAGGCCGATTTAGTCAACAATTTGGGTACCATTGCCAAGTCCGGAACAAAGGCCTTCATGGAAGCTCTGCAAGCCGGTGCCGATATTAGCATGATTGGTCAATTTGGTGTAGGTTTCTACTCCGCCTATCTCGTTGCTGACAGAGTAACCGTTGTATCCAAAAACAACGATGATGAACAATACATCTGGGAATCATCCGCCGGTGGCAGCTTCACTGTTCGCACAGACCTTGGAGAACCACTTGGTAGAGGTACAAAGATCGTTCTTCACATCAAAGAAGATCAATCAGAATTCTTGGAAGAACACAAAATCAAAGAAATCGTAAAGAAACACTCCCAATTCATTGGATATCCCATCAAATTATTGGTAGAGAAAGAACGTGAAAAGGAATTGAGCGAAGATGAAGCCGAGGAAGAAAAGAAAGATGAAGAAGCAAGCGAAGAATCAGACAAACCCAAAATTGAAGATGTAGGTGAAGATGAGGAAGAAGATAAGGAAAAAAAGAAGAAAAAGAAGACCATCAAAGAAAAGTACACTGAAGATGAAGAACTCAACAAGACCAAACCTATTTGGACCAGAAACGCTGATGATATCTCTCAAGAAGAATATGGTGAATTCTACAAATCTTTGACCAACGATTGGGAAGATCATTTGGCCGTCAAGCACTTCAGCGTTGAAGGACAGTTGGAATTCAGAGCTCTGCTCTTCGTTCCACGTAGAGTACCATTCGATCTTTTTGAAAACAAGAAACGCAAGAACAACATCAAATTGTATGTACGCAGAGTTTTCATCATGGACAACTGCGAAGAATTGATTCCTGAATATTTGAACTTCATCAAGGGTGTTGTAGACTCTGAAGATTTACCCTTGAACATTTCCAGAGAAATGTTGCAACAGAACAAGATTCTTAAAGTAATCCGTAAGAATTTGGTCAAGAAATGCATGGAACTTTTCGATGAACTCACCGAAGACAAAGAGAACTTCAAGAAATTCTACGAACAGTTCTCAAAGAATCTCAAACTGGGTATCCACGAAGATTCTGCAAACAGATCAAAATTGGCTGAATTCCTCCGTTACCACACCTCTGCAAGCGGAGATGAAGCATGTTCTCTCAAAGACTACGTAAGCAGAATGAAGCAAAACCAGAAGAGCATTTACTACTTGACTGGAGAAAGCAAAGAACAAGTTGCCAACTCAGTATTCGTTGAACGTGTCAAGAAGCGTGGATTCGAGGTTGTCTACATGACCGAACCAATCGATGAATACGTTGTACAACAACTTAAGGAATACGACGGCAAAACATTGGTTTCTGTAACCAAGGAAGGTTTGGAATTGCCCGAAGATGAGGAAGAAAAGAAGAAGAGGGAAGAGGACAAAGCTAAATTCGAAGGTCTCTGCAAAGTTATCAAGAGCATTCTCGATAACAAAGTAGAAAAAGTTGTTGTTTCAAACAGACTGGTTGAATCTCCATGCTGTATTGTAACTTCCCAATATGGATGGACAGCCAACATGGAACGTATCATGAAAGCACAAGCTCTCCGAGACACATCCACAATGGGCTACATGTCCGCAAAGAAACATCTTGAAATTAATCCAGACCATCCAATTGTAGAGAACTTAAGACAAAAGGCTGAAGCCGACAAAAACGACAAGGCTGTTAAAGATTTAGTAATTCTTCTTTTTGAGACTGCACTTCTTAGCTCTGGATTCACTTTGGACGAACCACAAGTACATGCTTCTAGAATATACAGAATGATCAAATTAGGTTTGGGTATTGATGAAGAAGAATCCATGGTAGTCGAGGAACCTTCCGCTGATGCTCCTGCAGCTGAAGCCGGAGATTCAGAAGATGCGTCAAGAATGGAAGAAGTCGATTAAGCTACTCTATACTTTTAATATGTGTTATACTAATGAACATGTGTTTTAGTATGTTCCATCATTCCTAATAAGTTATTTTTTATAGTACCTATCTCGAAAGAATAATTTTTGGCTGTGTTCCAACAAAGATTTCTGCTCGTACTGATTATTGTTAAAGTATTTGAGAATAAAATGTCATCATATTTACCTGAAGTTTTTATTTCCTTCATTTCTTATCAGAACTTTCAGAAGAGATTGTCAATTTAACTTAATTATGTTGAAAATAATTCACTGAATATTGAAAATTCAATGTAGAAACTTGTTTACTTGAGGAGGGTGTAATTTGTAAGAAAATCTTTGAATTTTTACATTATAATCATTAGATTGATGTGAATAAATAAGAAATCGAAATTTTCCGAATATCTCAAAAATATTTTCTTGTGCATTGTGCTATTGAGACATCTGACTGAAAATTAGGACTAAAACTAATTTAGGTCTTTCTCATTTTCCTACTTTTCAAGTAAAACAAAAATAATTTTTATGCAATATCTTTTTTCTGTACAGTGTTCAATTCTTATTAAAAAAATTACAAATTTTATTATAAACAGAGGTGTCAGAACACTAAAAGCTATAAGACGATCGTAAACACAATAACTTCCTGAAGGAATAACTTCAAAACATTAACACGGTAGGTTTAAGATTTTTAAAGAAAATTAATTTCATAAATGCATAGAAATACATCAATCTCTCGGGATATTAAAATTTGAAGGATCTTTTTCACAAGCGAACAAAAGCTTATAAGCCTATTGTCAGAGCTTTCGTGCATTTTCAAATGAGAAATTTTAACTAAATAATTCATTCAAGTAACAGATACGAAACCGCAAGCTTCATACATATCTATTTATCAGACTGAAACAATTACATGAGAAATTTGAAGAAAAATCACAAGAGATCGTCTATTTTGACTAGAAATCGATATGAAAGTCACCCATCCGGATACTGAACTCGCCAAACCTAGCTTGGCTTCAGAACACTTTTTATTTTGCCATGTAAACTGAAGGCGTTAATACTTTTCACAATACAAAATATTAATTTGAAAACCTAGTGGCATTTATATATTCCAGAACTGCAGCTGAAAAGCTCTCACTTAGATATTTCGAGAGCAAACTAATAATTAATTAATTTGTACGAGGATTCTCTTTATTCTACATGGAATTTTTTCACACTACGAATTTGTCCTGAGTAATTCATCTAATCTATATTGCTGTTTTGGCGTGAGTCTAATTTTGTCCTCACGAGGAAGGGGCTCTATCAATGGATCGCAAAATTCTCTTCTTATTCTTATACCATCCAACGCCCTGAACTGCATCGCTTCTTGGCGTTTAATCTCAGTTATGAACTGCTTGCGGTATTTTTTCGCGCATCTCTGATACCTTTGACGACAGATCACCCTGCTATACAGAAAAAATTGATCAACAACTTTAAAGAAGTATACAAAATATAGCTGAATTATTTTAAATGTAGCTAAATAATCCAGGTATGATCAATCTTGTTTACTCTGAGACAAATAGTTATTTTTGTATCTAGTGCGCGAAATGCTACTTTGGTTATCGAGAACCGATTTTTTTAACGAGGCGCAGCCGAGTTAAAAAAATAGTCGAGATCACCAAAGTATTTTGCGCATGAGATGCAAACAAAATTTTTTCTACAAACGCTTAGCTTAATATGGAAAAAAATATTGAACTGGTTTGAACTGTTTTTTCAAAGCAAGTAATTATAGGTATTATAACTATGGGCAATATTATATTCTATGTTGAAAGCAACACTCAATGTTAAAGAAAACGTGGATTTCAAGAAATTTACCAAGTTAAAATATAAAAATCCCATATAGTTTACATGTAGTGTGCGATTGTGCGAAGTAAGTATTTCGCACACTACTTCGCGCACGGTGTCATAGTAACAAAGGAATATGAAAAAAAGGGTCACTTCGCATATTCTTGCCAATGCGCGAACCTTGTCATTTTTTTGACGTCTGTAGAAAAAACATATTGTAATTCGCTATCATACAATAATAATTATTGATAATTAGTTCATCAATCAAATTAGTGATGATGAATTGTCATAGACAGCAGAACATAAAGTATTCAGAAGCAATATACGAGCATAGACTATACGAGTACCTAATGGTACGCACATAATTCTATAGATGTAACTACTCTATTGGAACACAGAAACGTAGAAATTTGTATTTCGTCATTTTCCTTTTGTGAAAAAATAAAATGTATTTTAATCGAGAAGTTTTACCAAATCCCTAGTGCGGTCCCTGAAAAAATCTTGTAATAAACTCGTTTATTAATCTAGTGATTTATAAATAACAAAATATGGCAGAATAGTTCGAAATGAGGAAATTTAAAACAGGTAGGTATGAGCAAGCTTATTTAATCTGAGACAAAACAACTGTCTTGCGAATTATAGCAGGTGCTATAATTTGCTACAACAGTTATTATTTAAAATTTTATTCATCAATATCAAATTAGAGATGAGTTTTTCTTTGTATCTCATATAGTGAAATAACTTTGTTAGTAAGTCTAAGGGTAAAATGGTTGATTTTTGTGAAGTATGATCAGACAGATGTAGTACACAGTAATGTGATCCTAGGCACACTAGAATAATTTATTGGATACAAGATAAAATGAGTCAAAAAATGAAATGGATTTCGTTGAAAAATGAATTTCCAAGACACTTGCTAGATTATTGGAAACTTATTTGGTTACATTTTCAAACTATGTAGGTATTCTTAATGAGTAATTCGTGACATATTATATAGTGTGTAGGGGGACTTCAATAACAATAACTTTCGAAGGGATTGTCCTAGACAATTGTAATTTTCAGGATGAGTTCGGGTCCCAAATGGCTCAGTTAAATTCGTTAACCAGCCAAATCGTACAGGGTGTTCCATAAAATATCGACATTCATAATTTTGGTTCCTCAAAATCTCAGACAAAACAAAACTCATCGAAATGAAATGTTGCGGCCAAATACAAGATGGTCATAGTGAGCTTTATGCAAAATTTTGTGCCCATGGTGTAAACAGAATCATAGAACATGCAATTGGAATATTGGACAGAAGAAACCTTATAAGTCCATAACAAAATATCCGATTCAGATGAAATTAATTTGATAAATAAAGATTGATACACTGAATGTTCATGCAGAATTCTGTGGCCATATTGTTAACAGAACCATGAAAAATTCAATTGGAATATTGAAAAGGAGATTCTAAATATTTCCATAACAGGATATCCGATTCGAGTGAAATTTATTTTGTGAATCAAAACTGATATACTGACAGTCCGTTCACGAAAGGTTGAGCCGTCGGTTGGCCATGGAAATTTGACATATTCCACTGTGTATATTAAAATTTTAGGTTATGTTCTTCATTTTCTTGTCAGATTGATACGCAATGTTGTCAATATTGCATAGAGTTCTCTGATAACTCGCAAGCTCGTCGGACGAGACCGGGTACATTCGGCAACGTTGACTTTATTTTACTTCATGACAGTAAATACTGCCAACTTCGGATAAATAAAGAAACGCCTACTATGTGCTAAACCTTTCGTGAACGGACTATACTTATAATGTTCATGCAAAATTTCAAGATCTCATATAGAATTTTGAGGTAATAGTCTCATTCCTCCACCAAAGAAAGAGTGCTCAAAAGCTCTTGCTTATGATGGCTTTTCTTAAATTTTTTATATACTTTATGTAGGTATTATTTAGTTAATCCGTGATTGATTAGTTCGAACGAAATTTGAAATAGCTTCCCAAAGTGTAGATTTGATATTTTCAAAATATTTATAAAAAACATAACTTTTCTGGAGAAATATCTTCATGATGAACCATTAATTAGCTTGTTATAGTTTTGATACTCACTAGGGCAATGTTAAATTTGTATAACTCGGATCTCTGCTGTCATTAGGGGTGACAATTTCACAAGGCAATTTTGGAGGTGGTGGCTTCTTTTTCCACCACTGGTGACCTTTGGGTTTGAGCTCTTCTTTGGGAGCTCCGTCAGTTTCAGAACTGATGACTTTCAATTTAGAGCTGTCCGTCTTCATACGTTCCTTCGATTGAGCCGCGACTTTATCTTTGGACGATTCTAATTGTATTTTCGACATTTTTCTTCAATTTTTTTAATTACAAGTGGAGAAAACATTCGCGGTGTGAAAAGGTTTCGACCCTGATCTTTTGGCGGCTGTTGTCAATTCTTTTGTTTCCTAGGAGATGAAACACATGCGTGAATATCGATTCAACAATTTCATGGAAACCAAGCGTACACTGATGATCTGAAAACTGTATTGTTTCAAGTCTTTGAGAGGTTCGGAATTCGAAAATCCTGAAAAAGAAACGATATATGAAACGTTTGAAATTGTGTGAACTAAATTTTCCGAATATTTCAACACTCTTTACTGATTTATTAAAGATCGAATATAATAGTATATTATGCAACGAGAGTATAATGATAACTATGATTCACGAGGTGAAGTTTAGTCCACGAGCAGTAGGCGAGTGGCCCAAAAATAACCGAGTGAATAACAGCCATTATAGGCGAGTAGCATACTACACTTTATCCACGACTACTGAATCTATTTCTTGAAGATTTTAACATTTGGCGACCGCGACAAGACTCGTCATTGTATATTTTGTAATAAAAAAAGCTTTAATTGATATAATGAAAGTAGATTTGGCCCTCGATTGACAAGGTATGTCCATATTTGTTAGTTGGAATACTTTAGAATACTGAAGAAATACCAATTAAAAGAATGTTATATCCAAGCTAAATCTGTGAAGCATCTGACAGAAGTGAATTATCATCTCATTATTCCCTTGTGATTAATGGGTATTATTAAGGCCGAGCACAGAGACGTACAATGGACGGATTTTATAAAAGTCGTGGATAAATATTATTATAATTTAGGTATTATTTTCTGAACTGGCTTCTTTATGGCTAAGTTAGCCTCTCAGGAACTGCGACCATGTAGATCTTTTGTTCTCTACCCTACACATTCCTGAAAACCCAAGGAGGTCATCAATTACGTTGATAAAACTAACAACCCCCCTAGAAGCCTTGTTCGTTATTTCTTGACTGGAATCCAGAAACGGTTGCCCCAAATTACTGAACACAAAGTAGGTATGCAAATCTGATCTGCTGACTTTTCCATACGGTACTTATGATTTTTATACCGGTCAGCAGACCCACCCGAAGCTCAGCTAGTGATAGTTTCAAGAAATTTCTGGTATAGGTGATGAATTCATTACGAGTTTTTTGGCCTGAGCAAGTTCTTGGTTGTTTCTCCTGAGGGTTGCTCGGTTATTCAACTCCAATTACTGGATTGCTGCTTTATAGGTCTTTTCCAAGCCGCAGAAAGGCTCAGATCCAGCAGATGTTAACCTAGATGCACTTTCTGCAAGTTTATAGGCTTTTTCATTTTCTCCAAACCCACAATGCACTGTCACCCATATATTTATAGTTTAAAAGGGGTTACAGTTCACTGCGACCTCAAGGTCTATTGTGCCCCTCACAGAGCTGTTCTGACCACACCCTTCATAGCGCGCCTTCCAGTTTCAGAGATCTGATGAAATCCAATACCTGTGGAGGCTTCAACGAGGCTAATTCCTCACTTTTACAAGTTTCTCG
This sequence comes from Propylea japonica, assembly GCA_013421045.1. Classification (NCBI taxonomy): domain Eukaryota; kingdom Metazoa; phylum Arthropoda; class Insecta; order Coleoptera; family Coccinellidae; genus Propylea; species Propylea japonica. The sequence goes on from CM024240.1 coordinate 33,854,148, forward strand.
CGCAAGGCATTTTTTCCTTAGGCTCGCAATGCCAAAGCATTTCGCAACTAGGTGAATGAGGGTTTCTTCCTAATCCCCAAAGAACCTACCCTCATCAGTGTCCGATAATTCCATCCTCAACAGGTGCTTCCTAAGGCGACAGTGTTCTGTTGAGATGGATCGTTGACTCCTAAGAAAGTCAATAAATATGACCAATGTCAGCTTATTCGTTTTTTGAGCAACTCCCATATTCTATAGTAGGTAGGTACCTATCTATATTAAGTAAGAACAAAACTTATAAGGGTAGACTGTGGGTTCTTTTGCTGAGGTTTTTTATTTCTTTGATCTTGTTCAACTGAGTTGTGCAATCTTTCATATATGTAACTACTTACTCTTCCTATGTAGGCTTTAAAAAAATTTATTCTATAATAACATTCTTCATTATTTCTTCCTGGGTTGCTACTTTTCTTTGCTCAAGATATTATGCAATTCCTTTTTTTTGATCTCATTATTTGTTGATATGGGGCCATTATCACTTTCTCCATTTGTCTAATTGTATCTTGATAAATTTGATAAGTTCAAAACCTATGCGTTGGACAAAATCATCGCCTATTTTCCCGAGGTTATATCATGCTTTAGGTATTCATCATCGATATGGTATCATACTCAAAAATATCTATTGACCCATTTGAATTTTCACTGCTATATTGTGAAATATATGTAAGTACTCAGTTACTAATTATTCGGAATTAATGGTGAAATTGATGCGAAAGATTTAAGGGGATGATTCCTCAGAATATATTATGAAAGAAAGTTTCCATGAATGAAGTTCCGCAAATGCATTGTTTCCAAGATAAGGTGTTGAAGTTGAAAACTGACTGAAAAAGTAGTACGCCACTGGGATATTTCAAACTAACAATTATTTTTGAATTCTTCGTTCAAATTGCGATGAAAAAATCTCTTCTGCTTTCTTTTCGTGCCGTTTTCTTCAAGAAAATTGAACATCTTTACTCGTATTTGTCGTTACTTCAACACATTATGTAGTAGAGATAATACGTCAATATGTTTTATTTTTTTACATAAAAACGGAGCCCCACACAAAAAAACGAGATTTTTCGTCATAAATTGAACGAATAATTCAAAAATAATTGTAAGTTCAAAAAATCTCAGTGGCGTACTTTTTCAGTCAGGTTTTAAGTAAAACTTCAACACCCTGCATCTTGGAAACAATGCATTTCCGGAACTACATTTATGGGAACTTTCATTCATAAATATTCTGAGGAATCACCCCCTCAAATCAATTCAGAAATACCCTGTATGTACAAACGTAAAATAAATGCACAGGAAAAAGGAAAATATAACCAAAGATGATTGAGCAATGGTAACCTCGCTCTAATCGAACAATTTGCCACTTCCACGAGCAGGAAAATGTCTATATGTTCTCCAATATAGGGGTCGAAGTCTAAACCTAAACAACACAAAAGTGCAAAGTTAACGTGCCGGTCAATTACAGGAAAGCTCATTAAACTTGTCCTCTAATACTTTGAAATCCATCGAATGTAAGTTTTGAGAGCTCCAATTAAAATTATGCGGGGTGGTGACGGTGGTTTATGCCGGCAGCCATTTTTAGCACCCCTCGCCGACGCTCGAGACAGTTCGGGAGCTTTCGGATTTCACTACGGAGTCCATATGGCATCTGCGCGGCATACTCGCGTATGTACAATTACGAAGATGCGAGTCAAGCTCTGATAGAGTGCAGTCTGCGGGATTTGTTATGAGAGTAGGACAGGAATGCCGCTAGTTTGTCAATATTTGAACCGTTTCCAATTAAATTCGGTGTGAATTTTTAGTGTAATTATAGTACAATGTGCGTGTCAGTTCGCTGCTAAAAGCACACTTTTGGATACCGGAATCCCGTCAGCGGAAACGACCAGATTATTTTAATAAATTGTAAGTTTTAGGATCAATAGTTTTTGTGTTATTTGAGTTTTTACCCTGTTTCATCCCTTGAAGTGATGTGAAGTTTGATTTTCCACCTAGAAACGTCAAAATATCGTGGTTGGAACCGCGACAGCGCTATTGGACTCTATTATTGATTTTACGATATTTAGCTGCCAATGTGAGTTTTCCTCCCTTTTCTCGATTTTTCGGAAGTATAGAGATTTAATTCACCATTATCGGTTCAATTTTTGTATTAGAAAGCTGTTTGCCCCTTTTTCCATTCGTTGAATTCCAAAATAACATGCAGAGAGAGCTTTAAAAGGCTCGCGTTTGAATTGGCGCCACTGCCTACCTTCATACCTATCACCGCCTCCGTTCTGATCCTTGCGAATATTTCCCGGTCATTGCCGGAATTTCCAATATTTTCTGAGTTTAGAACCTTCTTGCCCATTTTGAGGAAAATTCTATTTAATTTATTGGTTGCGATGCATCAAATGAATTGTAATCGAGATTGTAATTCGATAACCTATTTATTCAGCGATGTAGTTGAAAGTTGAATTGGTTGTGCCGTTTTCTTAAGAAAATAAGAAATAATTTGAAATTTGTGATCTCCCCTACGCTCCACACCTTTTTTTAAATGGTAATATAGAATGTGACATTAAATTAAATGGCTAGGTTATAAAATTACCTTTCAAATGGCGTATCTCAACCCATATATTCCCATTTACAAATAAAGAAAGTTAGGGCTGGGCGTAGGGGATGAGAAATATAAAATTCAAAAAATCACAGGACGTTGCTTTTGGAATATAAAATCGTCGTGTGCAAGGATTCTCCCTAGTGATTCTTCGGACAATAATGATTGACGAGTTAAGTTACATTTTTGGCACGCAGTATATACAGGGTGTCCCGGAAAATATGGGAAATCTCTCGGATTCAGATAGAACATAAAAAAATAAGATGACAAGTTCCCATAGTTTTTTTTCCTAGCGGGGGCCGCTAAATGACGCCATTGGAAATTAATTATAGTGGAATAAAACCTCGATTCATTTTATCGACATTGCACTACCTTTTCTTTAGCTTAATGTTCAAGGTTTCCAAATTTGTTTTTTTAGCACCTTATCATACAGGGTGTTTAAAATGTAAGCATTAAAATGTTCAACCCAGTCCGCCTCTGGTAAACTGAACAAGCTACATAATTGAAATTTGAGTGCGGTGATTTAAGAGGTCCTCAATACTATTAATCATTTCAAATTTTCATCAAATTATATCTAGTAGTTTGAAACTTATTCCACTAAAATGGATTTCCAGTAGCGTCATTAGAAGGTCGTATCTTCGTAGGAAGGGCCGCTAGGAAAAAAAATTATGAGAACTTCTCATCTTCATTTTTTTTGTTCTATCTGAATTCGACAGAATTCCCACATTTTCTGCGTGTATACAATCAATGAATGAGAACTTTATTTATTATTATTCTCCCTATTCCGAAATATTCAAAATTGCCACATGGGCGCAGTTAATCCAGTTTTTTTCGAAATTATATTATATAGGGTGGTCATTTCATTCTCCACCCCCTCAAACCCAGTCTTTATTCTGAAACGCTTTCTGCACCGATGATCATTTCCGAAATTTCATGGCGTTTTTCGTTTGTGTCAAGAATCATAAACGGCTGATGAAAATGATAACCAGAACGGTTTTTCGCATGATCAAAATAACCAAAGCTTTCTGCTGTATATTCTGATTTCCCCAAGGCGGGGGTTGTTTTAACCCCGATTTGTACGACAATTATGTATTTGCATGTCAGAACGCCACCCTATAAAATTTATTCAACCGAATGAATGTTTCCTGAATGAGAAATTGAAGCAGGAAATAATTAATGTGGCAGTGGACTGTAAAAAAGATTTAGGTGCTCTAAAGTAGTGGGAAATCTGACATTTTGCTCGTGTAAGAGTTTTTTGGGTAGCACGGTCTCATGACGGTTTGAAATACTTGTAGGTGGAGGTTTGGATATTGAAGAACTTCTTTCAACAATATAAATCAGTAATTGAGATAGAATATTTCTTTCAACTCGTTATTAACGGTATCTTCATAATATGCACTATGGAATACGTTTATCATAAAGTTGAATAATAATAATACAGTGGAACTTCTCTGTATAACGAATTTCGACATTGCACCTTAAATCCAAATTCCATGTTAAAAACACCCTCTACAACGAAGCAAATTCAAAGAAAATCAGTCTTGAATAGGTATTGGTAAGAAGGTATAAGGGTCGTTTTTTTCCGAAATTTTTCCGGACATAGGTACGTAATAATATACCGACCTTAAACTAAATCATTACGGCGGGCAGAGGGATCCTTCTGAAACAGTTTTAAATACACCCCTGGCTGTTTGGTTTCAATCTAACCATTACGCTAGTGTCAAAGTTGTGCGAAAATGTCAAAAAGGAAGTGCTCAAGTTTGAATGATAAACTTAAATTTATCAGTTAAGTCGACCGCGACATTGCCGGCATTAGAAACAAATTTTCTGTATAACGAAATTTCTTTATAACGCATTTTTTGCGGATTTAGCGCTTTCGTTATATGGAAGTTCCACTGTAATTTATACCATTCTCAAAAAATATTGTGCCCGATTACGATGATAAAACTTCATTTTGAGCGCTCGTTCTACTAACACAAGGGCTATATCGTTTTGCCAAATGTCTATAATTTTCTAATTTTGCGCCGAAAATGGTCACAAACTATTATGTTCGACTCCCTGATGAAGAATCCGGCTATTGAAAATTTTTGTTCCTCAATATCTCAGACAAGAAAAATATCAAATGAAATTTTTCGGACCCATGCAAGATACTCATAAGAAGCCTCACACGAAATTTTGTGTCAACAGAACCATAGAAAATTAAATCGGAATACTGAATAGAAAAATCCTTAAATTTCCCCACGAAAATATCCGATTCGAGTGAAGCTTCTAATACCGAATGTTCATGCAATGTTTAAGAAGATCGCATAATCGGAACCGTAGAATCCAATTTCTTTCTAAATTATCCATTTATTCGAATAATGCAAAATTTCTCAATTCGATCGAACTGAAATTTTGCAGTTGAATGTTCAGTACCAATTCAAGGCAGTTCGAAAAAAATCATACAGATTCTTCCGAGGTTCTTACATTTAATCATCACAGAAGGTGTTCCTACTAGGTAAAAAGTTAACTTCTTAACTAACCATACTTCCCCTATGTCGTCTGATCTTTCAACACATTGGAATTGCGATGAATACGGTTTCGAAGAAAAACGAACATGTGTTTTTGAAGATGAAGACGTTTTATGTGTTCTTTCCACTCTGGCTTCCACTCGATGTTTTAAAGTATGTCTTTCCCATGCATATTATTTTATTTGGGTCGACTTCTATTGACTTTGAAACGAAGTCCGTTTTGCATTTGAAGATTAATCCTCGATATATTTTTTGAAAGAACAAGGGCATGTTGACAGGTAGCTGACATTCTCATTCACCTGTTTGAATAGGTACCTACAGTGGAACTTCCCTATAACGAAAGCACTAAATCCGCAAAAAAAAATCCGTTATGAAGAAATTTCCTTATACAGAAAATCTGTTTCTATAGTCGGCAATGTTGCGGTCGACTTCACTGATGAATTTAATTTTATCATTCAAACTTAAGCACTTCCTTTTAGACATTTTCGCACAACTTTCACACTAGCGTAATCGTTATTTTGAAACCAAAAAAGCCAGGGGTGTATTTAAAACTGTTTCAGAAGGATCTCTCTGCCCTCCGTAATGATTTAGTTTGAGGTCAGGATTTATTACGTACGTCCGGAAAAATTTCGGAAATCCCACCCTTATACCTTCTTACCAATACCCATTCAAAGAGTGATATTCTTTGAATATTTCGTTATAGAGAGAATTTACTTCGTTTTAGAGGGTGTTTTTAACATGGAATTTGGATTCAATGTGCAATGTCTTGTACGAAATTCGTTATATAGAGAAATTCGTTATACAGACGTTCGTTGTAGGGAAGTTTCACTGTATTTCTGAAACATTACTGTAAACTACTGAAACATAATTATTATAATTCATACGCGTTAAACCTCTTTCTTCTCATAATTATTAGGTTTTTCGATAGAAGTTCAATAAGTGTGAGCTCTTCAGTTCTTTTGTTACAAATCGGCAACACCTGGAGGGAGGCTTTAACCCCCTTTGTTCGTCTGTTTTTGTTTGGGAGATTGATTTATGAATTAACTTTTGACTCGGGTACTCTAAACCAGAGTCTCAAGCGCGTTTGATTCGTTTTTCTATTGGCACCTTTGCGAATTCCAAATGAACAACGTTTCCTCTCGCAGTTAGAGATGAAATCGAAATCAGGAAGATTGTAGATCTCGGTTTATGCTGAGATTTCCTTGAAAGAAGGAAATGGAACATTACCATCAGTGATACGCTGCTTGTTTATGTTGCTATCCCATTATTACATAAACTGACATTAATTGAGGTGTTGTTATTCCGGCTAGTATTGCTATAATGGACTATAATTCCTTCAAACTGTTGGGAAGCGTTGTTTTTTCTTTGGCTGTAACAAATAGAGAGTACATCATGTAGATTTTGTATACCTATGTATCATTATTAGTCCTCATTTTTGGGCGTTGCCATTTTACCCAATTTTTTTCAACTGATTACAACTAATTTTGATGAATCGATAGTGAAGAATTAATGAAACAAAAATTTCGAGGTGAAATTCGTATTGATGTAATTTGGTTTAGTGACAGCAATCCAACATTATTCATCCAAGCCTCGACCAGATCTTTCGCGATGTTTTGAAAGAATGCACTTGTAGCTTTTATGAAAAAAATTTAAGAAAAGCCCTGAGCAGGAGCTTTCGAGCGCTCGTTTTTTTGGTGGAGCAATAAGACTATTTTGATTGTTTGATTGTGGACTGTAGAAAAAAACATATGCACTGGATTTTGAACTTGTGTTTTAATTGCACGTAACTTGATGCATACATAAATTGATATACAGCGATGTGTACTACATAAGGTCTCGAAGGGTACTGTCTTTTCGCGCTCCACTTCTTTACCGCCCTGGATGCGTGCGGTGTTGACACTGTTGCCATCAACTAGGTCCTAACACCCTGTACGACTTGGCTGGTTAACAAACTTAACTCACCCTGAAAATTTCAAGTCTATAGGACAATCCCTTCGAAAGTTCTTGTGCTAACGGTCGGCCGGACGGTCCCACGGACAGAATTGAATTTGACCACGAATTCGTCATCAGGTAGTAGAACCCTGCCATTTTCGGCTCAAAATATGAATTCGCTGATATTTGGGCTAAACGATATAGAACTCGTTTAAGGAGAACGAGCGCTCAAAAAGAGTTTTTTCCTTACATAAATGAGAAAAGTTCATGAAAGTATAAAAAAAGAAGAATTTGTCAGCTACTCAGAGGTAGAACATTATATCCTGAAAACTTCAAATTTTCCAGGTTTAAGATTTTAAAAGGAAAGTAGAATTCGAAGATGATATAATGAAGTCATGAATAAAAATGTTTTGCAAGCCAACCTTTTCTAAGAAAAGTTCTCATTCTAAGGGAATATCAACTGATTCATTATTTTTAATAAACTATAATCAACCTGGATGTTCGAATTGGTTCTCATCAACCGTCAAACCGCCAACTATAGAATATATCTCAATAAGACAAGTGTGTGTCTAATAAAGTGCACAATAAAACCTGTAAAACGTAGCAATCGTCACGATGTGTAATTGGAATGTTGTTGAGCATTCTTTGAGGCGGGGTCTTCAGAGCAATAAAAGTAATGCTTAGTGGTCCGTTAGTTGGTTTGTCAGGAAAAGCTATTGTCTCCATTGGTCTGCGATAAGATAGGCAAAGTCAATACGGATGAATACTGTGCTTTTCTGAGGGGGAAAATGCAATGAAACTGACGCGTTGTGATATTGATTTTTTCCTATAATGGCGATTTTTGCGAATGGCTCTTAGGTCTCTCTTTTGAGAGGTATTTGGTTGAAACGATTTAAAGAAGGGGTCTGAAAAAAAATTAAATTACTGGATCGGGTAAAATGAAAAATATCAGGTCAGATGTTTGATGCTTTTTATTGAATATCGAAAAACAGTTCTGGGGCATTTTCAATGCGTTAATTTAGTAAAATTTCATTTGATTTCGTGGTGAATATTTCAATTCTTATGTAGCCAATAAGTTGGTTTTTCCTTCTGAATGTTTTATTCAGACGCCGACACCTAGATAAATCGAGTATTTTACCTCATTCGAATGAAAATTATCACAGAGTAACCTGTACCAGGAATTTTGTACGGATTTCCCTGAAAATAGTGGAAAATGTCACTATACCTTCTGAAATGAAAGACATCAGAAACCTAGAACCTCATAAAACATTGGAAATTCTGAATTCCATTCAGAGATCATTGTCCAGCAGTTTTTATATCACTCGTCGCATATTCGCTTAAAATGCATAAAATTCCACAAAAACTCAAACTACAAATTATCCCAACACTCCATTAAAAGCTTGTTAAAACCGACAAATTTGTGATTCAACGTTCTTAAGGCCTAATAGGGTGTTACAACATCTACCTGAACCCAAAAAGGTACTATAATAATGGATGACTCCTGTTTGAGGTGTTGATACCTCAGCAATCTTTTTCCATTCTTATAATAAACAATGAATTCATTAACGTCAAGAGGGATTAAAGTTGAGCCCTCATTATAGATTACGAAGAATTCACCTGAGAAGAGAAATTGGAAAATTGATTCTACCCACGCGATTTATATCCAGAATTTTATGATTGAAATAATCTTGTTTTACAATAAAAATTATATTGCGTTTAGGAGGTTCCACTTCCCATTAATTCATTAAATTTTTGTTAGATTTTTTTTAGAAGAATAGAGTCTGATCTCCAAAATACTTGTGATTTTCAAATTTAGAGCGAAAAGAAATTTATATCAGAAAAAATGGTCATATGGAAGTGAAATTGAGGCTCCATTGAATTTTGTGAAATTCGTGAATATCGGCGATGAAAATAATTTAGAAATAGTTATTTGATCAACTAAGTTATTAAAGATAGCGACTAATGGTCAAGATATTTAAAAGCGTGAGCGGAGCGAGCGCTTTAATAGTTCGAGACCATTAGTCGCTCGATTAATAACCGAGTTGATTACAAGATTTTTCCGCGATCTCAATATGAATTGTGTACGAATTCTTGATTGAAATACAGTTTTATTTTGCACAAGACATACATTTGTCATAGTGAAATTTCTATGTATCTATGTTCCAGTAGAGTTTGACATTTCTCGTAGTGTTTCTGAATACTTTGTGAACGGTTGCCATGAGGATTACACATTAAAATAGCCAAAAAATTGAGCATTAAAATGGGCCATTAATGATCAATTTCGTACACATTAAAATCACCTTTTATTTCGAGGTCGGCGGAAAAATATATTATTGACGGACAATCAAGCAATAAAATATTTTTCCGCCGATCTCGAAATAAAAGGTGATTTCAATGTGTACGAAATTGATCATTAATGACCCATTTTAATGCTCAATTTTTTGGCCATTTTGATGTGCTTTGAAAAAAAATCAGAATTCTCCCAAGAAGCGTAAAAGATTTCAATCAATCATACATTGGTTCTTTTCCCGAGTTTTCAGTTTTCCTTCTTGTATCGAGAGTTCCATGTTCGAGTTTCGTATAGTTGAAATATTATCTTGGCATCTTGAAAAATGGTGTTCAACCGCCAATAGATAACACCACTCCCAGCATTACCCGAACTAATTCGCAGGGTTTCACCCCGTATCTATCTGATTGGTGATGGCTAAAATATGTGCACTCGGTTTTTGATAATTACTTGAAGCACGCAAGAATAGATGTTTGAACACGAAAACCAACGATATTCGGTGGGAGTTTGAGGTCAATTACTGAAGAACTTCGTTATTGTCTATGTTTCGGAATTAATGATTTTGTTTTATGTTGCACTCACGAAGGAAGTCGATGACCTTTATACTGAATAGTTCCTTTTTTGAGAATTTTACTTTGAATACACAAAACCGAGAAATAATTGGTACTTATATTATTTTTTCTTATAATTTTTTGGCAGAAAGTTTCACACAGATGGCATTAAGAAAATTTTGCCTTCATTATCTTTATTATATAAGAGCGTGCGAAATAGTTGTTTTCCTATCTAGAGCGGAAAATTGTACTTTCCCGCACGAAACTGCCGTTCGCGTTTTCCTACACCGTATTATAATTGAAAAAAAATCGAGCATTCATTCAAGATTTTCACAAATTCAACTCAATAATCCATATGCTATGGATAGGTGATTGTAGTCCACGGCAAAGAAATAAATCAGGGAGTTATTTATAGTTTTTTAAAAATGTCAAGTTAATAATTTTTGATACTTCGATCATTTTGCGGTGCAAAATACATTAATAATTACTATTATAGTTGAAATTGCATAATAGCATAATTCATAATGACTTGTATCATTATAAAATACTAATTCCGTAGATTTCAAAATAAAAGGTGATTTTAATATGTACGAAATTGAGCATTAATGACCCATTTAAATGTCCAATTACTGCTATTGTAATGTGTAATCCTCATGACAACTGTTCACAAAGTATTCAGAAGCACCACGAGAAAAAATGTCGAAACTCTACTGGAACATAGATACATACATAGAAATTTCATTATGTCAAATGCAAGTCTTGTGCAAAATGAGAATGTATTTGAATCAAGAATTCATACACTATTCATATTGACATCGTTGGAAAAAACTTGTAATCGACTCGGTTATTAATCGAGCGACTAATGGTCTCGAACTATTAAAATATCTTGACCATCAGTCGCTGTCTTTAATAACCTAGTTCATTAAATAACTATTTCCGTCAATCCTAAAATAAAAGGTTGGTTTAACGTATACGTATTCTTCGGTTGCAGCTGGCGAAGGTGCAGACATTCATTAACCTGATTCAGGAGCCCTGGATTAGAGGTGGCGAGGTGAGGGGTCTCTCCTTCAGTGGAAGTAGGCTCTTCTGTTCGCCCAAGGACACAAATCCGAGGGCGTGCATACTCGCTTCTTCTGACTTGGGGGCTCAATTATTAACAAATTTCTGTTTCAGGGATCTAGTAGCGGCCCGGTTTACTGATTTCAGGGGACCGCTGGAAAACTTGGTGGTATGCTCGGCATACCTTCCATACGACTCTCCGGATCCACCACCATCGAAGGAGATGGTGGAGCTGGTGACATTCTGTGAGCAGAAAGGCTGGCCCCTGCTCATTGGATGTGATGCGAATGCGCATCACATTCTGTGGGGCAGCACTGATGTGAACCCCAGGGGTGAGGCTCTAGCTGATTTTCTGTTTTCAACCAGTTTACACCTTCTCAATAAGGGTGACGAGCCTACCTTTATCACGTCAAGTAGAAGGGAGGTTCTTGACGTCACTATGTGCAGCAGCTCCATCGCTGATTGCATAATGGATTGGCGTGTAGCCACGGACGTGATCTCACTGTCTGATCACCGGCACATCTGCTTCACCATCAGTGGAAGCAGCCCGACAAGGGATCCGGTAACTTTCAGGAACCCCAGAAAAACAGACTGGTCCAGATATCTGGCATTCCTCTCTGAAAACCTGGGACAGGTGCATCCCAAACCTAGGACTTCGAGAGAATTGGACACTGCAGCTGAAAAGCTTCAGGAGGCCATAATCTCAGCCTATCATAGCAGTTGCAGTCCCCAGGTTCGTAGACCGAAGGGTCAAACGAAATGGTGGACTCCTGAAATTAATGATGCCAGACGCACCAGCAGGCATCTCTTTAACAAGGCAATGAGATCCGGCCTTGCAAGTGACTGGGACGACTATAAGTCGGCCTGAGAGTGTACAAAGGACTAATAAGAAAGTCTAAGCGAGAATCTTGGAGGCGCTTCTGTAGTGATATTGAGGGTGCGCCTGAAGCTAACAGGCTCAGGCGGGTCCTCTCTGCCGGGGGCCCTCCGAGGATTGACTACTTAAATCTTCCTAGTGGGCAAAAGACGGGCTCAGAGGAAGAAAGCTTAAGACATCTCTTAGAGACGCATTTTCCTGGCTTCTCTGAGAATGTAGACACACAGGGTGTATGCCATCGACGGGCCTCATACGAGGACTGGAAGCTGGCTGCACGTGTAGTCACACATTCTCGACTCCGTTGGGCGATCAACGGTTTCGAGTCTTATAAAGCAGCTGGTGAGGATGGCATTGTTCCGGCTCTGCTATCCAAGGGGCTGGAAGTGCTGGCCTCCCCACTGCTTCACGTTCTCCGTGCGAGTCTGGCTCTAGGTCACATTCCATTGTCCTGGAGAAAGGTGAAGGTAATTTTCATACCCAAGCCTGGAAAACCATCGCATACAAAAGCGAATGACTTTCGACCAATTAGCCTCTCCTCGTTCTTAGTCAAGACACTGGAGAGGTTGGTGGAAAGATACATCAGGGACGATGCTTTAGTGGCTATACCACTGCACCCCTCCCAGCATGCGTATCAGCTGGGAAAATCAGTAGATTCTGCTCTTCACTCAGTGGTTAACTGTATTGAGGACGGAATACATAACAAGGAGTACACCCTAGCTGTATTTCTTGATATAGAAGGTGCCTTCAATAACACTGCGTTTGGTGTGATGCAATCTGCGTTGGCCAGACATGGTGTTCCGCCTACTCTTTGTCGGTGGACGGGGTCTCTGCTTGGTTCACGTAGCATCGTGGCTCGGCTGGGCGGCTCGACCATAGGGGGCTCGCCAGGAAGGGGATGTCCGCAGGGCGGTGTTCTGTCTCCGATACTGTGGAATCTCGTCCTGGATGAGCTCCTGGTGGAGTTAAGGAAGGCTGGGTTCGTTGTGGTGGCCTATGCGGACGACCTTGTTATACTAATCAGGGGTAAGGTGATCAGTGTCATTGGGGATCTGATGCAGAATGCTCTGCGACGGGTCGAACGATGGTGCTTGAAAAACGAGCTCTCGGTAAATCCTAGTAAGACAGAGATGGTTCTCTTTACTAGAAAGAGGGTGCCTAGCAACTTACGACTTCCCAGTCTGTTTGGAGTTGGGCTCACTCTATCCGAACAAGTTCGTTATCTCGGGGTGATATTGGACCGCAAACTTTTGTGGAACAAACACGTTGAGACTCAAACGAATAAAGCCAATGTAATATTCTGGTCCACTCGGAGGGTGCTGGGTAATGGATGGGGCTTCAAACCGCACATTATGCACTGGTTGTATACTGCCGTGGTGAGGCCTATCCTGACCTATGCCTCTGTGGTGTGGTGGCCTTCTATGGAGAGGGCCGTCAACCAGAACATTATGACTAAATGCCAGAGGAAAGCTTGTTTAAGTATTACAGGCGCTCTGAGGTCTACCCCTACAGCAGCGATGGAATGTCTGCTGGGTCTCCCTCCTTTGCACTTAGTTGTGAAGGAGGTGGCTATGAAGACAGCTCTAGGAATCTGGGAACGGGGACAATGGCGCGATGGAGGACTCTTCACTGGGCACGCGAGGGCCCTCAAAATGGTCAAGGATGCTCACGCTCCCCTTCTCCAGAGAGGTGACCGCGCGGGCACTAGGTTCTGCTTCGACGAACCCTACAGGGTAATTGTTCCCGACAGAGACCTATGGTCTTCATCAAACAGGCTTCTTAGTCCAGAAGGTCCCACCTGGTTCACTGATGGCTCTGTCACAGCAACAGGGTCTGGGGCCGGAATCGTGGGTCCTCACTTTAATCAGGCTATCCCTCTGGGGAAGGACTGTTCCATTGTGCAGGCTGAGCTATTTGCGGTTCTTGCATGCGCACTGGAAAACATTCGCAGGGGATACTCTGGCCAGCACATTTATATATGTTGCGACAGCCAGGGAACTCTGAAATCTCTATCTGATGTTAGAGTTGACTCTCTTCTGGTAGAAGAATGCAGGAAAGCTCTGCGTGGGCTGGGCTCTGATAACTTTTTGAAAGTGGTCTGGTGTCCGGCTCATGCGGATATACCTGGTAACGTCAAGGCAGATGAACTGGCTAGGCGGGGAGCCGGATTAGCATTTGTTGGTCCGGAGCCTTCGCTGCCAATCTGTCGCACATCTGTCAGAAGTTTCTTCAGGAACTGGCTGAACAGGGAATTTTCCTCGGAATGGAGCGCAGGGGTGGGCCTGAGGTGGTCGAGGATTCTCATTGAGAGACCGTCCTCGCGATCTGAGGTCAATAGGCTTCTGCTGCTGGAGAGGAAACAACTCAGTCTGGTGACTGGTGCATTGACTGGTCACCTGTTTAACAAGCATTTGAAGAGAATGGGATTGACGAGCTGCTCCCTATGCCGGTGGTGCAGGAGTACTGATGAAACGGTTGAGCATATTTTGTTCAACTGTGAAAACCTTACTGAGTTAAGGTCAACACACCTAGGAAATCCAACACCTTCTATTCCTATGGTGAGAGGAACCACTCCTGGCAGGCTCGCGACATTTCTGTCTTCGTGTCTGAGGAGCTGAGTCTCTGTAGAATGATGCGGGTGAACAATGGGCCACTAGGCCTCAGTTCGGCCGGTAAGGCACCGCACAGAGAAGAAGAAGAAGAACGTATACGAAAACGATCAATAATGATCCATTTTATTGCTCAGTTTCTCCTATTTTAATGTGCAATTGTCACGGCAACCGAACATTCAGTATTCAGAAGCAATACTAGTAATGTTACATCTCTACTGAAACATGAAAAATATGTCAAAATATGTACTATCCAAAATAAGAATATATTTCAATCAAGAATTTATACTCAATTCATAATAAAGTCGGCAGAAAAATGTTTTAATCAACTCGTTTATTGATCAAGCGATTACTAGTTGATTAAATAACTATTATTCTTGTACCATTATGTTATTTCTGCCGGCGTTGAAAATTTATTTTTATCAGTTTGGACGAATTCAAAATGTAATGTAGAAATCACATCGCTAGAACATAATAATGGAGGAATAACCATTTAGTTTAGACGATACCAGACACAAATGCTGATCCAGAAGCAGATATCGCCGATGCCAGCACACGAACAGTTTCTGAATATGATTTATGTGCTACAATACCTTGCACTACCGCCTGAGGTTGGTTCGTGTGCTTCCAAATAAAATTTATAGCCACAAACGACTCAACACCGACTTCTATCCGAAAATATTTACACTTTGAAATAACCTTAACCAATATTTCAATATGATTATACTTATTATTATTCTAAGCTGGTAAGATAGGAGTGTGAAGTTATTCCTACAAACGGCCTAAACGATCTTCAGATTGAAATGAGGACATAAATCACCTTTTCTTCTTTAGAACGGTCGGCGAAGATGTCATCTTTATATACGAATATGCAAATGAAGAATGACATAGTGAAGATACGATAGTTCGTTGGTATGTTTGAGAGAAACTCCGCCTTCCACTGAAAATTTTGAATTCCGCACTACTTGCTGATAGTTATCTGGCAGATATCGGTTTAATAACATATATCTGTACTTAGTATATCAAAATATTTTTAAGGTTTTTAATCTGGAGAACGATCAATTCCATAAAAAGATTAATTTTCCCTACTGAAATTAGTGGTGGTATTCTGCTTTTCATTTTTAAGTTACGATACTGTAGCGTACGATTGATCTGTAACTGGCCGACTTACAGATTCGTAAATAATGCAATTTTGGAATGGTTCCTGTAACTCTCTTATTTATAGTGTCACTTTTGAACTACTCATCGAAAAACATAACCTTCAACCGTAAGATTTGATCATGGAACTTTATGTATTATGAGTAAATGGTGTAGATTTGAATTTGAAAATATAATTATCTGAATGTAGTTTGCGTTTGTTTCTCTCATCTACTAAATTGAAAACAGGAAAGAAACAAATTTTTTGGTTAAAATTGCTGTAGAGCATTTATTAAGTTTATAGTACACTGATTTCAATCTGACATAAACTGGGCATTCGGCATTTCCTCAATCTGAACATTTTCTAGGCATCCGGCATTTCAAATGGATTCCTTTGATCACGCAATTTTTTCCTTCCAATTCTCATAAAGTTCCTACTTTAAAAAGAATAATTTTCAGGTCATGTATATTTTTGAACAATGTTTGCCTGTATGATTTTCTTCCGATAACAATACAATAAACAAAGCCATATTATTTTTATTCATAATGAATTCCTTATATTAAAACATTGGTGTTCGTCCTAAAATAAACAAACCAACCAACGAAACTACTATATTCAACGATTTCTGTAAGCTACAGATCTCTTTAAGAGGTCCAGAATTGTAAATTTTCTGTAAACATATGAAAAGTTACAGGTTGGCTTACAGATGAAAGCAAAATACCACCATTGGCACCATTAATTTGAATGAATACAGATATAATAATTTCATTTCAATATGTATCTGCTGAAAAGCTATCAGCTTCTTTCTCATGAAATGTTAGAACATGGCCTTAGTGTAGAATTTTTCTAATAATCCATAAAGTTCAATTCACCTATCTAGGTGTCTTCATGGCATCATTAATTCAAATACTCCATTATAATGTCATTATGAACATGAATGTTGCTACAACCATCTATTGTACAAGTGGAGTATTATGTCGTGATGATAATGACTCAAACTAAACGGCCGTTTACCTGGCTGCTGACCTGTGTTTCTTATTGACAACTCAATTGACAGCAAATGAACGTTTTATATGTCAATGGAGCTATTGGAGACGATAAGACGTTGTGTTTCAGCTAACATTAGAGAAGTAGGCGATCAAGAATAGAATTATAATATTAACGATTTATACATGGTGTCTAGAAATTTGACGACGATAATGGAAATTTCCACTGGTGCGGTTATCCATTTTTGTTTCGTATTCAGGTTTTCGAGAAAAAATACTGAAATCACCGAAATAAGCTGGCGAATTCAAATCAAATCGACGCTGAGCTATTGATGCAGACCTTCTCTTTCACGTGGCCCCAAAGGAAGATGTCGCAAGGTGTTCTCGGCTGTTCTTAAGCGACGTGCACGGGTTTTATTTTTCTCATCACTAACTTGTCCCAACAGCTCGAATTTTTCCAACAATTTCTTTATTGCCGTCCGACAAGGTGTTTCACGACGACCCAAAAATGTTCGTGTTTTACGAACCGTCTCTGCCAAATTTTCACATTTTTATAGTGAAGTGTAATAATTTCAAGGCGTTCTTGAAGCGTGTATCGTTCCATTTTTATTAATGGCGTATTTTCTACTTGTCAATTTCTAAACTGACAGCGGGCTATTCAAAATAACACATCCCTTTAGCTACACTGTGTGAATCGTCATCCCCACTTATTATGCCTGCTCGTACGTCATCATGGCGCGACGTTTGCATTTGCAATATTTAATTGAAAATAAATCTCCTGAAATTTTGAGTGAATCATCGAATATGTACATTCATGTTTATTTAACACTACTGTCAATGTTGTCACATGGAAAAAAGTCTATTTTTCGAACTACTGGAAGTGCTCTTTTTTGATTCTGAAAATGCCAATGTCATTTCAACTTCTGTTATTCATTCCATAGCGTCTAAAACTTGCTGTCAACTGTTTCGGAATGCAATCCTGCGTGGCATTAAACAAATTCCACTCGACCATTTCTAAATCCGGGCGTTAGGGGCTACATAAATATTTCCGATAAAGTTGAGCAGTAAATCGCCAAACCGAAGGTTTTTCATAGCCAAAACTTCGGTTGCAGCAGCAACAACGATTTTGCATCAGACATTGGCTCACATTTTCCCGGCTGACCAATGGATATCAATTAAAACTTATAATTGGTTTGCATGATAGTTTACCGAAACTCTGAATTGAAGTGAGACTAATTTTATGAGTTTAAACTAAGGCTGTGGGTTTCCATTTGCATCTAATAACCGAGTGTCACGTCGAAAAAGTGACAAATGGTAGTTACGACGATGCTTTGTTATTATTTTAATGTGTTTTCGAGTTTAACCGTTTTTACTTCGTTAGAGGTTGGAGTTAGAATCGGTTTCATAACAATTTGAATATGTAATTACAGGGGGGTCGACTTCAAATGATGGGCGATGGAAAATTTACTGGATCGTTTGTATTTTTCCTTTTGTATTTTTTGAAATGCAATTACATGTTTATTCTTGACGTTGCTGTGGTTGAATACTAGTTCTCTAGTTATGATGATTCGAAATTTAATACTCAAAACTCAATTTTTTCACCTAATTTTTCACTCATACACATAATAATATTGAATTATTCATGAAAATGCGAGATGTTTTTGTCATCTGGAAATTTAACTCTGAACAAACCTGAAATGAAGAAACTACATTTTCCGTCAATTCCAAAAAAAGTGGATATGTATGCAAAATTGATCAATAATGACCCATCTCATTACGTGATTTTTCCTATTTTAATATGTAATTTTCATGAGCAACCGAACACAAAGTATTCAGAAGCAATATAACAAAATAAATACTGAAACAGAGAAAAGTAGAAATTCTATATTATTTCAAATGTACGTCTTTTGCAAATAAAGAATGTATGTCAATCGAAAATTTATACATTAATGCGATAGACAGAAAATCTTCTAATCAACTCGTCTATTTATCCATCGATTAATGAATTACTTAATTGAATAATTACCTTCTCCAGTCTTTGACAGACATCAATTTTCATTCTAACTGATTCTGATGCACCATAGTAGGTGGGGAATGAATTCTACATCTCTTTTTTTATTTTCCACTATAAAACTAAACGAGGTTCGATTATCACCGTTGAAAAATATGCATGAATAAACCGCTTCAATTATTAACTTTATTGGACCATTAGTTTTCATTGTGAACCTATAGAATGTCCATAAAAATAGAATAGATTCCTTGGTCTGTTGTTGAACCAATTTATGTTACCTATTTTATTTTTTTATGGACACGTTTTTAGGTACTACGATAGAAGATACCATAAAGTTTTTGAATGAAGAGGCATTTTTTAATGTAATAGAGATGGGCAAATAATAAAACAGATGGTTTCTAGAATTTCATTCGTGTCTTCTCCTTTTCTCCTTTCAGTTTTCTGTTTTCCAGTATAATTGAAAAATATTGCGTTAGAGAACATTCAAGGAGAAAAAGCCTTTGTTTCTCTGAATAACTTCAGTATGAATATACTTACTTATAAAACTTATTCAATATATATACACTTTCACAAGAAAATCGAGTTTTTTTCGGAGGTTCTTTATAGCCTTATGCTGTAGTACCTAATAAAAAAAGGAGTTAAAGCTGCTTACTGCGCTTCTCACAGGTCACTATTTTGTGAGATATTATCTAGACAAGATAAATTAGGACAACTCCGATAACTATAGGTGGCATTGGCCACAAAAAACAGCGAGCACATATTATGCCAATAACGCAATGTATTGGCACAAACCATACTCACTCTACGACGTCAGCCGACATAAGAGCGAGGTTTCCTTTCAAATTAATCAATATGTATTCCTGAATAAAATGTAGTTCTATTATGGTAGGACACAAAATACCTCATTGGTCGCAGTGCCGAA
The DNA here is from genome assembly GCA_013421045.1 of Propylea japonica. NCBI lineage: Eukaryota > Metazoa > Arthropoda > Insecta > Coleoptera > Coccinellidae > Propylea > Propylea japonica. The sequence goes on from CM024240.1 coordinate 33,873,641, forward strand.
TGGCAGTCACGCTGCCAATCGATCAAAATCTATTCTAATATACCTTATGTGATTTTTTCTGAACCTTAATCTCTGCTTATCACTAATACACAAATTTTTTTTCAGGACATTCTTCCCAATGTGGCGGTGAGGATGAAAAAGTTCCTAACAAGGATGAACGGCGGGAGTATAGTGGCCGTGTTGGCTATATTAGCCATGTCACGTGATACTTCTTCAGAGACAGTTTCGGTCATACCGCACGACGCACATCCCGGTTACAACGTCAAAAAGTTTACCACAGGGACGAACCTTAGTTTTAAATTGTTAGATTCAGGATTTTCGCAGTTTTTTACGATGCTCGAAGACGGTTCTATAATGACAGTATCAGACGTCAGCCCGTTGGTGAACAGGCCGATCGATCTTATGGTGTTAGAAGACAAGGGGAACGCATCAGAGACGCATCTGTTACAGTTGTACGTCTTGGATAGGCGGAATATACTGAATTTCAAGACAGATTGTGAGGAGGAGTTCATGGGACATATCCCTGAAAATGTCAAAACGGGTACTAGAGTCACTGGTTTGCCCATGCTGCAAGCTGCTAGTGGCCTCAACTTGGTTCCTATAACGTATTCTATCATAGCGGGAAATACAGGTCATGCCTTCGAGTTACAAAGCAGTATTGACAACCAAACTCACTCTAATATCACACTTTCGGATTACACAGCTGGAGTTTACATTGTATCTGCTCAAGTATTAGATAGAGAAGACATCAGTAGGTACGTCTTAACAATAGAAGCCACTGATCCAAGCGGCATCAACAGAGCGGTAGTAAACATCGTTATAGAAGTCGAGGATGAAAACGACAATACCCCAGTTTTCACTCAGAAAGTCTACAGGTTTGTCGTTGGCGATGACTCCATGGAAGGTGACAACGTCACCATAGCTTGGAAGAGGTTTTCTTCCATAGGCAAAGTTGAAGCTACGGACGCAGATGGTGACAAAATCGCTTACAGGCTGGCCACACCAACCAACTATCTCGTGATAGTACCTCAAACTGGTGACCTCTTGCTTTCAGAGGAACCCATGGATGAAACTGACCTCGAACTTATCGTCGAAGCCCACGATATAAGAACCCCCAGCAGAACGTCAGTGAGACCTGCTCAAGTTCTGTTTCATTTCAAACCACCAGAACCTTCAAAAGTTGAACTGGTTCTTGATTTGCAACAGTTGGAAGAAAGGGAGATGCATAGGTCCAAAAGACGTGTTACAAGGGCTGTAAGGCCAACAAAACGCATTGAATTCACGGAAACTGACGGGGATACGGAAGGTAGAAATGTGTTTCAGCTAGAGAAAGAAACTGATAGGGAGACGTTTAAGATAAGGGATGAAAACCCTTGGGTTACTGTCGAACCGAACGGCGCTGTTAGGGTTAAGAAGAAGTGGGACTATGAGGAGTTGGGACCTGAGAAGACGATCGATTTTTGGGTGACCATCACCAATGCTGAAAAAGGAGGTGAGTTAGATTGATTGTATTGGTTTTGTTGAGACTGAAAATGATTCCATACCAGTTTTTAGTGTTATGTTTCCAGGGTTCTCGTAAAAAATTATCACTTTTGATTATCAGAATGATTAATCTACAGGGTGTTCTGATTTGTTTCCGACAAACTGAAACGGGTGATAGATCACATCATTTTGAGCAAAAAAGTTCCAATGAACAGGGGTCCGGAAATGATTCGTTTCCGAGGTACAGGGTGTTAAAAGTGAAAAAATAATTCGCGTTTCCTTTGATATGTTTTGACTGCTTCGAAATCCGTTCATGAAATTTTGTATACAGGGGTTTTTTGGGACGATAAATTCAAATTCGTGGTCGATTTAATTGTATTTTCTAGAGGGCGCCACAGGCAACCATTTCAACCCATGTAAACCGTTGCAACTTCTTTGTACTACCCTGTACACCGTTTTGGACTTAAAAAATCGATTATCTCATCCTTTTTATTTAAAAAGGATATACCTCACCGAAGTCGCTAGGAGCAATCGTTTCAGAGAAAAATGCATTTAAAGCCAAAGAATCCCAAAACTTCTCCGAAAATTTTTCCCATTCTGAATATTCTGTTTCCTGAAATATTGAGTTCGAAGGTCTGTAAAATCCTATTTCTCTGTAGATGATTTCTTCTTTGTATGCTTCGTCCGGACCTTTGGTAACCAATACCATTTTTCTGTATTTGTTGATAAGCTAGTAACTTAGTTAACTAATAATTATTTTTTCAACTTTAACACCCATGTTCATAGGAACTTTTTTGCTTGGAATGATGTGATTTATCACCCACTTCAGTTTGTCGGAAACAAATCAGAAAACCCTGTATATAATTACTGATATTGAAAGGTAACATCTTCAAGACTAATGCAGTTCATTGTGAATGATTTATTTGGAGTTCATTCGTAAGAATTTTTCTTAATCTTCGAACTAATATTCTCAACTTTGTTAGAATTACAGACATGAAAAATGCGATTCACGAAAGTTCTTCCATTCTTGATCTCTAATATACATATACAGGGTGTTCGGAATTGATTTCTCAGATCATTTTATGAAAAAAGTCCCTATAAATGCAGGCCCGGAATTGCAGTGTTCCCAAGAAAAATTGATCTTGAATTTTTCAAACTAACAGTTATTTTTGAGTTCTTCGTTCAATGTGTGACAAAAATCTCTTCTGCCTTTTTTGTGTGTGGCGCTGTTTTTATGTAAGAAATCAAAACATCTGAACGCGTATTTTTCCCCACTTTAACACATGTAGGAAAGGTTTTTCATCAACAATTGAATGAAGAATTGAAAATTATTTATTAATATATTAAATCAAAATATTTCAGCGTGTCACTTTTTTTGTCAGTTTTCGAATGAAATTTCAAAACCGTAAATCTTTCGCATCAATTCAACAACACTTTGTATACAGGGTGTTTTTGAATTGATGCGAAAGATTTAGGGGGATGATTCCTCAGAATATTTTATGAAAGAAAGTTCCCATAAATGTAGTTCCGTAAATGCATTGTTTTCAAGTTACATGGCGTTGAAGTTTTACTTAAAAACTGACTGAAAAAGTGGCACGCCACTGAGATATTTCAAACTAACAATTATTTTTGAATTCTTCTTTCAATTTGTGATAAAAAATCTCTTTCGCTTTCTTTTCGTGTAGGGTGCCGTTTTTATTCAAGAAAATTAAACATCTTATATTTGTCGTTAATTCAACACATTATGAAGTAGAGATACTACGTCGAGATGTTTTACTTCATTACATAAAAACGGAGCCCCACACGAAAAAAACGCTTGAAAGATTTTTCATCATAAATTGAACGAATAATTCAAAAATAATTGTAGGTTCAAAAAATGTCAGTGGCGTACCACTTTTTCAGTCAGTTTTTAAGTAAAACTTCAACACCTTGTATCTTGGGAACAATGCATTTCTGAAACTACATTTATGGGAACTTTCTTTCATAAAATATTCTGAGGAATCATCCCCTTAAATCTTTCGCATCAATTCAGAAACACTCTGTATAATCGTGATCAGAAGTGAAAAGAAAGTTTGAAAAAATGAAGTTTCATTCATTATGTTGTTGTCCAGCATATACATCTTCGATTTTATGACATAAAAAAATCTCCGTTTATAGCAAAGATAAAGGGTTGTTAAATTAAAGTGAATAACAGAGTACAATATAGAGACTCATTCTGTAGCAGAGAAAAAAAACAATCGAGAACAAATCTTCCATAGCGCATTCATTGAAAATCCAAAACAATAAATCGTTATTTTTGGCCACGCTGAAAATTGAATCGAAAAGTATGAAGTAGGGATTTTCGAAAACAGGAAAAGAGCGAAACGGAAATCGTAACAGTCGAAATCACAGCAATAAATCTTATTCGAAAATAGAAACGTTAAATTGCCGCGTTTTTCCGCAAAATGCTGTGGTGGTTAAATTATCGATTAGTTTTCCCTCGTCCCCTGATGCGATTTCCAATAAGACGTTGTTCTTAACGCCTTCCCCCTTTTCCTTGTAGCAGCTCTAAATCGTATTTTATCGTGAGGGTGTGGTAAGAATTCCACTTCCATAAATCAAACTGGCTATAATTGCTTAACCGAAAATGTTCACTTAGGAGTTTATTTCGTTCATTTCCTTTCAATCTTATACGATATTTATTCTGTTTATTATGTTGAATGATCTTTTCAATTCAAGAGGGTAATGATGAATGATTTTTTTCGCACGAGTTAGATAGGTTGAGCGAAAGTCGTTTTCCAGAAATTACCGACTCACGGCTTGTGATTTGATAAAGGGTTTTCCAATAAGAGGTGTTATTTTGATATTCAAGGAAAAATGTCATTTTTCAATATAAACGATCGGATGTTTATTTCATTATAAAGAAGAAGCTATGCCGTTCATTGTGGAAAATGACATCAGGCAAATGATCACCACGACCTGCACGCTTAAAGGACCATATTCTTTTAATGAAATTTTCCATAACCAAATCGCAAAGTGGCTGCCCTATATCCTCAATAGCCTCACGAATTCCATCGTTTAGGCCTTGAATCGACGCTGGGCTATTGGCGTAAACTTTTCACGTGGCTCCAAAGGAAAAAGTCGCTAGGTGTTAAATCACAAGATCTCGGTGGACAATTGTTATCACCTCTTCGAGAAATAACACGGTCCGGAAACTTTTCCCGAAAAAGATCAATGGTTTCGTTGCTTGATGGCACGTAGCGCTGTCTTGTTGAAAGTAAACGTTGTCCAGATCAATACTATCCAATTTCGGCCATAAAAAAATCACAAATCATCTCTTGATAGCGTAAACCATTCACCGTAACTGTTGCTTCAACATTGTCGGCTACAGCAGCAATATTCTAGGCTGTTCTTGAGCGACGTGCTCGGGTTTTATTCTTCACATCACTAACTTGTTCCATCAGCTCGAATTTTTCCATCAATTTCTTTATTGCAGTCCGACAAGGTGCTTCACGACGACCCAAAAATGTTCGAGTTTTACGAACCGCCTCTGCCAAATTTTCACCAGTTTTATAGTGAGTTTTAATAACTTCAATACGTTCTTGAAGCGTGCAAAAAATGACAGCTTCAAACGTGACATCTACCCAAATAGCGGGCTATTTAAAATAACACATCTTATTGGAAAACCCTTCATTTTCGTCGCTATATGGAAACACCTACATACCATGTGCTTGAGGAGTATACCATATTACTATTTCATGAAAATATTCTCCAACGCAATGAACAATTTTATATTATCGACTATAATAATATTTCATAACTTTCTTTTGAGTTTCATCGTATTGTATATTCTTGCTACAACGTTCTTAGGCATTCATGTTTTTTTCAACACAATAAATACTCTCTGGAATCTGATGAGTCTGATCCTTGTTTATTAGTCTCCTCGAGAATGTTCAATATAACGAATGTCCAATGAAGGTGTAAAATTTTAATTTCCATTTTTATTGGCTTTGATCCCGAATATTAATGTGTTGTTTTAACCATTTCATAAGCATTTCATATTGTCTGTTATTGATGAATTATTCAATTCCTAGAAAATTCTTTCATATTGTGTGAAAATGAATTAGTTTCATGAAAGAGTTCTGAAAAAATCTTTAGGAGCACGATAAATCCTTCTATTGTATATTTCTACGAACGATGAATTTTGCTTATGACATTTAGAGCCCCTATATTCTAGTTATATTCTTTTATGAGCAAGAATATTATGTATATTGCACACCGGGGAGTCGTTTGTCTAGTTTCATTTCGTATTCCGCACTCAGTTTTCTGTAATTTGGATAGGTTGAACCCCAATGAAACATTTGATGGTTATTTATGAATAATGCTAGACATTTTCTGTATTAAAGAAAAATTTGAGAAGGTTGTCGGACTTCACATGTTGTAGGACAAATTTCGGCGTTAGTAATATTTTCTATAGTGTTAATTCCTTGTTCATTGAATTGGATACTTTTGATTCAATCAACTGCTCATAAATTTTCATTTGTGAAAAGTTAGAAAAGGCTTAAAAAAGGTCGGTCCCTGTATTATTGACACTTTCCTGAATAGAAGGGTACAAAAGTAGCATTCGCATGAAATATTCGCAAGTTATTATGCTGAGATACAGGTTGCGTTAATGCCACTTATTTTCAGCACAAGTGAAAGCCATTGTCTCAGTTATATCATATTTTCTTTCGGATATATTTCAGGAGATCTGTTACAGTGTGTACTTTACTGACAAGCAGGCATTCCTATATCTTACATTACATTACATATATCAAATGTTGACTAGAATTACAGTTATGTACCTATACTCCGTTCACGAAAGGTTGAGCACATAGTAGGCGTTTCTTTATTTACCGGAAGTTGGCAGTATTTGCTGTCATAACGTAAAATAAATTCAATGTTGCCGAATGTACCCGCCTCGTCCGACGAGCTTGCGAGTTATCAGGCAACTCTATGCAATATTGACAACATTGCGTGTCAATCTGACAAGAAAATAAACATCATAACCTAAAATTTTAATATACACAGTGGAATATGTCAAATTATCATGGCCAACCGACGGCTCAACCTTTCGTGAACGGACTATAGGTATATCAAAAAATACATAATTATGAATGAAAAAAGGTTTCGATTTGAACATGAGAGAATGTTCTTTTGTGGCAATTTCTGATCTCTATGTTAAGTTGTTTTTATCGCACAAAAGGTTAGTGAGTTGCGTCTATTCGAGGGTGAACGTTATGTCATAGGGCAGGAATTGTTTACTCCTATATTTGGCAGCTGCTTCTAGGCCGCCCCCTTTTTTCATTTCAAATAAATAATACCTTCCGGTATCACGTGTCTGAAATCTGAATGGACTTTGATGACGAGGATTATGAATATCTGGATTTCCGAATACGAAAGATAGATCTAGTAGTTGACGTATCAGAAGTTTTTGCGCTGGTGTACATATCGGTAGAATGTTATAGATGTAGAGCTACAGGGTGAAAAGGAGGAACTAGCTTATTTATAAATTCAATGGAATAAAAACATATGCAAATATCAATTTAATTTTTAAAAAACTTTATAGGTTTTCACTCTCAGTCTATGAAACAAAAAAATTAAAAAAAATTCAATTAAGATGAAGTTCTCCTGCGAAAATCTTTGCACTCATTTGTCAGGAGCAAATTGGTTTTGAAAAACATGTTGCCTAACAGTAAAACTAAAAAAGGAAATAGATGAAAATGATAATGTAACGTTTCGATGTCCAAATCAGTCACCTTCAGACAAACTTGTAAAATGTTCGGAATTGTGTGTTTTTTCATTTGCAGTCTGATTAATTACTGCAAATGAAACAACACCGAAACGTTACATTATCCTTTTCATTTATTTCCTTCCTTAGGTTTTACTGTTAGGCAACAATTTTTTCAAAACGAATTTGCGCCTGACAATTAGGGGCAAAGATTTTCGCAGGAGCACTTCATCTTAATTGGAAATTTTTCAATTATTTCTGTTTATTTCTAGGAGTAAAAACCTATGAAGTTTTTTAGAAATGCAGAATCCTCCCAGATTATATTTCAATCGATATCAATTTAATTATTTTCCCATCATCTAGTAAACATTTAATGTTTATGTTTAGACAGTTTTAGGAATTATAACTGTCAAATGGTGCCCATTGTCGCCAAAACACTGCGTTAATCGATTCCGGAAATGTCTGACAACTCTATCCAGTATTTCGTCGACTATTTTGGCGATAGCCAAACGAAGGTTTTTAACATAGTTTCCTCATGAAAAACCAATAAACAAGCCGGAAAACTAAATATTTCGGAACGACAACATTCCGGATATTGAACATTCGTGATTGATCTTGAAAGAACAAATTCTCATTTTTTCTTCCGTGATTACTAAAAAAAAACAGCGGTTACTTATTGTGCCAGATACCACTTGGTAGCATTTCATCCTCTCGCATAGAAAATAAAAGAAATAGAAGAGACCGTGAATCACGAGCGAAGCAACGATTTACTCATTTTTGTTGGGAACAAATGATTCTTGGAGGAATTTTGCATATTTCTTTCCTCCGGGCTGAGGTTTAGAGATTCCGGAAGTGCCGGATCCGCACCGCATTTACAACGTTTAGGCGCTCGACTATCGCGCTCTAGGCGGTCTAAGCAATTACGAACAACGTACACTAGGAGAGTGCATAAATGGTGGATTTTTTCCGTTCATCTCGCGTTTTGTGTTAATATTAATCTCCCCAGGGGGTGAAATTAATTTTTAGGACTTTTCTTCGGGCGTTTTTTATGTCATGTTGAAGAAAATTTTTAATACGTTATGAGGATATTGTTTTTAGTCCATTTCAAAACAAGGATAGAAATAATATATGTAGTTCGTTTTTTTGAAATTTCATTTGATCAGTCGATTTATACGTTTTCGTGTATAAGATTTTGTCATATTGTTTGTTCATCCTTTAGAAATTCAACATCTATCACAATTTGCATCTCCTAGTATGTAAAATATAGATTTTTGTGACAGCATTAAGAGTAGTGTTAAATGAAGGGATTTCCAATAAGAGGTGTTATTTTGGATAGCCCGCTATTTCGGTAAATGTCACGTTTGAAGCTGTCATTTTTTCACATTTGACAAGTAGAAACTACGCCATTAATAAAAATGGAACGAAACAGGATTCAAAAACGAATTAAGTTATTAAAATTCACTATGAAAATGGTGAACATTTGGTAGGGACGGTTCGTGAAACTCGGAATATTTTTGGTTCGTTGTGAAACTTCTTTTCGAACCGCAATAAAGAAATTGGTGGAAAAATTCGAGCTGTTGGAGCACGTTGGTGATGTGCAGAATGAAATCCGTGCAAGTCGCTCAAGAACAGCCGAGAATATTGCTGCTGTAGCCGACAGTGTTGACGAAAACCCAGGTTTGTCCATTCCTCGTCGTTCTATGGAATTAGGGTTTCCACAAAAGTCATTACATAATATTTTGCTTAAAGATTTGGGTCTTAAGGCTTATAAAGTTCAGTCAACACAAGAACTCAGGCCGGTCGATCGTGTCTTTGCTGATTGGATCGTTGAGTTTACGGACCGTGTAATCTCTCGAAGAGGTGATCATAATTGGCCACCGATCTTGTATTTTAACACGTTGCGACTTCTTCCTTTGGGGCCACCTGAAAGAGAAGGTCTACACCAATAGCCCAGCGTCGATTCAAGACCTCAAAATTGAATTCGTGAGGCTATCGAGGACATAGGGCAACCACTTTGCGATTTGATTATGTAAAATTGCATTAAAAGTATATCGTCCTGTAAGCGTAGTCCCTGGCGTAGTCGTGGTGGTCATTTGCCTGATGTTATTTTCCACTATTGATGGCATAGCTTCTTTATAATGAGATAAACATCTAATCATTTATATTGAAAAATGGCATTTTTTCTTGAATATCAAAATAATACCTCTTATTGGAAAACACTCCACATACCTTTTCACCTAGAGGACAAAAAATAGAATAGAAGATAATCACGGACTCTGCTTTCACATACTCATCTCAAAATTTGACGGAAATATCATCATTGAAATAAAAATCGTCTAGATTTTTCTGGAATTACAGCTCGCTAGACGAAATTAAAATTTTTTGTCTAAAAATTTTATCTTCTTTCAATGAAAAAATATTAAGGAATTTTTCCCACAATTATCACTTCACAGAACGACAATTTTTTCGGGTTCATGCAGGCGATTTATACTCAGAAATAAATCAACGCCAACAGGGATTTCTTTATATTGCCGAGGATTTGCTGTTATTAACTGCACCTCACTTTTCTCGAAATTCTCCGCGAATAGGGAACAGGCGAAGTCACCATCTACATTATAAACACACATCTTCATTGCTATCACGTCGTCTATGAAACGAGAATTTAGGATTCAAGATAATTCTCGTAGTTCGGTTATTCGATTGCTTATTTGGTGGTTCACACAAAGGTCTGCGAAGGGTGATTTGGAGTTTCATCGCTTTCTGAACGACACAACTTTGTTTTGATGGCGCTATCAATATCGAGTTTGAGCAGCGAATATCAAAGGTTATTGGTATTTGCGTGTCTAGTCTTTATTGATGGTTGCATGATCGTGAAATTTTTAGTTCGAATAATTCGGAAAAAACAGCGCTCACTGGTCGAAAATATCAGATTATAGATTAGCTGAAAATAACTCAGTCTTACGAAAAAATGGCTTAGTTTTTTAACGGAAGTAGAGGACTTTTCCGAATGAGAAAAATGATTTTCGCTCTAGAAAGGAATAATATTTTTCTACAGCAGTACCTATACTCCGTTCACGAAAGTTTGAGCCGTCGGTTGGCCATGGAAATTTGGCATATTCCACTGTGTATATTAAAATTTTAGGTTATGTTCTTTATTTTCTTGTCAGATTGATACGCAATGTGTTGTCAATATTGCATAGAGTTCTCTGAAAACTCGCAAGCTCGTCGGACGAAGCCGGGTACATTCGGCAACGTTGACTTTATTCTACACTAGCTTTTACCCGCGACTTCGTCCGCATAAGTTTTTTTGTTTTCTCCCGGCTGTGAGTCCCCCTGCAAAAATGTCCCACTATCGTGTTCCAGTCCTCAACTTCACATCAAAATTTGTTCAAAAGCAACCTAAGCTACATAATGGATAGCTCCGAATGTTTCCTTAGTAAATATAAAAAGTAAATAATGTAAATGGGTTTAAAATTCTACTAACTACCTACCTGCCAACCCTATAAGTTTCGATCCAAGTAAAACTGTTATAAATAAAGACAGTTGCATCAAAATTATATATTATTATTATGATATTATTATCATAAATTCCCTAAATTATGGCGCCTACCGACTCTCTAAGTTAGAAAAGTGATCAATAGCCCAGTCAAATTAGATGAAAAGGGGGCCAACCTCGGAATGAAAGATAATAAGCTAAAAATTGGTATGAACCTTTGTTTTGTCATTCTAAATGTTGTCTCAAAAGTCACAAATGCTATCATGCCGGCGTCTTAAGATATTGAAGGTCAGAGGTCATAAAAATCGGTTTTTTGCGAATATCTGCCTTCCTATTGCTTAAACGAGATTTGCAGTTATTATGAAAGTTGTAGACTATAAAATTGTCTACAACTTTTGTTTGAACTTTTTTTTCATACGACCAACCGTTTTTGTGGTAGAGCGCGAAGAGTGCGCAGCGTACAGTCATATATGACCTAATGCAGGGTCAAGCGTGAGTTACGGTTAGCAGTTCGTTGTATAAAGTCAATTATTTACTTAACAATTATAATTATTAAACAATGCCCATTATGTATGTACTAATTATTAATTATTTATATTCAATTGAAATAAGTAATTAAATTATTGTATTTGACGGATATTCCGACTATGATAAAATATTAAAGCAAAGGAACAACAAAGAAGAACTGCTGCACTTTCAAAATCATATGAAGTTTGTTTTGTTTTGACGAAACAATGATTGTGCCAATCAGTCAAGAAAAATTTTCATCAAATCGGCCTAATAAAAAAAAATTTATCGACATGCTTGTTGAAAAATTTGAAACTGGTAATATCACAACAAAACAAGCCAGAGTTAATGCTCCAAAATCTGAGGACAACATTGACCATTTCCGCTACACGTAATTCATCAAATTAACGAAACTAAATAAACCTGTACAATTGTCAACACTTGCACCAACAAGTGTAGCAGCTCGTCAACATATCAATCGTGTCTACTACCAGATTCAAACGTGGTTAGGGAAGGACATAGAACCTCAAGAATGGGGCTGGATGCCCGAAAATGAAATCCTGGAGCCCATATATAAGAACGTTACTACCTCCAGCACCAGCCGAACTACTAAACGTTATATTTTGCAATTGCAAAAATGGTTGTGGTTCCCGCTGTGGATGCAGAAAGTCAGGGCTACTATGTTCTTCAGCTTGTGGCCAGTGCAATGGACAAGCTTGCCTCAACGCTTCACTAAATCCAAGTAATCCCGATGAAGAAAGCACATATGAGCCTGAAATTCTGGAAGGTTTGGAGATGAATATGACCGATGATGAGGATGATGACAATGAACTTAACTTTCTGGAGAGACAACAAGGAGAAGACAACGAAGAAGAAGAAGATAATTAGCTTTCTGTCACAATTTTATTATAATTAATATCAATATGCCATATTTAATGATAAATAAAGATATGTGTGAAATATGTATATAATTTACTCCAAATAAGATGAAATTCCAAGTTTAGTTTCACGGACATCGCATAAAAATATTCCTTTTGATCCTATAGCACCAACTTTTTGTAATAATTGATGAATTATGCGATTTTTGTGTGAAAAATATATGTAGTTAGAAGACCAACAGGCTGGGCAGGTAAAGTTCATTAGCTGCAGAGAAAACAATTTACCTAAGAGAACGATACTCTGAAATCAAACGCTGGCCCTCCAGGTTGGGGGTTGAGGCATCAGGCTAACTCCTCGATACTCATAAAAATGGTGAAAAGTTTAAAAACCCAATAGTAGCCTTTAGATTACCAAAGAAAGTGATGAGATGAATACCTCGGACAACAGGAAAAGAGGAAGACCAAGAACGACATGGATTAGTGGAATTAGAAAAGAAGTGAAGGAGTACTAAATGATGAATACTACAATAGAAGGCATTGGCAATTGGGAATCGGGCAATATCTTTAGGATGTTTTAACCCGAATAAATAATAATAAATGTGAAATATGTTCCCTTACTTTTAATATAAAATATAATTGAAATATATAATCCAGAACTAATAATATACTATAGTAAAATAATAATTATATATAAATAATATAATTACTTATTTTAACTAAATATAAATAATTAACAAATAAAACATAAATAATGGGCATTGTTTAATAATTATAATTGTTAAGTGAATAATTGACTTTATACAACGAACTGCTAACCGTAACTCACGCTTGACCCTGCATTAGGTCATATATGACTGTACGCTGCGCACTCTTCGCTCTCTACCCCAAAAAACGGTTGGTCGTATGAAAAAAAAGTTGTAGACAATTTTATAGTCTACAACTTTTATTATAACTGCAAATCTCATTTAAGTAATAGGAAGGCAGATATTCGTACAAAACCGATTTTTATGACCTTTGACCTTCAATATCTTAAGACGCCGTCACGATAGCATTTGTGACTTTTGAGACAACATTAAGAATGACAAAACAAAGGTTCATACCAATTTTCAGCTTATTATCTTTCATTCCGAGGTGAAATCCTAATTTGACTGGGCTACAAATACTAACTTCAAGTCTTAGTAACACTCAGTTAAAAAAAATATCGAAATCATTTCAGTAGCTATGGCGTCATGCGCTTCTTGGCACGATCACGCTAGATTTCCGCGGGAATGAGGTATTTTCCCGCCGTGAAAAGTAGCCTGTGTCCGTGCCTAGGATCCTATCTTTATATCTTATAAAAATCCGTTCAGACGTTAAGGCGTGTATGAGGTAAACTTTTAAAACAAACGATTAAAAATCACTAACTTAATTAGTTTTCTGCCTACGCCTTAAGTACTATAGCATGAATATTAATAGCCCATATCCTTTTCTAGGTTACTATCTATCACCTAACTAAATTTCATCAAAATCTGTTCAGCCGTTTAGGCATGATAGAGCAAAACTCCCAGCAAAAACCATAAAAAAATCACTAAGTCAATTCAGGTTTCTACCTACTTCCTACCCCCTAAGTACGATGACGTGATCATTTTGATCTTATATCCGTTTTTAGGTAACCATCTATTACCTTACTAAATTTCATCAAAATCTGTTCAATCAATTTAGTTATCTGCCTACTGCCTACCCCCTAAGAACGATGGCGTGATTATTTATAGCCTATGACCATTTCTAGGTTATCATCTATCACCATACCAAATTTCATCAAAATCCGTTCAGCCGTTTAGGCGTGAAAGAGAAACAGACAGACAGACAGAGTTACTTTCGCGTTTATAATATTAGTATGGATTATGATAGTAAATACTGCCAATTTCAGATAAATAAAGAAACGCCTACTATGCGCTCAACCTTTCGATATTATGAAATTGAAATTAACTAATTTGTTTCAAATTGCACGTTATTTTTGAGAATAAAAATAAACACATAATTGGCATTCAATTCAGAAAACTTGAAGTATCAGTCATGACATTTATGTGCAAAGAATAATATCTACCAAATAGCCTCCTCCTGCATTTCTACAGGCGTCCACTTTTTCGTTAAAATTTTCAATGTCATTTTGACGAAATAATCGAGATTCTATCTCTCTAATGACATTAATTATTTCATCCTTCAGTTCAAAAATCGATTGTGGATTATTTTTATAGAACTGGCTTTTCACATAAACCCAAAGAAAATTGTCCATTGGTGTGAAATCACATGATCATGATGGCCAATTGACAATTGGAAAAAATCAGCTGTTCATTGATGAAATTGACAAATGAACGACGTTTCAAATGATATAATGCCTTTAGTTCCTATGATATTTCAACTTTATATGCCATCAGGACTGAATCGTTGTGTAAAATAAGGCATGTTGTGGACCCACTAAGTCCAACTAGTTGTGAACGTCGTCTAATGGAAATTTTGGGGTTCTCAGCAGGACTTTCACGAACCAAATCAATATTTTCTCGTGAAAGACCGCTAGGACTGTAGTTTTTAACCTTTTTTTGATCTTCCACCGAACCGGTCTCTTGAAACTTATGAATAATTCGTAGCAATAGTGCTTTCAGATGGACGATTATGAAAACCACAAAATTCATGTTTCTTACAGAACGCTGATTTTCATAAAATAATTCAACAATTTGAACGCATTTTTGTAGCGTGTTCTAAGCCATTTTCAAACATTTCATACACAACTTATTAAATGTCAAAATACCCTGACCCTGATTTTATTTAATCCATTGATATACAATGTTTTTCATCATAAACTGGACAAACATATATTTTCGTGTAGAGGACATCGGGAGAATCATTTTTGCTTTATACAATATATCCCGTTTTCGAAGCATAAGCGAGATACTGGGTGTCAAACATCATTTTTGAGCAAGATTCTTATGAGTGTGGTCAGTTATGTATAACACTCAAAGTAACGGTTTTTGGTCAAATCTCAGTATTTTGGGTCCTCTATTCAGACAAGTTGACAAACTCCGAAAAATAATTTACAAAATGGCGGAAGACCTGCAATGTTCCAAATTTTTTTTGCTGTTGTCAAATTGACTTTTGTTGATGAACACAGTTTCTAAGAATTTCTGTGAAAATATTTTTTCAAAAATCGAACACAAATTTTTTTTACATGTCTTCAGCGATGAAAAAATTTCACTCGAAATGGATGAAATTCTGTACAATTGTAGGTACTTCTTGAATTATCAATCACGAATGTGAAAACAGAAATGTAAAATATCGAACGGTTTCGTCACTACCGTCATTCAAATGTTTCGTTCGGACCTCTGAAATAATGAAAAAAATGGTCTTCCGCCATTTTTTTTTTTTTCGGAGTTCGTCAACTTATCTGAATAGAAGACGCAAAAATACTGAGATTTGACCAAAAGCCGTTACTTTAAGTGTTATACATAACTGACCACACTCATAAGAATCATGTTAAAAAATGACGTTTGACACCCCTTCGAAAACGGGATGTATTGTATAAGGCAAAATGTCCTCTACACGAAAATATATGTTTGTCTAGTTTATGATGAAACACCCTGTATAAGTCAAAGATTTCATCTTAGAAAAAACCGCGTTATTTGAAACACCCTTCATCTATGTTTTCTTTTGATTTCAACACAGATAAATACAGAATAAATACAGATTTTCATTAGATGAAATATTTTTGCTATAACGCGCGGAAAATGAATTTTTCCGTACCGTTTTCTCGAACAAAAAATGATCACTTTACCAGATGAATATACATTGTTCACAAGAGGCAAGTGGAAAACGAAATTGTATCAGCTTTTCCCTTAATCGGCTGCATTTTCATCTCAAGCCATGACAACAGGTTCTAAAACGGAAAAGAACGAACAAACCTAATATCATTTGTGCAAATGGCACCGTAGAGGTATCCTGATATAAAATGCACCGTAATATGCTCTGCGGTGTACAGAACGTAAAGACGCGGTGAGGATTGCCGTATAATTCTCAATTTGTAGACCGTCAACTTCTTCAATAGACCGGATTCATCATTATGAAGCCGGAGGAATATCTCGTGCGCTTTTTGAAGAGAGCTTATATTATGGAACGGAGAGTTGTTGGAAACGCCAATAAGCGTTCTCTCAACAGAAAAATGTTGCTTTTAACCAGTTCAAAGGGAAATGGGTGATGTTGTTATGCGAAGATGAAAAATTATCAATTTTTTAGCGATTGTTCGAGGAAAAAGTAGAGCTTACGTTTTGTTATAGTTTTTACGCTCAGCCAAAGGACTTTGATATTTTTAGATTAGAACAGCTTAAAAACTATAAATTTTTGAGTTAAGTTTATGGGTGGACTCTCTTTCGATTTTTCTGGACTGGCATCAAACAGAAAATTGATATTAATCTCTGGCACTTGTTCTTAACAACGTGCTATAGTTACTCTAGCTCCGAATAAGTTATATGTTTTGATATTCTGAGAATTGAACATTCAGAAAATGTTGAAAGTTTGATCTACCTAATAAAACGAAAAATTGCATTCATGAATGATCTTGTGAGTGCAGTAAAGCCTATATTGGACAAACTAAACGACGGAAAATGATATTTCCTTGCAACTAATCAACTATTAAGTGTTCTACATAAAACGTTCATACCTATGCATCTTCTTAAATTTCTCTTAATTTATTGACAATAATTTCAATGAATCAGAATTCAAGTCCTATGAATGGAAATTTCACGAGGGGGATATCATTAATGAAATTGCGTACACCAAATTCTACTTTTGGGCCATAACTCTATCAATTTTAAAAAAAATGGTCATTAATTCTATCAAATTCTATTAAATTCTACACTGATTTTCCCCTCGAAATTTCACCATCTCTTATCTTTGCAATTTTGCCACCAGAATCCATTAATAGAAGGCGATTTTAGTGTGCACGAAATTGAACATTAATGACCCAATTTAATGCTCAATTTAGCTATTTCAATGTGCAATGCTCATGGCAACCGTATACACAAAGTATTCAGAAGCACTACGAGAAATGTCAAAACTCTACTGAAACATAGAAACATAGAAATTATATGTCAAATGTATGTTTATGTAGAATGAGAATGTATTTCAATTGAGAATTGATACACAAATCATGTTGAGATCGTCGGAAAAATCTTATAATTAACTCGGTTATTAACCTGGCGACTAATGGTCTCGAACTATTAACACGTGAGCAGAGCGAACGTATCTTGACCATTTAGTCACTGTCTTTAATAACCTAGTTGATTAAATAACTATTATGAACTTCAAGTTTGACAATTCAACGTTTATAAGTTTCCATAGTAACCCAAGTAATTTTATGGACAATTGTAAGCACCATGTATTTATTAATGAAATAATTCTTGATGTTTTCGAAATTAATTAATATCTGTCGATTTTAACTTATTTTCGGAAAAAAGTATGATTATCTCGATGGAAAATTCACATTCCTGAACTCTGTGTTGCTAAGTCGAAGTACAAGCCGAGGCATTTGAAATGATTCTCTAATGATGATGAAACTATATAAAATTCCTGCTTTCGTACAAGTTTTCCCAAAGTAATGCACCTAAATATTTAATTTTTCCAACTCGAAAACTGTTTCTTTTCGGACAATTCAACAATTTATGTTTTCCCGATATTTTCCCACCGAGTACCTCTTATCTTCGTTAGTTCAGTAACTGTACCATCAGCGGCCATAATATAGACCTTGAAAGATATAAATTTAATACCATTTATCTACCAAACCAACAAAGTTCCGGAAGTGAGCGAATCATTCTTTATCTGCTTGAACATTTCCAATTCCGGAGTTGGCGAGGAGAGCAAATATCGGAAAATGTTTGGTCGTTGGTCCGGAAAGCGACTCTAATATAGACATTTCTCTTATCCTGGGCGGTAAATCAGTATGTCTGTCCGTCTGTCGGATCCACCAGCGATCAGTCCGGGCGGCGAATTCTCGACCTGACAGCGCCCGCCGCACGGAGGGCAACCGATCTTTGAAAGGCAACGTTCACCGGATTAGATTGTTGTGGGTTTAGCCATTTTTCTTTAGGATTGGTTATCGACGAAGTTCTCGTCTCGGATATGGCCGATAATTCGATGTGCTATAACTGCTATAAGCCGTTTCGATTTTTATCAATTTTTTCTTTCACTCAGCTCCTGCAAGCTTGTTCATATTCGAAAATTCCTCAGAGTAAAAAGTAAACTTAGAGTTGCCTTCACGCATTTGTTATGCAGCCAAGTAGAATCTGTTTATACGCGCGAACAATTGAACAAACTTCCGGCGTTGTTAAATCGTGCCGTATGTTTATTCCGTATTGGGATCATTGGTTTACCGCTCCCCTTATCTGATACTAACGGCTAGCATACACTAAAACGGACAAAATTTTCGGACACGATCGATGATTCGGGTATATTCGTGAATCGGCTACTCCGAGTTCTGTAGAAACTGCAACTGAGAGATCATCATCTGTTTACATTTTCGTCAGCGTCAGATGTCAACTTGACATTTGAAAACATTTCGGTTTTTACTCATTAGAGCTTGAAATTATGGGATTCTCAATTAAAATTCAAGTAAGAGGAGATTATTGTACGCATTTGCGTTAGATGGAATTATTTCATTTTCGATGATGATATGAAAATCGGCAATGATGACTTTGCTACTTGAAGGTAACTTTATCTCTAATTTTCATTATTAAGAATCTCTTCGAGTATTGATATTATTTCAGGTTTCATCTTTTCCAGCAAACCAGGAAAATGTGCCATCAATAAAGAGCCTGAGTAATGGCTCTAAAAAAAAACGAACATGCACATAAATAAATTGATAGTTTTCTATCTGTCTACACAACATAGTCGTCCTTCAGCATCTATTATCTCAATTGTTTTAATTTTATCTTTTATTTTTTTCATTTTTCAGTTAGTTATTAAAAAAATTAAGATCAAGCGAAGTTACTCTACTACAGATCTACTAACAAAAATATATTATGCCATGAATTGTGATCTATATTTCCTCCTGCTTTCTGAAGATTCCATTAATAATTACTAGTTTTGTTCTATATCAGTTAACCTTGTTATATTTTCTATTTGTTTCAGTGAATTCCTTCAGCATATTTACAATAGTACCTTTGATCGTAAACACATTGTACTTGCCAACATTAATATTTTCAACAATTGAGGACACTGAAAGATTATACCAATATTACAATTGAATTATATATAAATCAACTTTGACTAATCAAAGCATGGTTAGTACCCAACTTAAGTTCCATGTAAAACGCAGATTCTGAATCAGGTTTATAGAATTTACACGTTTCTGGAACAATCATGCTCAAATTATTTGTTGTGGGTTAAAATGAAAATATTGTTATCGACTTCGATCCACTTTCCGAAAAGAATATCAAAATATCTAGTAACTGTTCATCAAGATCCCAGGCCAAAATCAATATGAACAATTGATTCCAAATATTCCTGTTAATTTTTCAGGACAAGAAAGTGATACTGTTCTTTCTTTTTAAATAAATATTAGATAGTGGTTCAAATAATGTTTTTTCTTTTTCATACATCAGTTTTCTCGTTCATTCATTCCAATTACGCCCCAAAGAAATTGTATGCAGTAACACTTTCAATCGTAATCAGCAACCGTTCACTTATCCTATGAAAATAAAACTTGAGGTGCTTTATGTACATTCATACTTTCCAGTCATCTGAAGACACAAACAAAGTGCTGACATTATACCCAATTCAGTAAAAATAAACTACAAACCAATGCATCGTAACAACTTATTCATTTATATCTTGTAAGATCAGCACATGATTAGATATCACAAGTTAAGTAGGTACTCTTTATTCTGGACAATGTAAAAATCAAGTTAATTAAATTTCCACCATATTATTCTTTTACACATACTGAAGAAATACTAGACATATCAAATGCCGAGGCGAATGACTATACACCGAAGTTCTTCAGCCCTCATCGAACTATTTTCTCTATTTGTGAATCATGTAGATGTAGGTCCATCAATTAAATTTTGTCTTGATACATGGATTTCTCTCATTCTTTATTGGCAATTGGAATAAAAGAATACATTTTTCGAACCAATTTGATGGCTCAAACAAGTTCCAAAGTACTTCATTCCATTATTTTAAATTTGTATTGATGGCGATTTTTTCCTGACATACTGGACAAATAAGATGAAATCTGAAAATGAAATCAACACTTGAAAAAATAATCAATAATTGATATTAGGGATAAAGTTACCTTCCAACAGCAAAGACATCTTTGCCCATTTTCAATATATTCATACCATAATCGAAAGCGATATAACTACGACAAATGGGTACATCTCTAATTGGAAATCCCATAATTTAAAGCTACAAATAACTGTAAAATAAGCGAAAACCCATGTTTCCAAATGTCAGTCTGATATCAGACGAAAATATAAACAGATTCTGTCTGTCAAAATCCTTCAATGTAGTTTGGGCGTACTGTAAAATATCAGCTTCGGTCCGAAAGTTTTGTCCGTTTTAGTTAATGCTCTAACGGCTTGCGTCTGTTATGCCTCAATTACACTTAGCCCTTCCTACTGCCCCTCGCGTTGTCGGCAATAATTCCCGAAATACTTCTGCGGCAGTATCAAAGGCAGTGATCATTCACACTCTGCTGCAACATTTCCCTCGCGACCAAGTGTCGGCAACGACGGACAAAGCTGTTCACGCAGCCGGCCCTTTGACGTACGAAAAACCGCCAATTCAGGAAGCGTTAGAGTAGCACGAGTGGCAATGGAAGGCAGCAGAAAAGTATAGTGATTACATTCTTGCACTGTCCACTTCTCTGCTCCCTGTCGTGGAAGTGAGCTGAGTGTTACAGATAATTCTGTCAGTTTGGCAACATTGTCTGTTAGTGTTTAGTTTTTTGATGCTATGTGTTTACATTTTCATTTCTATTTGACATTCATAAACTGAATTATTTCAATGATTTGGTGGCAGTTTATTGTTGTTCAAGACTAGAACAAAATTACGAAAATGTTGTATTATATTGTGGAATTGGAGAAATGCGAATCTAATCAATTGTTTACTTCACCCCAGTGTGGCAGTGAAATGCTTTCCATCTCACTCTAATGCTTGGTTGATTATAATGCATTATTATTCACGCGTAGGGGCATCTCTAGTTTATTTCTTACTCTGAGGAAAATACCATAACTCAGACTTGGATAACCCGGGAACATTTTCTTATCATTCTCTTCATATATGATTCCTGCTCATCTTAAACTTACATTGAAAATTTCAAGATTTCAAGGTAAGGGCCGACCGTTAACCAACAAAAATAACCAAAAGAATGACTTCTCATTTGTAATAAAGAACGAAATATGTCAAACTTCTATACCCTAACGACCAATTTCGTATGAATGAAGTATATTTAAGAATCGATAACGATAACCAATTTCTATTCAACTTGATTGATATAAAGTGAACAAGCGACACATCGATTTATAGGAAACAACCATAATCAAAGCCTGAATTATTCAACAAAGTGCCAAATCACCTTGATGGAAAGTGAAAATATTTCCCCCGGTGATTTATGGTGGTGCGTTTAATGAACGATATCACTTTGTATGACATTACTGTACTCATTCAATTTCTATTGAATATACTGTTGGTAATAACGAAAACACTCGTTTAATCTAAAATATTATGTCGAAACCAGTAGATTCATGAAAAAGTAATATACTTTTAAGATTAAAATACTTTTTCATAATTCAAGTGCAGAAGGCATTTCACCAAAAGTTTCTGCATGAACTAGTGTGAGAATTAATCTTTCTTGTTCGTATTATCCTGGGGGTGACAGAGGAACTTACGGTGTTGGAATTTCAATTGAACACAAACTTACGCTAATATTGATTGAATTATTTTTTCGTCAAGTACAAAAAGTTTATATTTAGACAGTTTTAATGATGATATCTGGCAAATGGTGTCCACTACATACACATTATTAATCGATTTCGAAAATGTCGGACGAATTTGTTCCGTATGTCCACATGATTTAGGAGTTTTCCCTTTCCGGGGTTCTCTGGGACCTTCAGCGCTCCAGCACATTCGCCTGATTTTGCCCCATGCAATTTTTTCATGGGAATATCTAAAACCATAGGTTTATAACGATCGTCCCAGGATCCTGGCCCCGTATTGTGAACAAGTGTTCTTTCAACTCGCGCAATGAAGTTCGTATACGCATCGAAAGATCACTTGTCCAGAGTACGGGCCTTGGCCCACTGGAAGAACAACATTCGATTGACTGTGGCCAACATTCTCAAAGAAATGTTGAACAGAATGGTCCGACATTTCAGGAATTGTAAACGCAGTTTATTAGTATTAATAATTAATAATGGACTACAAAGCTACAGAGTTTTTTCTGTTGATAATTCTATATTGTTTGATATGCGAGAAACTTTGTAGAGCCAATCCCAAATTTAACATTCAAATTCACCGATGCATCCAAGAATTATTGAAAAAGTTGATTTCTATAGGACTTTCCATCAGATCCGCTATTCAAAATTTGAGTCCTTTCAAATCGTGTCGGCAAGTTTAATCGTGATTCTCCCTCGTAAATCTTTTCAAAGACAGCCCTAGTTCAACCTTCCGAAAACTAATTGAATCAATATTTTCCTCATAAAAGTTGCTGCGCCATTTGTAGCGGCCCCCAGTTGATTACTTTCGTTCTTTCTTGGGAATTTGGTCAGGTGCTCTTTAGCAGAAAGTTGGCCTTCTAACTACGAGAACGGAACATTCCAAGAAGACTTATTGCGAAAATAATGTGCTTAGGAGCTGAAAACAAACACTTCCAGGCTTTCCATTTGTGAGTATAAAGTTATGGAAAGTTCATTCCCGAAAGCGGTATTAATACTCGTCCATATTCTAAGATGCTATTTTTAAAATTTCGACGAGACAGGGAGTTAGTGGTGACATGAAATATGCTAAGATATGGTTCTGCTTTTACAATTCTTTTGAAAACTTGCACGATCATTGCGTAGTGTTTGCTTAGTGGTTTGAATTGGTATTGAAAATTTTACTGCAAAATTACAGCTCGATTGATTTGACAAATTGAATTTAAAAAAATGGATGTCAGCAAAAACTAAATTCTATGGTTCCGACTAAGCAATCCTCTCGAAATTTTGCTTGAAGATTCATTATAAGAATCTTAACCACGAAATTGAAATTCATTCGAATCGGATATTTTGTTGTGGAAATATAAGAATTCATATTTACCTAAAATTTTCGAAATGTGTTCATTCGAAGCCCCTTCACAAAAGAATCTTGTAAGAGGGCTTCATTTGATGCATTTTTTCTAGCTTTCACGAGTTGGGACCCAGTGAACATATATCAGGCCCAATGACAAACTTAGATAAATTTTTGAACTTTTGAAGTTTTGAAGTTTTCAAGTCCCTAGTTCACTTCATCCATAAGTTGAACTTATACGTATACTCGCACATAAATTCAAAAACACTTTAAAAATGTTGAACAAATACTTATTTGTTCCTTTTTTGTAAATTAAAATGAATTTTCAAAATGCAAATATGTATCATCGTGTTTCAATGCATCGAAGTCATAAGCCTCAGAACGAATTCTGCCATTACATTTCTTCTCCACGATGACAAAGTGAAGCAAGCAACAAATTCAATTTAGAAAATTCCCCATGAAAATTGGTTCATTATGATCTATTTGAATCGTCTGCCATGAGCCCTAACGCAATGAGATGGCTGGTAAATAAATGAATAAGAGTACTCGGAACTCTTGATGTAGTCAGCCAGACAATAAATGGATTCATTGTGACCTCTCGGTGCTGATGAAAAAGTAACAGAGGATGAAGCATGCAACCTGATTGACGGTTAATCTATCGGAAATGAATATTAATTTGTATTTATTGATTGTTCGTTCAATTATTTGAACATTAAGTAGTAGATCTTTTTGTTTTTTCGAGTTTGTTTCCATTAGGTATGCAAAAAATTGAGAAAAGCCCTGAGCAGCAGCTTTTGATCTTGTTTGATGGAGCGATAAGACTATTACCTCGAAATTTTATATGCGGTTTGAGATTGATACCAAATATACAGGGTTTTTCTTTTAAGTTGGCCTATTAGACGTTTTAGGAGAACTAGTGAATATTTCGTTCTGAAATTTCAGGTGCAGCCTTGAGGGCGAAGGAACTCTTCGCCTAAAATATTTTCAAGTCGACAGTGTTGCCACGTCTATCTCAAACGCATATCTACTTTCTTATTTCAAATGGAACTAACTATATTTTCATTTATGTATCGATTCAATACCAAATTCGCAGTATAACACTACAAAAAATGTCTCTGCTATACACTGTTGCCAGTTATTCACAAATTCCTGAAAATTTTGACATTTCTATTGCCAGTTTGGAAATGCAATATCTCGATTATTTTTTATGCGAACGGAACCAAACTCAGCCGTCTCATAGTAGAGACTCCATGCATTCATGTGGTGTATTCAGTATTTTGATACATCGTAAAGTTTTTCGAAGATATGGCTCCGAAAATGTGAAACTCAAAATTGAAATATTTCGAGATTTTCAAATGGCAACCCCATATTTATTTTACAGCATTCGATTCGAAATGAAAAATGAATGGCAATCTCCCTTTACACTAATTATTTATTTTGGATAGTTTTCGAATGAGATGAAAATTACTGAAATTTTTCAGTATTTATAGTTCATAGCAGAGACATTTTTTGTAGTGGGTTATACTGCAAATTTGGTATTGAATCGATACATAAATGAAAATATAGGTAGTTCCATTTGAAATAAGAAAGTAGATATGCGTTTGAGATAGACGTGGCAACACTGTCGACTTGAAAATATTTTAGGCGAAGAGTTCCTCCACCCTCAAGGCTGCACCTAAAATTTCAGAACGAAATATTCACTAGTTCTCCTAAAACGTCTAGTAGGCCATCTTAAAAGGAAAACCCTGTATAAATGCAGAGTCTCAGCACAATCGAATTTATATATTACCGTGTAATCTCTGACTCTCAGCATGGTTTCAGGCCTGGTCGTTCTACTGAGACAGCAGCATTTAAATTTATTGAATTCGTTCACAAAAGTCTGGACGAGGGTCGATTTGTAGCAGGGTTATTTTTCGACCTTTCTTGTGCTTTTGATGTTCTTTCGTTCGGGTTCTTGAAGGATAAATGTTATAAATTAGGATTTAGAGGTGAATTTCTCGACTGGTTGTATAGTTTCGTTTCCGGCAGGTCAATGACGGTTAAAGTAAAGAATGTGTTCAGTAAAAAGTATGATATTAAGTCAGGAGTGCCCCAAGGTTCTGTGCTGGGCCCCCTTTTATTTTTACTCTTCATTAATGATCTACCTGAATACCTGAAATCACTATTGGTGCCATCACTGCCTCGAATATCGCTGATCTTATTGAAGCCTGTAAATGCATTATTCAAAGTTTCACCGATTGGTGTCGGAAAAATGCACTCTTATTAAATGTTGAGAAAACCAAATGTATTTATTTCGGTAACAAAAACATTCGGCATAATCCCCTAACAATAAACTGTTCTAATGCTGTGATTAAGTCCGATGAATGTATAAAGTTTTTAGGTATATACATTGATGAATACCTTAGGTGGAGTTATCACATTGACATCCTGAGTAAAAAATTAAATACATCTTATTATGCTATATATCGAGTCAAAAATTGTTTCACTACTGAATGTCTTATGAACTTATATTACTGCTTGGTTTACAGTCACATATCTTATAATATTTTACTGTGGGGTAACTCAACTGATGTAAGTAGAATATTTGTTGCTCAGAAGAGGGTTCTGCGTTTGATCTTCGGTATTGACTCGATGTCATCGTGCAGGTCTCTTTTTGTTGAGAACAAAATATTAACTGTTCCATGTATTTATATTTACAAGTCACTTCTCATGGTCAGACAGAATTTGGAAACAATGGAAAAATTATCTAGTCATCACTCTTATGTAACAAGAAATGCGGAAATTTTGTCACTCCCCAAGCATAGAACTGCTAAATTTGAACATTCACCAACCTACCAGGGGATTAAGCTTTACAACAAATTACCAGAATGCTTTAGAAATGTGAATTATGTCAGTTTTAAGAGGAAAACTAAATCTATGTTGTGTGAAAAGGGTTATTATAGTTTGAGTGAATACTTTAATGACTCTTTATAATATGGTATAGGTAATACTAAATATAATTGTTTGTTTTTTTTTCTTTGACTTGTCTCATACATGTAAATGTCTAAAGAGATGAATAAAACTTATTTTATTATTATTATTCTGAAAGTTATTCAAAAAAGGAAATATGTAAAAAATAGATAATTACAAATTCTATGGCTCTGGTGATGCCTCTTGAAATTTGGCATGACCATTTAGTATGGTAGTTTTCATTCTCAAAATAAATTTCACTCGAATCGGATATTCTATTATGGGAATATAAAGATTCTTCTTTCAATATTCCAATTGATTTTCTATGGTTTTGTTAGAACTATGGCCAAGAAATTTTGGAAGAACATTCAGAATATCGATCTTCATTCACAAAAAATATCACTCAAATCGGATATATTTTTTAGGAAATATGAAGTTTCTTTTATTCAATATTACAATTGAATTGAATTAAAAATTCATATTCATTTCGTATTTTCTGAGATATTGAGGAACAAAAATTTTGAATGGCCATATTTTATGGAACATTTTAATTTAACGGACTTAACCTAGTCATTTGGGACCCGAACTTATCCTGAATATTCTTTAGGGCAATCCTTTCGAAAGTTATGGTGCTAGCGGATGGACAGACGGCGGACAGAATTGAATTTGACCACGAACTTGTCATCAGGGAGTCTAACCCTATCGTTTGAGACAATTTTCGGCTCATAATTCGAAATTTACAGACATTTGGGCAAAACGATATAGCACTCGTTCAAGTAGAACGAGCGCTCAAAAAGTGATTCCGACATTTTCTTCATAATCTGAATTCTACATTGTTACAAAGATGCTGAAACTCGCTAACATCAATATAAATTTGATGGTTTTTTCTCTCCCTCGCAGGAAACATATTGCACATTACCTGACTAGATTATCAAATGGGAAAAATTCTGTCCTTTATTACCAGTAGAATAACAGCATATGGCAGTAACTGTTTTGAGGAAGAATGGTCCTAAATCTCTTAAGTTTTGAAAGTGCAATTTGTCTTGCGAACCTAATCAATATACTCGTATTGTAGCTCACACGATTAAATTTATCATTCTTTCATGAGAAACATATAATCATTTCTGGCAACATTTGAAGTTTATGTTTGGTCGGTTTTGAAGATGATATCTGACAAATGGTGTCCATTTTAACTAATACACTACATCGATCGATATAAGAAATTGAGGCTTTGTCGAAGAATAATCAGTATAACCATACTCATCAACTGAAGTTCAACATTGTTAAAGTCATTATCGCGTTGATGTGTTAGTATACATAAAATGAGTTTTGTCACTCAAGTATGAATTGAGACTCAGTTTCTCTAAAAAGAAGAGTAATCTATTAACAATATCAACACATACAATACAACATACCCAAAAAAACCCCTCTAATTCGAGTTTTCAACAAGTACAACTTAAATTAAATTCTGTCTTTGACGATTTGAAAAGAAATGTTTGAAATATAAACTTTCTGTCCTGAAATTCCAGGTCACCGAATAAAATAGTGAAAGAAAAGCGGAAAACGTACTTTATTTACATACATTTAAGTTCAACTTCCGAATGTAGTAAGCTAGGAACTTGAAATTTTGAGAATGTTGATGTTCAATGGATCCCAATTCGTTTCCGAGATATTCATACCGTTCCCTACTTAAAACTCACTCCCTATACATTCATAACATATAGAAATATGTAGATGTACAGTTCCATATACATTCTGAAAATATACTTATGGTATACCTGCCATCCGTAGCATTAGTGGCTCGACAATTTAGTGGAATATATCTACAGGAGAATACAGCTGGCAGATAGGGATCAAGTTTGAAGTTAAATATTCAGAATACCCCGTCGTGTCCTCGTATACAGAGATCCGGAGTAAATAATACTTCAGCGTATCATTAACCGATACCACCTCGGTTGAATTGTTATACTCTCCATGAGCACCTCACACTTCCTGAATGGAAACCCGGAGGCTCTCATGATTCTTATTGTTTCATCTCTCTTATTATTGGGATATTTATTACTTGAGATAGATATCTTGAGCTCCATTGTTTGGAGGCATCTCACTACAAAGATCTATAGGGTGTTTGAAAGCTCCCTGCGATCATTAAAAGATGTTATACTGGGTGTCTGTAAATGAATGCGAGGGACTATGAGAGATGATTCCTCGATGAAAATAAGCAGGGGTAGTTTATATAAATTGTTTTCGAAATCGACCCCCTTCCAAAATATAGCCTTTGGAAGGTGATGACGAGTTGACAGTTTTTAATTTTTTTAAGGAGTCCTAAAAAACACTGAGTCATAAAACTATTCATAATATGAAGCAATAAGTAGATGTTACACAAATTTTTTAGATCTCATAACTTTATTATTAGGGTTTGGAAATAACAACTCCCTATGATTTTCGTTCAAAAATTGTTTTCGTGGGAGGATAGATTTTCGAAAAATAAAATTCTCTTATGGTCTCCTATTCAATTCTGAGGAAATAAGTCTCCAACAAAATTTCGATACAGTCGATACTTTTCTAGGAAAAAATAAAAACTTACAAGTGTTCCATAGAATGAATACTCTTAGATATTGTATGTCTATTTTCTATGACAGGAGATAAAGATGTTCTATAAATCTTTAATTACTAATTTCCGGAAGAAAATTATATACGTAAAATTTTAATTTCACAAATGGAACTTTCTTTCGATTAATAAGCATAATTTACAAAACCAATTTTGAGAATAATCAATATCTTAGGATATTCATTCTATGGAACATACGATGAAATGGAATGAACAGTAATCAAAACTGCTTGTAAGTTTTTATTTTTTACGAGAAAAGTATCGACTGTATCGAAATTTTGCAGCAGTCTTTTTTCTCCAGAATTGAATGAGAAACCATAAGAGAATTTTATTTTTCGGAAATCTATCCCACGAAGACAATTTTCAAAGGAATATCATGAGGGGTTTTTTTCAACCCCTAATAATAAAGTTATGAGATCAAAATAATTGTGTGAGTAACATCTACTCAATGAATCATATTATTATGTGTAAATTTATGAGTGTTTTTTAGGATTCCTGAAAAAAATAAAACTGTCAACTCGTCATAGCCTTCCTAAGGCTATATTTTGGGAGGGGGGTCGAATTAAAAAAAATATATGTACTACCTCTGATTTTTTTCATGAGGAATCAACTCCCTCGCATTTGTTTACAGACACCCTGTATAATTGAGCTATCCGAATCATTCGTTCGAATTGAGCCAATTGCTATGGACGGTTTTCGAATTTGCAGAAATTTCCTAAATTTTTATCATAATAGTTGGGAATTATACAGTCGATTGATTAATTGAAAGCGCAATGGTAACTAACTTCAGCGTGAATTCACTGTTTCATATTTTTAATTACAGGACACTGACGTGACAGTTTTATATCGGGTCATTTTCGGTATTCGAATACGAGAAATCGATAAATAAACCGCAATACTCGCAACATCCGACATCTGAATTACACCAGATATCAGCTCTGCCCGCTGTTTCCAACAATTCTGAAAAAACAAAGAAACAAAGCTCTAACGAAAATTTTCCATTATTTATGCGGTCCTTGTCATGAGAAATTTTACGCTTCGAAAACGTGGATCCGAAAAAGCGATTATTTTTTCCATTGATATGCTTTATAGGGTAGATCGAGCAACGCGATAATCGCTTTATTGATCGTTTTACCAACTGAGGCGAAGTTTCAGAAAAGTGGAAAAATCGAGAGCATTTTTCATGAAAAACCTTTTCCAATGTTTCAGGTTTTGGATAACAGAACCAAGGTTTTGGATGGTCAGCTTTAACCTAAACATAATTTCATTCATGCTTGATGATATCCCATATTTTTTTTCTAATGATGTGGAAAATTGCTTTTTTTCTGTGACGGGAAAAAATGTGACATTTTATATCCATTGACAGGTCACAAAATATGACTTTTTACGAAATTACTTTTTCTCTGTCAAAAAACGATTCTCTATGTAGCCGGGAAAAAAGTACTCCTTTTTTTCCCGGGGAAAAAAAGTAATTTCGTGAACAGTTATATTTCTTTCACTATTAAATGGTCGTTTTTCCTGCCACAGAAAAAAATAGTGTATTATACACGGAAGAAATATTA
This sequence comes from Propylea japonica, assembly GCA_013421045.1. Classification (NCBI taxonomy): domain Eukaryota; kingdom Metazoa; phylum Arthropoda; class Insecta; order Coleoptera; family Coccinellidae; genus Propylea; species Propylea japonica. The sequence continues at coordinate 33,904,164 of CM024240.1, forward strand.
GATTTTAGCTCTCGGCTTTTTGTCTCCCTCCGCTTCGCGTCGAGAGACAACACAACCTCGAGCTAAAATCTAATACTTTTTCCCTTGTATAATAAATAACTATAATTCTGCCATAACTTGTAGTAGAGTCTCACGAGAATATGTCAGTTTTATACAACTTCATTATTATTTATGTTTCAACTTTCTGTCAATTCAGCGATACAGAAAACTGCTCTACCGACCTACAACATCCATAAAAAAAGCCCATAGACTAACTTAACGGAGAATAAATGAGACACTAGTAGAACAAGCTTCAACGCCATCTGTTTTTGTACAACATTACTAATTTGTGAAAAAACCTCAATTGAAAAAGGAATCTGTATCGTAAAGCTGCCGCAAAAGAATTCTGTAGTGCACATTTTGAATAGGTAGGTACTCCCATATAGGCAAAAAGTTTTTTGAAATTCAATTCCCAAAAGGATATCAGAAATGGATTCGTGCAAGTTATCGATGAGTGAGGAAATTTATTCTCATGAAAATAATACCTGCAACGAACTTTCATCTGAATTTCTTTTGGAATCGAGAAATGAGGATCAATAATCAAATTCTGGATAGAATAAAAATTTATATAGGTATCACCAATTGAAAATACAGATTTATTTCATAAATATCTAATCAATAAACTTATAATTGCATTGAAAACATTTTCAAAAACTAACAACAATGAATTCAATAATACAAAATATGAGTATTTACCTACTAAACTTATTCAATACATGAAAAACTTTTTTGAAAACTACGAGTATTTTAATTCTTATAGGTAACAGAATATATATAAATTTTATAATTACCTTCTTGCATCTCGATTTTCTTATCCAATAACACAGCACGTCTTCACTCTTGCAGGCATATCGAAATTTATTATATTTCAAAAAGAACGTGTCAAACCACTCCTTGTGTCAGTTGACAATTCAAAGGTTTTTCGATCCTCATTCAACAAACGGTCACTTGGCTCATTTTTGAACTCGTGGAAGAATACACAGTGGAACTTGCCTATACCGAAAGCATTTATAACGAATTTCTCCGAATAACGAATTTCGTACAAGACATTGCATCTTAAATCTAAATTCCATGTTTAAAACACCCTCTAAAATGAAGTAAATTCTCTCTATAACGTAATATTCAATGAACAAGAACATCAACCTTTGAATGAGTATTGGTAAGAAGGTATAAGGGTGGTTTTTTTTCCGAATTTTTTCCGGACGTACATGATAAATCCCGACCTTAAACTAAATCATTACGGCGGGCAGAGAGGTCCTTCTGAAACAGTTTTAAATATACCTCTGGCTGTTTGGTTTCAATCAAACCATTACGCTAATGTGAAAAGTTGTGCGAAAATGTCTGAAAGCAAGTGCTTATGTTTGAATTATAAACTTGAATTTATCAGTGACGTCGACCCCGACATTGCCGACTACAGAAACCAATTTTCTGATTTTCTGTATAACGAAATATCTTTATAACGAATTTTTTTGCGGATTCAGCGCTTTCGTTATAGGGAAGTTTCGCTGTAAGCTGTAATTGCTTTCTGCACATTTAATTTAAATAACTATCACAAATTACAACTACTTTTTTTCCAACATTCATTCTTATCACTTTTTTTTTTAATTTTTTTTTAAAAATAATCAATTTCGAGGAGGGTCTATGTTCCAATTCATCTTGGAAAACACCCTATGCATGCATTCATGCGTTGATCTCATTACATCAGTGAAAATCATCATTTCAGTGATTTCACGAATTCCGAAATATTTGTAGAACAATAATACATTATTCTAATTCCCACTAATACCACAACCGTACTATAATTGGTCAAATGCATTCTATTATCCCCACAAATTGCTGGAATAATCTGGCCAAACTTGTGGTTTGTAATCGGGATCGGTAATTTTGTTCTGAAATCAATTTCACATGTGAGAAAATTCGGCGAACTCATTAAAATTCCGAACCTCATCTGGCCCATATTTTAAATTTTTAATATTATAAGTTCGCTTCCTAATTCGCGATTCAAATTATACGATAAGTTTCGCGTGGTAAATGCATAGGTATAGGATTTTTTCGGAGTTCAGTTTTTTCATAAAAGATGGAGACAGAAAAATTATGCTTTCTAAGAATGGTACTAAGTAATCTTTGGATTCACCTCACTATTTTCTACTGTAAAAACATTGTAGGATTTAGCAGCTTCTGCACGCTTGTTCATTTTGGTAAAATGATTATTCAAATTTGATATTTTCAGTTAGGCATCGATTTGTTACATGTATTTAATTTTCTGAATAATCGTGCTGAAATTTTGCATTCATATATTCATATATACTGATGGACAAAATTAGCGCACCACCTAAAATTTCGTTAAATTTTAACAATTGATATCTTCCCAATCTTTAGTCGGATTTCAACGTTTTTTTCTTTCAATGTAGCTCTATTATTGTCGAATTCCCTCTATTGAACAGAAGTCGAAAAAATAAAACCTTCATGTTGTACAGGGCGTTTAAATAATGTAATGTTTTATTGTCAAATTTTAACGTCTTCTGTGGGCAATGCCAAGTTACTGAGGCAAATAAAAACAATGAAGCTTTGTAGCCTAGTATCTCTTGAGTATTTTATTTTTTTAAAAACCAATTTATCTTGAAGTCGTCCAGAGATATTCAACTTTTTATCAACTCTTGTATTTTATGCATTAGCCATGAATATCTTCGCAACCATTTGTCCGATTTGAATGTTTTTTTTCGTTGTAGCTCTTTTATTGGCGAATATCATACTACAATGAGAAGTTCAAAAAAAAATAAATGCATCATGCTGTACAGGGCGTTTAAATTTCGGGTTTTTTCATTACAGCTTGACGCCTTCTGTGGGCAATACCAGATATATGAGGCTTCTTAAAACTATACAGTGATGCAGCCTGATGTTTCCTGAGTATTTTGCATTTTTAAAAAGCAATTTCACTTGTACCCTTCCAGAGCTATTCACATTTTCGTAACATCATACATTTTTCTGTTTTTCTTAATTTCTTTTCGTTTATTTTTGTGTTGAAAGTTAATTCTTATTTATTTTTCTTTGGCCGTTGTCTCCGTAGACTTATGGAAAGTAAAGAAAACTTTAGAAATTAACACAATTATTAATTTCGAATGAATTTTATGAATTAGAAAAAATTATGACAACTGTAAACCCCAGTATCACTCGACTGAAAATATTCATTGTCGATATATTATATATATCTCTGGAAGGGTACAAGTTAAATTGCTTTTTAAAAAAGCAAAATACTCAGGAAACATCAGGCTGCATCATTGTATAGTTTTTAGAAGCCTCATATATCTGGTATTGCCCACAGAAGGCGTTAAACTGTAATGAAAAAGAACCGGAAAATTTAAACGCCCTGTACAGCATGATGCATTTCTTTTTTGAACATCTCATTGTAGTATGACATTCTCGCCAATAAAGAGCTACTAACTGAAAAAAACATTCAAATCGGACAAATGGTTGCGAAGATATTCATGGCTAGTGCATAAAATACAAGATTTGATAAAAAGTTGAATATCTCTGGAACGACTTCAAGATAATTTGGTTTTTAAAAAAACAAAATACTCAAGAGACACTAGGCTACAACGCTTTATTATTTTTATATGCTTCAGCAACCTGGTATTGCCCACAGAAGACGTTAAAATTTGACTATAAAAATGACATTATTTAAACGCCCTGTACAACATGAAGATTTTATTTTTTGTGACTTCTGTTTGATGGAGGAAATTCGACAATAACAGAGCTACAATTGAAAGAAAAAAAACGTTGAAATCCGACTGAAGATTGGGAAGATATCAATTGTTAAAATTTAACGAAATTTTAGGTGGTGCGCTAATTTTTGTCCATCACTATAATATTTGCAGGACTCAGAAGTCCTATACAAAATTTTGCTCCACCAAGAAAAGTTCGCTCAAAAACGCCTGCTCAGGACTTTTCTTAATGTTTTTCGTACTACCCACCAGAAAATAGAAATAATTCCAGCATCTCTTTCTCATACTATCAACCACTTTCCTCCCCCTGATGCATCATGTCAGCCACCCCTTCAGAAATTCACGTAGCACACGTCTAATCATCCCCTACGAGTGCCCTAGGCCCCTAGGGGACCTACCGTCTCTGGTATCCTTCGCAAGATGCACGAGCGTCGCGACGCTCGATCTTCTTTTGACGAGTATCGCATCGTCGTCGGTAGGAAGGAAGGAACGTCGAGTAGGTACGTACGTATGAACAACGACGGTGCTGCTACCGCGGGCGTGGCGAAAATCAATAATGCGCGCAGCAGATAGAATAAACGGCCAGATAGAAGTGAAGGAAAGAACGCTCGGGATCAAAGAGGAAAGACGATGCCATGCTCTGGATCTCAGTCAGGTCTCTCTGGTGGAATTTTACGGTGATTGGGTTATTTTGTGTTTTGAAAATCTTCGAAATATTGTTGAAGTCTGATATTTTAGTTTTCGAATATTGGTTGCTACTAGATGGATTAATTATTGGAAACTTTGGATAGTTCAAGAACTAGTTTATTAATAACAGTCATTAATCGACGAGATATTTTAAGACGCGAGGGGACTGAGCTTAAGCTGGGGACGATTATTCGCTACATTATTGAACGAGTTGATTTTTCTGTCAACCGCATTATGAAATGAGTGTAAATTCTTAGTTGAAATGAATTTTAATTTGCATAAGATATACATTTGACATAATATTAATTTCTATGTTTCAGTAGAGTTGTAACATTATCTACACATATTGCCTCTGAATATTTTATTTTGGATTTCCTATGTTAATTGCATATTAAAATTGTATTTCCGCCGACCTAAAAATAAAAGTTGATTTTAATTTGTACGAAATTGAGCAATAATGACCCTTTTTAATGCTCAATTTTTTTTCGCCATTTTAATGTGAAATCCTCATGGCATCCTGAATACTTTGTGTACACAAATATAAATACACAAATACTTTGTGTACACAAAGTATTCAGAAGCACTACAAGAAATGTCAAAACTCTATTGGAACCTAGAAATTTCACTATGACAAATGTATGTCTTGTGCAGCATGAAAATGTATTTCAATCAAGAATTCATAAACAATGAATGAGATCGTCGGAAAAATCTTGTAATCAACTCGGTTATTAATCGAGCGACTAATGGTCTCGAACTATTAAAGCGTTCACTCCGCTCACGCTTTAAAATATCTTGACCATTAGTCGCTGTCTAGTTGATTAAATAACTAGAAATTGAACTATGAAATGGGTCATTATTGATGAACTTCGTGTACGTTGACCTGAGCGTTTATTTTGAGGTTGATCAATTTTTTTGTGATCAAAAAACGACGAAGCTGGATATCTGTTTGGTTTTCATTGCTTATTTGTATTTAGCGGGAAATTTACATCTAAATTAGTTGAAACTAAAATGTTTTCATCCATTTTTAGGCCCTATTCAGCCTTTTTTGGGCATTCATTAGTAATTTTTCTCGGTAAATCGATCCAATCAGATTTTGGGTCCTTAAGAAACCCATACGAGATGAGAAGCCCAGCTTTGAAATTTCGAATACAAATTTGGATTCAGCGGAAAATTTCAAATCTGAACTGGTTGAAACTCGAATTGTGAGTTCGAATCTGCTAGAAAAAGGGTTTGCATTTGCAATTTAAAAGTTGGGTCTAGTTCTAGTATCTAGATCGATATCGAATTCGATTCCTCGGGCGAGTTTACTGCAGATCCCAGAATCAGAATTCCGATTTTAACCTATAAGTAAAATGAATTCACTATTTCCAGAATTTTTAAATACCCGATATAAGCATCCAAGAAATGATGCTCTTGCTATCGATTGAAATATATTCTGGGAGGATTCTGCATTTCTAAAAACCTTTATAGGTTTACACTCCCATTCTCTGAAACAGAAATATTTAAAAAGTTTCAACAAAGACGAAGTACTCCTGCGAAAATCTTTGCACTCATTTGTCAGGAGCAAATTGGTTTTAAAAGAAATTGTTGCCTAACAGTAAAACTAAAAAAGGAAAAATAAAATAATTTTACTGTTAGGCAACAATGTTTTCAAAACCAATTTGCTCCTGAGAAATAAGTGCAGAGATTTTCGCAGGAGCACTTCATCTTTATTTCTGTTTCAGAGACTAGGGGTGAAAACCTATAAAGTTTTTCAGAAGATGTCTTCGAGCCATTCCAGCATCTCACATTAAACGAAAAAAATCCTCTAGCTTCCCCCCAAAACAATGACAGGATACAAATTCACTATTCAAGACCTCAATCCTCAACAATAAAGGCCAATCAAACGAGTACACGTCGTAGTGTAAAGCCTTCAACTAGGTCACGAGCAGTCTGGACGAAATCCTTGCTCCCGTCTAAATTTATGGCTCCATCGGGCACCAAGCAGTTCACGGTTACTTCATATTCTCACATCTCTCCGTCTGAATGTCGGTGTGTTGTTTCGGAACAGGTTCAGCGTTGATCCGATCTTTCAGCGAGTCCTCCCCGAAATACGAAATTAATTTTTAATGATCGCGATATGTTCGCGGTGCGTCGCCAAAGAAGGCTTATAATGGAATCGTTATCTTGCGGATTCATCGGCACGCCGCTGTTCAGTGCCGACACCCACCCGGTTTGCGACGGTAGGCATCGCAGGTGGCTGGGTATGGGAAAAGTTGGGTAAATATTTACTTGAGCACAGGTTGAGAATGGAGATTGTGAGGGAATGTGGGAATAGAAAATCAGATGATATAAGGAGATACTGGGTGGCTTTGAAAGGGATTTTTTACGGGAAGTTGAAGTCGTTTGAATGGATCTTATCAGTTGAAATCGCCTTTATGGAAAAATTTCCTCGATCAGGGTTAATGATTTTGTTCTCGTTTCAAAACATGTGTAGTTAAATTGTTTATTTTGGTAGGGCTTCTTTCTGTATATACAGTGGAACTTCCCTATAACGAACGTCTATGTAACGAATTTCTCTGTATAACGAATTTCGTTCCAGACATTGCACCTTGAATCCAAATTCCATGTTGAAAACACCCTCTAAAACGAAGTTACGCTAGTGTGAAAAGTTGTACGAAAATGTCTTAGAAGAAGTGCTAAGTTTGACTGATAAACTTAAATTTATCAGTGAAGTCGACCGCGATATTGCTGACTTTTGAAAAAAATTTCTGTATAACGAAATTTCTTCATAACGAATTTTTTGTGGACTTAGGGCTTTCGTTTTAGGGAAGTTCCTCTGTATGTGCATGTAAAGTGTTTAGTTTGGTTGGGGCTTCGATCTGTACTTATATATTAATTTCAATATTCTTCATTCTTTTGAGATATGTCTTCACAAAATTTCTGATACATCAGGAATGTCCCTAAAAGACTAGAACTACTAGTGAAGAATTCGACATCAAAAATATTCCGTTTACACTGCAGCTTTCGAACAAATACGCTAGATACTTCGAAATGGATATATTTCCAAGTCTATTCGAATCGAAATTTAAAGAAAATACTTGTTACCTTTGCTTTCGATTCAATTATACGATATATCTGAGATTAATCTCATCTCAAACCACAAGTTATGAAATTGTGGGCAGGATTCTTAAAAAAAATTCTAAGGACATATTATTATACACAGCGGTTATTCCGAAGATTGGGCTGCGTGACGTGAACAAACAACAGATTTTAAAGTTCAAATTGGGTTATCGAGTGAGCACTGTTGATTTCCGGAAAAAACTAGCTAATCAGAAAATCTACATCCCTAATGTTTAACTTCAGGCAGACAGGGGGGAAAAAGGAAAATTAGAGATCTTGTTTACTTGGTCTTTCCTGATTCGTTATGCATATCTTGCCAGAACAAACACCGAAAGGTAAATATTCTGAACAACGCACAGAATGTATAATGATTGGCGTTATTTTTCAGCTTTTGGGATATCCGATTTAACATTAATTCATCCATTTTTTTGTAGAGCAAAAATTTCAGATTAAATCTAGATATAAATCAATTCTGATAAAATGACTTCGATTATTTTATTCAACTGTATGGCAGGAGCTGTCTGCAGTTTTCACGGGCTTACCCGCGGCAAAATTTGACAGTTGTTGTCAAATTAATACTTATACATGATGCATTCTGAAAAATCTGTTACTCATAAAATAGTCTTGTCAGATACCATTCTTACATCTAATTCCTTCTGTGGAAAAATATCGAAAAAACATGCAAATATATATTTTCCAATGAAAAGCGTTGGTGAATTTGCAAAAAATCTTCGACTTTGATTTTGTTGCCACCAGCACTAATGTTTCTTGTTAAACTATTACTTAGCAACGTGTTTTTTCGACTTTTTTTCTCAAAAAGTATACTACAGCATTTCCAAGTGTATTTCAGAAAGCGTCAATTGTATTTCAGAATAGTCAATTGTATTTCAGAAAGCGTCACTTGTATTTCAGAACCCGTCATTTGTAATTCAGAATAGGAATATTATTTCAATGTCCAAATATCACAATTATCTCTATTTCAGTGTGGTCTTGGGATTGAGGAGTGTAAACCGTATTTAAAATGAACAATTCTGCTATATGTAAATGTGTGTACATATAAATTGAATTTCGAATGACCATTTCCGAAATGCAATTGATGATTTCTGATATACAATTGACTAATCTGAAATACAATTGACGCTTTCTGAAATACAATTGACTATTCTGAAATACAATTGACGCTTTCTGAAATACTCTTGGAAATGGTGTAGTACTCCATTTAAAAAATTTAGCTGTACCACACTAATCAGATTGTAGACCCTCAAACATGAAAATGAGAAACATTTGAAGCGGGAAAACGAGAGTGACTGCAAGGAATGTCAAGCAACACAAGACAAGATAAACAAGGAAACCTCCCAATCTGCATAAATTCCCAATTGAAAATTCGATAATTCGTTCTGTCACGTCGGTGACAGAGAGTTAACATCAATTAAAATTTCGAAAGTTTCGTGTACCTTAAAACTTAGCCGAGTCGTATCGTCCCTCATAATTCCTCTGTTGTAATAAGAAATAATTGAATTTGTGGAACACAGCCATCCCACAGGATGAATTTGAATATTTAAGCGCCGTCTAGGGAATATGGGAAACGCTTTGGTACGAGAGCAGTAAGAATGTTGGGTCTAAACCTGACACCTAGTTATACAGTCAAATTCATTACGAGAAGAGATAATTAGGTGAAACCAAAGTTATGCTGTCCTGAGAGACTTTTCCATTGATGTACATTAAGCGCATTCTACGTACATATTTTATATATCATTGACTGTATTCAATTCATTTTTTGTCTATACAATATTTCCGTAGGTGACGATTTTCTGAGGGGCCATTATGATTTTTTCTTGAAATCACTAGAAATTCTCATTGTAAAACGCTTGTCGTATACTCAGGTTATGGTCGAATTTGTTGTCAGGTCCTAATTTAATTCAAATCTATGATTAAGATAAAACTGATTACTCCTAGCCCACAGAAACTTTTGATCTTGCACGTGTAAGCAAAATAGGTTGTTTTGCAGTGCCACTGCAAGCAGTGAATGATAGCCAATACCGCATAGAACATGTGTTTTCTTATGGGTGATCGAGTTTCTATAGTGAGCTATCGATGCAGGGTGTATCTGAATAACACCGACAAATGAAAGGGGTGATTCCTCAAATCATTTCATGAAAAAAAATTCCCATAAATGTAGGTCCGGTGTTTTAAACTTCAGATTGTTGGAGTTTCACTTAAAAACTGACCAGAAAGTGGTACGCCAATGAGATATTTTTAACAAACATTCATTGAATCTTCGTTAAAGTTGACAAAAATCTCTTCCCTTTTTTTCGTGTTGTGCACCATTTTCAAGTAAAAAATAATAGGTATTTATACAACAAGTGAGTTAAATGAATGTTTATTCATGAGAAGAAAGTTGGGTTAATTTCTTCGAGTGAATAAACATTTTTAACTCACGTGTCGTATACAAAATTTTATCCCATTTTGATGAAAATTCAAATAATGAATACTTTTTAGAGGAAATATTAGGTATAATTCAAATTCATAACGAGATTTCCCTTCGATCGATGGTTGCTTGGGCACTATGCAATTAATTGTTTGTAAGTGTCAATGAAAAGTATAGAACAGTCAAAGAATTTTGGTTTCGAAAAAATGTTGAGCGTTGACGACGAGGTTGTAGTTCCTGAGTGTATTAAACAAGAAGCAAATGAGGCAGCAGAAGCAGTAATTCCATTAAAATCAAAAATATTGTACGAAAAGCAATATACGACATTTTGTGCCTGGAGAAATAATAAAAAAGCCAAAGGTGTCAACGAAAAAATAATTTTGGCGTATATTTCCGAACAATCCAGAAAAGTTAAGTCGTCATCTTTATGGTCCTACTATTCGCAACTTAAGAAAATGTTGGCTCTGAAAGAAAAAATAGAAATAGGCAGATTACACCAAGTCACCGCCTTTTTGAAGCAACATTCCAGGGGATACGTAGCAAAGTGAGTGGTGAACATTTTATTTCACTAGTGAATTAAAAAAGTTTTAATTCACTCAGTGGATAAACGTCAACTTACCCTTGTTACCATGGGTTGAATATTGTCGTCTTTAAACGTCAAAATGGGATAAAATATTTTTTCTCCAACCATCAAAAAATGTTGACATTTTTGTACTATTTTCAGGTGCAAAAGTCATAAATTTCCTTACCGTACAAAAATTTGCTCGTTGCTTAGCAACACTTTTAATCCTAGGATTAAAAACGCTACTTTTAATCCTTGGATTAAAAGTAAATGCATTTGAAGTCTACTTGACAATCACTGTCATGATTCTGTGTTCAAATTCATAACCAAATTATGAACGATTTTTCACTAAAACTAATTTTATTGTAATTTTGACTTGGTTGGAGAAAAAATAGTATATATTATTCGGATTAAAAGTGCCTATTTTAACTCGCAATTCTGCATTCGCTCGGCTGCGCCTCGCAACTGCAAATATTGCTCGTAAAAAAAAGAAGCACTTTTAATCCTTATAATATAATATACTATTTTCGCCGATTTCGAAATAAAAGGTGATTTTAATGTGTACGAAATTGAGCATTAATGACCCATTTTAATGCTCAATATTTTAGACAATTTAATGTACAATTCCCATGGCAACCGTACACAAACTATTCAGATGCACTACCAGAAACGTCAAAACTCTACTTGAACATAGAAACATAGAAATTCCATTATGTCAAATGTATGTCTTGTGCAAAATGAGAATGTATTTCAATCAAGAATTTATACACTATTCATGTTGAGATCGTCGGAAAAATCTTGTAATCAACACGGTTATTGATCTAGCGACTAATGGTCTCGAACTATTAACGCGCTCGCTCCGCTCACGCATTAAAATATCTTCATCATTAGTCGCTGTCTTTAATAACCTAGTTGATTAAATAACTACTAACGTGAGGTTCGACTACAAATAAGAGCTAAGATTTTCAATTTTCTCACATAAAAACGGCGCCCCACACGGAAAAAAGGCAGAAGAGATTTTTGTCACAAAATTCAACGAAGAATTAAAAGACTTTTGGAAACAATGCATTTATGGGAACCTTTTCTCATAAAATGATCTCTGGAATCACCCCTTTCATTTTCTCGATGTTATTCAGATACACTCTGTATAATTTCATTAGTTGAATCTGGAGTTTATCGATTAAATGAAAATGACATGACGTATTTTCCGGTGGAGGAAATCCAGGAAATCGGTATCTTTCATACTAATGTATAACATGAGGTTGCTATGATCCTAAAACGTTATATTATGTGAAACTCGGCCGAATAAATTGCCGAAATCCGTCTTGACTCTGAAAAGGCAGGGATGCCGAAATATCCTCGCCCCGAATACGCAATGACTTCCAGATTCTCTCCCCATTTTTTTCTGAGCTTTTCCAACGTTATAAAAATTCTCTTGAAATTCCCAGTTTCCGCTGCGTTTTTCAGGGCTTTTCGGCTTTTTTCTAACCAGTTTAATGCATAGAATACTTGGGAAGTTTTTGTTGAGTTTTGTTCGGAGAACACAAGAAGATGTTTGAGTTTTAACTTAATGTTTTACAGTTGTCTATTTTTCAGAATATCTTGAAATAGTAGAAATTCCCATCACCTACAACATCTTCGGTTGATTTGCAACAGTTTATTCATTTGGACGTAAAAAACATACACTTCATTAGTATTAATGATCGAAACCTCTTATCGTGAATAGTGTGAGCATTTTTTGATCCTTTCAAGCTAGTATGTTTTTAGCTGAATTTTTTCTCAAGTCATGAAAATGAAGGTTGTTGAAGGGCTAACTTCTTCGCTGATGAGAAATGTATGGTTTTTTATAGACGCCCATTTGAACCGCACATATTTTCTACACAAAGAAAGCCATACCCTCTGAAAAACATGGCCAATTTTTTGACTATTAGTGAAGAAGTTTTTGAAAAAAATATTTCAGTAAATTGACCATGTTTTTCAACATAAATAATTGATTTTCTTCGTAAACGGTCGATTTTAGAGCGTATGAATAGAAGTACTTTTTGCGCAGAGAACATTGGCGGTTCAAATGAGCGTCTCAAAAACTGTACTTTTTCATGAGTGTAGAAGTAAGGGAGAAGTCGTATCAGTATGAATAGAATGAAATGGTTCTATAGTATATCGTGATACCTTCTCTTTCCTGAAAAAAATTTTCGATATTCAATTCAAACATATCTTTTTTCCTCACAAACCCATAGGATCATGCTCCTGTAAACTCCGAACTGTCGCTGTCGGAATATAAATCAACCTTCGTCAATCAATCGGTAGGATCCCGAGGGAATCACATCTTATGAAAGCGTATACCACCTTTCATAATAATATTAATAGTCTACATCCCTCTCTGAGACCAGAGAAATAACGAACGTTTTCAGAAACGAAAAAGTTTGATGAGACGGGATGTCGAAGATTTAGGTCACGTGCGGACTCGACGAGCCTGTGGAATTTCGAGTTTTTCCTCCCCGTTCCAGGCAGTGAAAGTAAAGAGCATTGCCTAGAGGAAATTGTTCGGGTAGCGTTCCTTTGGAACAACGGGAATGGGGAAACTGAGTTATAGTTTTTTTTGCTGGAGGGTTTTATGTACCTCCAGGTATAATGCCGACTTGCCCAGGATGAAATCATTTTATTGGCGGAATCGAATCGAAGTTTATTCAGATGAAGATACAGGGGTGTTTGGTTATTCAGCATCATCCTTTAAATTAAAATTAAAGTAATCACAGTAATAATTGATTGTAGAAAAGTTGCTATACCGTTTATCCAGCGTCCAGCAATTCCCTACTAAATTGCAAAATATTTGAAAAATAAGTAAACCTGAAATTAACTATTGAAAATTTCCATAAAACTATGAGAAAACTGCATTTAGTGTTACTATTGTCGCGAAGAATTTCATCGAATTCTTTTTTTGGTTGTCTTACAATTGTACGATTTCAATAACATTCGACATTCCTAAAAAAATGACATTGAGAATGCTGCAATAGCACTATATAACTTTGCGTTTTCCGTCGACCTTCAAATAAAAGCCGAGTTTAATGTACAAGAGATTGATTAATAATGACAAATTTTATTGCTTCATTTCTAATATTTCTATGTGCAGTTATTATGGACAACCTAACATAAAGTGTTTTTTCCACCGACCTCGAAATAAAAGGTGATTTTAATGTGTACGACATTTGGCATTAATGACCCATGTTAATGCTCAATTTATGCTATTTTAATGTCGAATGTAAGTCTCGTGCAAAATGAAAATGTTTTTCAATCAAGAATTCACACACAATTTATATTGAGATCGTCGGAAAAATATTGTAATCAACTCGGCTATTAATCGAGCGACTAATGATCTCGAACTATTAACGCGTTCGCTCCGCTCACGCATTAAAATATCTTGACCATTAGTCGCTGTCTTTAATAACCTAGTTGATTAAGTAACTATTAAGCATTACGAGTAATGTCACAAATCTACAGAAACATATATTTATTTTATGTTAAATGTATGTCCTGTGCGAAATAAGATTATATTTCAATCAAGAATTTATACTAAATTCATAATGCGCTCGACGGAAGAGTCTTGTGTTTGACTCGTTTATCAATCTAGCGATTAACAACCTAGTTAATTGAATAACTATTAATGAGCTTCTGGAAAATGTTTCATGAATCTCATCGAGAAACATTTCATAGAAATGGACTATGACGTGATTCAAAATTGTCATAAAGAATCCACAAGGGTTCTTAATCAATTTTTAACCCCTGAATTTTGCAGATGACCTCTTGTATAACCCTTTCAAAGGATAACCTTTTTATGTACCTTCCATAGAAGGGTTTGGTATGTTACCGAACTTTTCAAAAATTAATATCCTAAAACATACCCCTTCCGCAAACAGCAGAGTATAAAAATTAGTCCACCCAGTTCCCAATGCCATAAAACATTTTATTCCCATGTTCACGTATTTCCTGTTTTTACGATTATTGTCCAGAATATAGAGCCATCCACGCCAATAGTGCGGAAAATGAGTCCGAAATAGCTAACCCTCCGTTCCATTCTTCACCTTAAAACTTATGGCCTCTTATACTGCCAGACCTATATCGGAAAGTTCATAGGAAAAACTCTAACCCCTCGTTCGGACGACGCGAAATCGATAGAGAATTATGAGAAGTCATCATGGTGTCCGTGATTCATACGGGGTAAACCTACTGGTGGGATTCGTGAAATGTGTCCCCATAAGGGTATATGATGCATTAAGTGCTGTTGTTTCTTCGGAGAGCCTTTTAGGGGTATTTTGTCCCCTTTATTCTCCGGCTGAAGGACGTTTTGTTCCTTTGGAGAAAATGCTGTTTTGGAGGGAATTGTTCGGGCGGAATATTAATGTCCCTTCAGATTTTATGGTTGTTGCATGCAGGCTACATCTTGAGAAAATGGCGGTTTTGAATTTAGGTTCATTTTCGTACAGATATGTTGAAATGTTACGATATAAAGAATAGCAAGTGAGGTTTTATTTCGAGAGAACACTATCTGGGCGGTTGTCTCGTTTGAAGCCGTCATATTTTGGCATTTGATGGTTAATAGTTATTTAATCATCTAGGTTATTAAAGGCAGCGACTAATGGTCAAGATATTTCAACGCGTGAGCGGAACGAACGCGTTAATAGTCCGAGACCATTAGTAGTTTGATTAATAACTGAGTTGATTACAAGATTTTTCCGACGATCTCAATATGAATTGTGTACGAATTCTTGATTGAAATACATTTCCATTTCGCACAAGGACAAGACCTACATCTGACATAATAAAATTTCCATGTATCTGTGTAGAGTTTTGACATTTCTCGTAGTTCTTCTGAATACTTTGTGAACGATTGCCATGAGGATTGCACATTAAAAATGCCGAAATTGAGCATTAAAATGGGTTATAAATGATCAATTACGTACACATTAAAATCACCTTTTATTTTGCATTGAAAATGTCAAAATCACTAGAAAAATTGTGCACATTTTGAAGTCGTTGAAAACAACTATATTGCTGTTTTATTCCATAGCATTGAAGTAGTAATGTCGATTCCTCCTATTTTTCTCGAAGATCTAGGTAGTGGGGCTTTTAGTGTTTTGTTGAAAGAGAATTCAAGTTCTATTCTACAGAAATTTTTTCTGGCTATTTTATTTCCCGAAAAGGTGATCTCAATTGGCCACCAAAATCTTATGATTCAACACCTTTAGACTAATATTTCACAATAGATTCAAGAACTTGAAGATTGAATTCCTGACGTAATTGAGAACATGCTATCATTGAAAATGAAATGGTAGCATTTCGGATAAATAAAATTAGGAAAAACTCTAAGCAGGTACTTTCGAGCACTCTTTCCTTGGTGGATCAATAAGGCTATTTTCCACAATGTTGAATAGGACTCGAGATTGATACTAAATACATATATGAGTGCAAAGTCTACACACAATGGACATAAAATTTCCTATATGAGTTTTTTTCGAGATTCTTGCATGTGGCCGCAAAATTTCATTTCGATCGGTTCTGTTCTGTCTGAGATATTACGAGTGGAAATTTTGCTTGGCCTTATTTAATGGGACACCCTGTGCGATTTTGCTGGTTAACGGACTAAACCGCGGGTTTTTTGTAGTAGTTTTGTCGAGTAGCGAGTAGTTTAATTACTGAACGTGTGTGAACACCAACAATTGAGGCGAGTTTAGTGATTGCATGGAGAGTAACTACTAAATTACTCGCTACTTGACTTCAAGCGTAGTGCGAGCAAGCAGTAAGGAACCGAACCTACCCCGAAAATCTTTAGTACAATTCTTTCGGGAGTTATCGTGATTGCAGACGGTCGGTCCTACGGATAGATTTTAATTTGTCACGGATTTGTCATCAGGTAGTCGAACCCTATCATTAGATACCATTTTCGGCTCAAAATTAGAAAATTTCAGACATTTTGCTTAACGATCTAATAATCGTTTAAGTAAAACGAGCGCTCAAAAACTGAAATTTGCAGGGTTTAAAACCAGCAGGCTCACTCAAAAACATAATCTTATAAGCGTATGGATAGACAGAAAATTTCAATTATTCCGCAAAGGCTTCTGATTTCACCTCAGCGCTGTCCAATATTTTTCCCAATTTAGCCAGGTTCATTATTGCAGATGATGAAACGAAAACTCATCCTCTCCCTCAACTTTCCAATCGGGTTATTCCAATAATTATTAAATTAAATTCTCCGGAAAATAAGACCGTCAAATTTCAATATTCTACGTAGATAGCTTGCCGACGTGAAGGGGTTCGTATAAGAAGGGAGAAAAGATTGAAAGCACACTTCATAATAAGTCAATTATTTGAGACACAAAAGAGCGAAAAGTGGATGATTAGCATTATCGACTGGCGGTGTACACCCTTGCGATGGAAATTGATGGTATTATGTACAGGGTGACATTTTCATGCGCAACTCGACTTTTACGGCTTTTGTTTCCACTTTATTTCGTCGAATCGATATCTCGCTGACGTGAAGCAATTCACAGGCCGACATGCAATTTCTTTCTTTAATGGAAAATAGCGTTTTTTTCGAGGAATGGGAAGTTGACAATTTTTGCAATGTAGTAAACGAAAGGTAGTCTAACTTATAGAAATGAATTTCTGCCATTAGTATCATTGATTGCTCTCATCGGATGAAAAACCCGTCTTCAGTTTTCTCCAATTCCGCAGTTGTGTTCAGTGTTTTTTTTTGTAATTTTTATCTTTATAAAATGGATATTCATTTGACATTTATAGTTTTTGAGCGCTCGTTCTCTTCAAACGTTTTGCCCAAATTGCTCTTATTTTCGAATTTTGAGCAGAAAATGGAATCAAGCGATAAGGGTCGACACTCTGATGACGAATTCGTGGTCAAATTCAATTCTGTCCGTCCGTAAACACGATAACTCTTGAGAGGATTGTTCTAGAGACTTTTTTGGGTAGGGTCGATTCCTAAATACCGCGATGAAGTTCGTTATGCAGCAAAATCATACAGGGTATTTCATAAAATATGGTCATTCACAATTTTTGCTATTCTATATCGCAGACAGAACGAAACCAATCAGAAGAATAGTTTGAAGTTATATGCAAAATTCTTATGAGAGGTCTCCTACAAGATTTTGTGGCCAAAGTGTTGACAGAATCATATAGAAAATTCAATTGGAATATTGACAAGAAAAATCCTTATATTTCCATTACAAAATATCCGATTCGAGTGGAATTTCCTTGAGGGTGAAGATTCTTATACTCAATGTTCATGAGAAATTTTAGAGGATCGCATCAGAAGCAATTATCAATTTTTTCGAATAAATAAGAATTTGACAATTCGATCGAGCTGAATTTAGTTGAAATTTTGCGTTAATAAGTACAATGGTTTTTTTATTACCATCTTACGAACACGATTCCTTTCGAAGCAAGCAATCAAATCATCGGAATTTTTATTTTAACGGCGAATCGTAAAATCACTTTATTATTTAGACTCCAAGGATTTTGTCAATGGAGTTGTAGAACCTGTTGAAAATACGGGTTGTATTGTGCTGCTTCAATAGTGTTTATCATTCAGACATATGTTTCATGCCATCTTACGATGGTCTGTCTGGCCATATGTTACCAGGCTGTAAAATAGAGTATTCTCATTGCGCCAGAACAATCTTCATTATTTATGGATGTGGAAGACTTTTCACACACTGAAGTACAAACTGACTTGCGCAAGCTTATCGTTGCGCTATGATTTTCTATGAGTTTATCATTTCTTAAATGATTTTTTCTGAAAATCACTGGATATGCCCAGGTACATTAGAACTTAAATATCAGAGGTAGCGTAAACTCTATCAGGGTGAACCAGAAGAACCTACTGATTTAGAAAATCAATTCAATAAAAACTGAAGCGACTATCATTGAAATTTTTGTTTCACAATCAAGTACAACCTATAATAATGAAAATTCGTGCGTTTAAGAGTAACGCGGGCATAATATAAACAATGAAAGCGGAGAATAATACTAATTGGCGGGATTAGTTTCGAAGTGTGGGTTTAATATTGGTTGATTTCAAATCAATTAGTATTATTCTCCGCTTTCATTGTTTATTTAATGTTTATGTTAGGACAGTTCTAAAGATGATATTTGCCAAATAGTGTCCATTTTTTTCCAATATACTGTGTTAATCTATTCCGGAAATTTCGGACAACTCTATCCAGCATTTCATTGGGTATGTTGGTGATAGCCAAGCGAAAAAAATATCTCGATTTTTTTATGCGAACGGAACCAAACTCAGCAGTCTCATAGTAGAGAGTTCAGTATTTTGATACATCGTAAGGTTTTTCGAAGATATTGCTCCGAAAATGTGGAACTTAAAAGTGAAATATTTCGAGATTTTCAAATGGCAACCCCATATTTATATTACAGCACCCGATTAGAAATAAAAAATGAATGGCAGTCTCTTTTTACACTAATTATTTTGGATAGTTTTCGAATGAGAAATGAAAAATACTGAAATTTTCAGTATTATTCATTCTTTATGTCTTAACATAAATATTGTATTTGATCAGGAAAAATAATAAAATCGATATGTGCAATAAGTTCAATCTTCGCATCTTTGGACACGTGTCCATATACCGAAGGGCATCCAACCTCAATCAAGCAGCCCCTCGCCGCTCAATAAACTCCTATTGTCAAATAGAAATGGGGAATGTTGTTGGTTCTGTGCTGTGCTGGCATAATAATGCGTCGTTTCCCGTGATGCAGTTCGATATTGTGCTGGTCATGGTGAATAAATTAAATTTAAATAGGTTTCCTCTGTTGATCTCTTTCACGTTCAGACAAATTATTCTGCCGAGCTTCACTGTATCAGTTTGTTTCCAACAACAAGTTGGTTTAGATAGAGATGTTTTGATCGTGGATGAGAAACAGTGGTTCCTTTGTCATAATATGTTAATTTTTTTTGAATGTTTAAACAAGTTTTCTCAGATCTTCAGTAAATTCTCCTCGACAACTTTGCTGATCTCTTGTATACATATAATATTTCTCAAGGCTGTCATGTTAATCTAAACATTTCACTATAATATTCGACATTATATTGGGATTTCTGAGTTACTTATGGTTTTGGGTAATAACTATACTGCTTCATTGATCAAACATATTTTTAGAGCTACGATATTGTACTATGAATTGTTAAATTCAATATGAGTTACCGTATGTTATAGGCTATATCATACTTACATTACTCCTGGGTTTCTGAATATTCTTGTTCTAATATTCTTTTTTACTTGTCTCTAGCTGATTTTGAGCAAGTGATTGATTTCCTTATTCAACGTATTTACAAATCATAAAATATGTTTACAACCATACATGGTCATTCAAAAACATAAAAAATTAATAAATAATCAAGTTCTTTCGAAATTTTGCTCAATAAATTTAAAAAAATTATGTTTCATACTACTTGGTTCGCACCGTGTAAATATCGCTCTATATTAGAGTCATAACATAACAACAAATTCATAGGATGTATCAGCTTCCCAAAACATATTCATATATGTAAAGGATGTGCATATTTTTTTCTTCAACGTCTTTTACCTTGAATACGAATAGCGTTACGAGATTTTGTTACTGAGCAAACTACAAATATTTTTCAGTTCTCTACTTATCCCAGAGACTGGATTCCTTTTTTTGTATGTATGAAAGTAGTATTCATCAGTGTTGCCAAATTTACTTTTAGTAGCATCAACATACTGTGGAACTTCCCTATAACGAACGTCTGTATAATGAATTTCTCTGTATAACGAATTTCGTACAAGACATTGCACCTTAGAATAGAATAGAAATGAGTTTATTCAAATATTACATTGATTGTTTAAACTCTAGAAAAAACTGTGAGTTATTTATAATAACTGTTTACAGTTGTTTAAAACAAATTTCACTCTAACTAAAACAAATTTATAAAACACCAAAATAAAAATCTTGTTCTGTCCCCTTTCCTCGTCAAGCCATTTTATACATATATTTCGTCTTCATCGGGTTCACAGTCACGTTCGGGAATATCTGTCACAATCGGGTTATTTTTCTTTTTCTTTGTTCATATTTAATTTTTTTTATTATGATTATAGTTATTCTTTATGTTGAATTGATTATTTTATGTATCACGGATCTATCTTCTGAAGTCAACCAGTTCTTTATTTTCTTCTTGAATTTCTTTATGTTTCTTAGCTCTCTTATTTCCGTAAGCACGTTTGGGTTCTATCTAGACGCTGGGTATGTGCAGCTTCTCTGTCCTATTCTTTTTTCTGTCCTCTGTCCTTGAATACAAATTCCATGTTAAAAACTCCCTCCAAAACGAACTTTATTCTCTCTATATCGAAATATTCAAAGAACATCACTCTTTGAATGGGTATTTTTAAGAAGGTACTAGGGTAGGGCTGCCATAAATGTTGGAGCATCTACCGGGACAAGTGGCACAAAAAACGGTTAAAATACCGTAAAAAAAGCTCATTTTATAGGTATTATATATACAGGGTGTTTGTAAACAAATACGAAAGACTTAGGGAGATGATTCCTCGTTGAAAATAAGCAGGTGTAGTTCATATAAATTTTTTTCGAAATCGACCTCCCTTCCAAGATACAGCCTTTGGAAGACGATGACAAGTTGACAGTTTTGAATTTTCTTAGGAGTCCTAAAAAACACTGAGTCATAAAACTATACATAATATGAGAGAGATGTTATTCACACAATTTTTTTGATAACATAACTTCATTTTTGGGGTTGGAAGTAACAACCTATGATTTTCTTTCAAAAATTGTTTTCGTGGGATAGATTTTCCGAAAATAAAATTCTTTTATGGTTTCCCATTCAATTCTGGAGAAAAAATTATCTTTCATAATTTCGATACAGTCGATACTTTTCTCGGAAAAAATAAAAATTTACAAGCAGATATGACCACTGTTCATTCCTTTTCATCGTATGTTCCATAGAATGAATATCCTAAAATATTTTTTATGCTCAAAATTGGTTTTGTCAATTATTATGCTTATCAATCGAAAAAAAGTTCTATTTGTGAAATTAAAATATCACGGATATAATTTTCTTCCCGAAATTACTAATTGAACATTCAGAAAGATTTATAAAACATCTTTATCTCCAGTCATAGACATACAATATCTTAGAATATGCATTCTATGGAATACTTATATACGATGAAATTGAATGAACAGTGATCATAATTGCATGTAAGTTTTTATTTTTTCCGAAAAAAGTATCGACTGTATCGAAATTTTGCAAGAGACTTTTTTTCTCCAGAATTGAATGGGAAATCCTAAGAGAATTTTATTTTTCGAAAATCTATTCCACGAAAACAATTTTTGAACAAAAATCATAGGGGGTTGTTATTTCAATCCCTAATAATAAAGTTAGGAGATCTAAAAATGTGTGTGAATAACATCTACTTAGTGCCTCATAATATGTTAGTTTTATGACTCAGTGTTTTTGGGAAACTGCAAAAAAATCGAAACTGTCAACTCGTCATCGCCTTCCAAAGGCTGTATCTTGGAAGGGGGTAGATTTCGAAAATAATTTATATGAACTATCCTTGTTCATTTTCATCGAGAATTATCTCCCAAAGTCCCTCGTATTTGTTTACAGACTGCCTATATATATATTTCATATATGAATATTATATATAAAATTACTGACCGGGACAATTCAATAACTGACGGGGACACCGGGACTCAATGCTTCAAACCGGGACATGTCCCGGCGTACCGGGACGTATGGCAGCCCTATACTAGGGTGGGTTTTTTCCGAAATTTTGCCGGACGTACGTTATAAATTCCGATCTTAAACTAAATCATTACGGCGGGCAGAGAGATCCTTCTAAAACAGTTTTAAATACACCCCTGGCTGTTTGGTTTCAATCTAAGCATTACGCTAGTGTGAAAGTTGTGCGGAAATAATTTAAAAGAAGTGCTTAAGTTTGAATGATAAACTTAAATTTATCAGAGAAGTCGACCGCGACATTACTGACAATAGAAACAAATGTGTGTAACGAAATTTATTTATAACGATTTTTTTTGCGGATTTAGCGCTTTCGTTATAGGGAAGTTCCACTGTAATCACATTCCATCAACAAGTGATTTGATTCCAAAGTATGACGAAACATGTTTAACTATCCACTATCCCATTCTCTTTGAATGATTAAAAAGGACATTATAACAGATTTATACGAATCCATTCGTTAAAAGAGAACTCAATTATTCCCTCACAAAAACCAACGATCGGTAGCTGAAACTTGAGACACGAACTGTTATAAATCTTTCAAATAGTAAGAGTTAAGCATCTGGGGCCATGTGAACGTACACTCCAGTTCCAGAAGTAATTACGTTTCCCGAAAGATGGCAATAAATTTGCATTAGGACAGGAAACTGGCCGAAATATTGGTCCGAGAAGACGCGTGTCCAGTTCCGAAAATGATACTCATTCATTCCCATTATACTTCCGCATAATGCCGTAGTTCCGGCTACCAGAAATTATCTGGCACGTTCATCCTCTACTTCGCCGGCAATAAAATCTGCCCCTAATATCGATTTCGAATAAGCTACGAAATACGCAAGAGCGATACTGGAATCTTCTCTGTCTTTTATTTTTCTTCTATATTCCTTCTTGTATTGAAGCTCTGCATTCATTCTGTGGTTTTGATTTCAGAATCCTATTGGGCATTTGTATTATCTTTCACTTCGCCAATTTAAATCCTCGAACTCGATTTCGTTCCAATCGAAAGTTTTATTATGGGATTATTAGAATTTTTTTCTTTATTAGGATAGATTTTTCTGTGGTTGTATTAACGCAACTCCCACAAATTTTTGGGTTTTGCTTTGAATTGGTACTGAACATTATACTGCAAAATTTCAGCTCGATCGAATTTACAAATCCTGAATAATTCGAAGAAATGGAATATT
Organism: Propylea japonica; assembly: GCA_013421045.1. Lineage (NCBI taxonomy): Eukaryota > Metazoa > Arthropoda > Insecta > Coleoptera > Coccinellidae > Propylea > Propylea japonica. The sequence continues at coordinate 33,927,685 of CM024240.1, forward strand.
TTCAGTCTTTTATTGAACGCTCGTTCTATTGTTGTATGTCTGAAATTTTCGAATTTTCAACAGAAAATTGTCTCAAATGATAAGTTTCGACTCCCTGATGACGAATTTGTGTTCAATTCTGTCAGTGGGGCTGTCCGGCCGACCGTGAGCACGTTAACTTTCTAAGGGATTGTTCTAGAGACTAAATGCTGCTGAGTTCGTTAACCAGCCAAATCGTATAGGGTTTCCCATAAAATATGTCCATTCAAAATTTTTTTCTCAATATCTCGAACGAAACCAATCGAAATGAAATATTGCGGCCAAATGCAATAGGCTTATCATAAGCCTCATGCAAAATTGAGGCCATAGTTTTAACAGAACCATAAAAAATTCAGTTGGAATATGGAATTGAATAGTCCTTATACATATTTCCATAACAAAATATCCGATTCGAGTGAAATTCATTCTGTGAATGAACATTGATATACTGAATGTTCATGCATAATTTAAAGAGGATCCCATTATGGGAACCATATAATTTAAATTGAAGCCACATTCAATATTGAGGTCGTCAGAAATATTGTATTTATAACTCGAAGTTCAATATCCCGAGAAATATTATTCACATCTACGAATTCAGCAATTCAGTTCAAAGCACAAAAACATGTCACCAATTGGAAGATATTCCTTCCGCAAATTATCGTGTTTACGCCCTGTCTGACGATGGACCGCAAACACTGATGGATTCTGGAACAACTTTCGTGGTTCCCAAACCAGAGAACGCTTTACAGTTGATTGAATCTGTTTTAAAATCGAGAATCGAACAGACAGATATCACGAATAAATATTTCACGGAAATTCAATTATGGATGAAAAGCAGGGTGGAAATTTTCATTTATAATCCTTCATCTGAGATACCTCGCGAGCCATTTTGCAATTTTCCGATATAATAGAACAAAGGCGAATCATAGAATGAATCAATTATCTCTAACCAAGCGGAGTACTGACGTTGACATAATCAGTGCTGGTAAAGACAAAGCGTTGGGAATTCTTCAGGCGCATATAATATCCATTCAGAGCTACAGTTTTCATTTAAATCTTAAATGTGAAAGACAGCTGCTACATCTCTATTTGGTTTGAAGATGTTTTAACCGTTGACGATTGATTTTGAAGTTTCATTTCAGTTCAATTGATTTTCATACAATACTGAAATAAATTTTCAAGAAGAGCAGATGCTTTTAAACGCCTGTTCATTGGTTGATCAACGAGGCTATCCATGGGATGTATTTGCGCAATTCACACAAATTTTTTCGCGTATTGTGTTGCATTGGTATTGAACAATGTACTGCAAAATTTCAGCTCGATAGAATTGACAAATTTTGGTTATTCAAAAGAATGAACATTCAGAAAATCGAGCCTTATCGTTTGAGGCCATTTTCGGCTCAACATTCGACAATGACAGACATTTCGGCATCTGAATTAAGTAGAACAAGCTCAAAAAATTAGATTTTGTTGTGCTCTATGAAAACGTTGAAAAGTTATCATAATTTTACCTCTGGTGATTCAGAAATGAAAGGAGTACATTGAATCGAATTTTTTGAAAAATTGAGATATAATTTAACCGCAAAAAAACCTGTTCACTCGGTAAAAAATCATTTTTGCAATGAGGAAATTATTATACTATCAACGAAATATTTCCCTCTCAAATGAATTGAGGTACAGGTCGTCTGAAATGTATCATTACTGAATATTTCAGATATTCATATTTAGAGTACCAAACTTAATTTTCATAAAAGGATACTAAAGCGTTGTTGCCTAACAATCTGGAATGAGGCACTGAAAGTCAATTTGTGTTGTAATATGTATGTTGATTACACGCTTATAGATGTTTGCGTGCTCTGCAAACATGAACAGACAAATGAACATCAAATTTGAATTGGTTCTCGGAAAAACAAATTGATACAAGCCTTACAATCTCGAATTTTGTAGACGTAGGCTTTCATGATGAATTATATCGATGGTGGAATTCAATCCTTGTTATATTAGGTTTTCCAATAAAAGAATGATTATTTCGATACTTGATAGATATCTGCTTTTTTTCTTTCATGGGAAAACAGTGCAGTTGTTTAATTGGTAGAATTTTTTTCGTATAGGTACTTCAGAACGTATTTTTTCATCTGTTCAAGGATGTTTTCACTTTCATCGCTGTGCAATTTGATTTGAATTGGTACCAAAACCGATGAAGGTGAAATTGACATACTGCGATTAATAAAAGAACAATATTAACAAAACTTAAGTAACACACCATTGAAAATATACATATACAGGGTGTCCCAAAAATACCACGCGAAAGTGACACTGGAGATAGATTGACATTAGGTCTATCAGATAGCATCAACATGACCTCAGTAAAAGTCCGCTGGTTTTCGAGATATCGCCACTTTTGTGTATTTTTAAAAATTTCCAGTTTTCGGTCTTTTATCGCCTAGCATTGCTAGAAATCATTTCAAATTCATGTTTTTTTTTACCTAGGCTATCCTGAATAGTTGCTTTGAACAATGAAGTAATAACTTCACCGAGAACTAGAACAAAATCCTTCAAAAAATGTCTAACTTGTTGTATTTTATGCCGAAGTTAAAACGTTAACTTAAGTTTGACTGACTGCTGTGAAAAAAAATTTATCAGAATGAATTGACAAATAATCTCCAAAACTTGTCCATATCATGTTTTTTTTTTAATTTTACAACACTACAATTTTTTTTTAATCAGAACCTTAGAAATTCTAATTTTGTCACGAGAGATCTGCCCTTCATTTTGAAAAGGGCATGAAATGGACCAGTTTTTTACGATTATTTGTCAATTCAGTCTGATATAATTTTTTTTCACATTCAAACTTAAGTTAACGTTTTAACTTCGGCATAAAATACAACAAGTTAGACATTTTTTGAAGGATTTTGTTCTAGTTCTCGGTGAAGTTATTACTTCATTGTTTAAATCAACTATACAGGATAGCCTAGGTAAAAAAAAACATGAGTTTGAAGTAATTTCTAGCAATTCTAGGCGATAAAAGACCGAAAACTGGAGTTTTTTAAAAAATACACAAAAGTGGTGATATCTCGAAAACCAGCGGACTTTTACTGGGGTCATGTTGATGCTATCTGATAGACCTAATGCCAATCTATCTTCAGTGTCACTTTCGCGTGGTATTTTTGGGACACCCTGTATATTTATTCTTTCGAAATGAGAGCAAACAAAATACAATACATGAAACAAAAAAGTTCCTAGCTGAGGTTGGTGCTAAACGGGGTACCATACTATTCGACGTATGATACCAGAGCACAGGGAAAATCTTCAGTATAAAAAACCCTGCCTCGCCGTTTTTACAAAATTGAAACTTAAAACTATTCGAATAAATATACCTCCAATATTCAGATACAAAATACTTTATTCATGCTCTTAGGCCAGGAGGGTGTTTTAAACCAGGTCTGGCATTCCAAGTGATGATTTTTCGAATCTCCTGTTCTTCTGAGACCGCTACGGAACCCTATTGAAAGGTAATCATATCCCATAGATGTAAATAGTGATATTTCATCCTATATATCGAATTCAATTTTGTAATAATGATAACGAACGTGTGACAAACTTATGTCGAAATGACATGTTCTATAAATAACAGTTGAAAGCTTATTAAATCTAATATAAAAAAGTTATGTTCAATACTACTTCGTACATTACTAATTTACATCTGTATATTGAATGCGAATTCCCTCTTCAAACATAGACATCTTTCAAAAATTAACCTGGAAAAATCGTGAAATGATTCAAACGGATAATTTTTCCGCCAAATTGAAAACGATGATGAAAAAAATACAAAAATTAACCTCATCAGCAATCGATCATTAAGCGTAATTCTCAGGGTACGGAAAGATGAAATATTAACTTCTCTCGCCTTGGGAGAAATCTTTGATAAATTAGTCTTTGAATCACCCCTTTAGAAGGTTTCTTTTATCCACCTGTACGTCCCTGTTTATTTCTCAACTCTTAATTGGGAGATGGCAACGGCACTCTAGAAATCGATGGGTTAAATTTTTAAATAGCTTTTTAGGAGAAGATGGACGAAGATTAACTCTGGAATGAACTCAGATGGTGGTTGCCAATTTGCTAATAGAAATTTCGTGACTTTATGATAGTGAAGATATTATACCAGTTGCCGGATTTAACACAGTATGATGCTCTGAAATTCTTCAAAAAGAAAGAACAGTAGAACTGGATATGGATTGAAATATTTTCTGGGAGGATTCTGCATTTCTCAAAAACTTTGAAGGTGTTCCCTCTCAGTCTCTGAAACAGAAATAATTAAAACAATTTCAATTAAGATGAAGTGCTCCTGCGAAAATCTTTGCACTAATTTGTCAGGAGAAAATTGGTTTTCTAAAAAAAGTTGCCTAACAGTAAAACTGAAAAATCAAATAAATGAAAAGGATAATGCAACGTTTTGGTGTCTATATCAAACACCTTCTTCAGATAGACTTGTAAAATCTTCAGAATTGTGTGTTTTTCATTTGCAATTCAACTTAATTGAAAATTTTTTGATTATTCCTGTTTCAAAGACTGGGAGTGAAAATCTATGAAGTTTTTGAGAAAAGTAGAGCTACAGTTCCACTTTCCATTGTAACAATATGAAAGTATCATCCTTCAGAGTCATGGGACTTGATTCGTCGTAGATATTGTGTCGAATCACCTTCTGTCACTAAAATATTTAGAATAACATCATCAATCTGAAAACGAAGTTGAATATTTTGGGAAAAAAATAATCTCGTAAGGGCAATGTCTATTTTTTATTTATCAAGAATAGTTGTTTAAACATCAAGTCTATTAATCGCTTTATCAATGACCGAGTTGATAACAATATTTCTACTGTGTGTTCATTTGGCATAACGGATACATTTGACTTAATACAAATTTCTATATTTTTATGTCTCAATACTCGTTTTGCTCCTGAATACTTTATGTTTCATTTCCCATGGCATTCGCGCATTGAAATAAGTAGAATCAAACATACATTTCATGTACCGGGTTTTTCACTATAATTTGACCCCCCCTTTAACTTTGTTACTGAAGGAGATACAAAAAAATGTTTCATACAAAAGTTTCACGAAATCAACTGAGGTTTTTCGATATTAGTCCAGAAACTGAAATGTATACAGGGTGACCAATATATTGATGGCAACTTCATTTTTTCAAGTGGAACACATTGTATGTTTTTCCATATTTAGTTAGCTCTTTTTCCCCTGATTTCGAATATGTAACATATGTTGGTCTATCTTTCTTATTCTGAGCACCACAGAGTTTCAAATTTCAATAACCATCTGGCATAGGGGAAAACCCGGATAGATGCCCCACTTTTTGAATTTGCCTCATATTTTTGAAAATATTGACTTTATATGTGTAATTTCTATGAGTGTAGGAAGCCCCATTATTTGATTTGAAATACTCAGACTTTTCTCTGATATAGCAATCCCAAATTTCACAAAATTTTATTTTTGTAGAACCCTTTTTTTGGGGATAGTTGCCTACAAGTATGGATAGTTGCCGAACCATGAAAATACTGGGAGGGATAGATGCCCTTCATACTGTGTGAACCAAAAACCCAACTGAATACAATGAAATTTTCTATGCCAAAAACAGCAACTTTATCTACGCAACATGGATCGAATTAACAACAACTGTGCATTTTTAATTGAATTTCAAAAGCATATATTAAACGAAAAGTTGAATTCTTCATATTAACATAAAGCATTATTCCACACATTCATGATAAATTAATGAAATAATAAGTCTCAACAAAAATGATCAGGAATCAAGTTTAAAATCAAATAACACAATGAATCGAAAATCTCCCAAGAAGATAAGGTTTTAGTTCAGATGTCCTAAGGGGCACCTATACCTCAAAAAATCAGGGCAACTATCCTTTTCGGTAGGGATATATGCCCATGAATTTTTCTGATAAATTAAGAAGAAAACAAAAAATATTTGTAATCAGATGTACACTCAATGAAACACTGTATTGTAGTAATAAAAAAAATTACTGAATTTATTACCACTTCAAAAGTTATATAGCGGCAAATACCTACCCCTAAAACTTTGGCATGTTTGTGAAGTTCGCTGCTGAGATGATCACACACACTAGCGAAAAACGGCTTCACTTTACAATAACCCCTACAAAACTAAAGTCCAGTGTGACTATAGCAGCTACTTAGAAAATTAATTTTTTGATACGTGTTTCGGAAGTTAGGTATTTTGAAAATGGGGCATCTATCCAACTGGGGCATCTATCCGGGTTTTACCCTAGCGTTTTGGAAGTTCGTGAATATTTAAGTGGCCAATTTGATCTTTGGATTGGTAATGGCGCACCCATTTTATGGCCACCAAATAGTCCCGATTTAACACCGTTGGACACGTTTTTGTACCCGTTCCTGAAGGAAAAAATTTACTTTAGTAATAATGACAATCAATGAAAGCTGAGAATAATATTAATGATATAAAATCAACCAATATTAAACCCATAATTCGGAACTATTCCCGTCAACGCACAAAGAATAATGATAATATTGTAATGATTTACAATTATTTAATTTTGAAGCTTTAATTTCTGACTTGAATCAGAGTCATAATAATGCTATCAAAAATAGTCTAAACAACTTGAGACAACTATATGAACTATGTGTAGATATCGATGGAAGGTGGTCATTTTGAGCAATTTCTTCAGTTGATGTTATTCTTACCATACTACCATAGTTTATCATTTTTCATTGGTTAAGTTATTGTTAAGTATTCATTCTAAAATAATACTTTTGAGTTTGTATCTAAAGAATTTCGTAGGTATTTCACATATTTTTTTATTCGGTGTCATCATTTCAAAATTTTAAAACTCTGAAAATTGAAGAGACAGTGTCCCATTTGAAAAAATATGGTTGCATTCAATGTTGTTCACCCTGTATATCTTTCTTTGAGGTTATTATAACTCCAAAAATGAGCATTTTCAGTAAACACACTCTGCCACTCGTAAAATGATTATAGATCTTGGCAGGTAGTTCTTAAAATTTAAAACTCTGTGGTTCTCAGAATAAAAGAGAATGACCAACATATGTTACATATTCGAAATCAGGGGAAAAAGAGCTAGCCAAACATGGAAAAATATACAGGGTGTTCCATTTGAAAAAATGAAGTTGCCATCAATATGTTGGCCACCCTGTATATATTTCAGTTTCTGAACTGATATCAAAAACCTCAGTTGATTTCGTGAATTTTTTATACGAAACATTTTTTTTGTATCTCCTTTAGTAAGAAAGTTAAAGGGGGGTTAAATTATAGTGAAAAACCCGGTACGTTAAACTCAGCTTTCATTAAGAATCGCCGGACATATAATTTCAATGTAGGGATCTCCGATTTCGTATAACTTCTGAATATACCCTAGTAAATTTCGGAACACCCCAGATAAAATACGAATTCAGAGGTTCCAACATTAAAATTATCACTTCTATGTAGTTAACAGTTCACGACATCTACGAAGCGAAAAGGTAACCGAGTTAAATTTCCCAAAGTTTAATTACAACTATGCAAAACACTAGTTTCATTTGTCGCAGCCTTGGGTCTTGACATTCATTCTAGCATTCCATGAACTCCCTAGCGAGTTCTCTAAACCGTTAGAACGAAATATTTCCTCAATCCAAACCAACAAAACTCTAATCCGCATGGGGATGAATGTTTTATTATTTCGATCATCAGCGAAATGTGTCACATCAAGTATTATTCATTTTCGAGATAGACTTCGTTCTAGAAATTGTAACACGTAACGAGGTAACACCTTTGGTTTAACAGACGAATTCTATGTTGAAAATGTAGATGACAGGTGAATTCCACCGACACAATTTATTCAAAATAATGAGTATCTATGTATCCGAGAAAAAAGTACTCACTTTTTTCCCCTTTTTTCCCGTGGGAAAAAAGTAATTTCGTGAATAATTATATTTTTTTCACTATTAAATCGTTGTTTTTCTTGTCACAGAAAAAAATAGTGTATTATACATTGGAAAAATATTAGTTTTTTGCTCTCGGTTTTTTGTCACCCTCCGCTTCGCGTCGGGAGACAACATAACCTCGAGCTAAGATCTAATACTTTTTTCCCTTGTATAATAAATAACTATTGAGCTTTCTACTTAAACGTGAGATATTTCGTGTTGCCCAAATGTCTGTAATTTTCGAATTTTGAGCCGAAAATGGTCTCAAACGATAGGGTTCGTCTCCCTGATGAAGAATCCGTGGCCAAACCCAAATGTGTCCGTGGGGTCGGCCGTCCGGCCGTTAGCACTATAACATTCGAAGGGATTGTCCTAGAGACTTGAATCTTTCAGAGTGAGTTCCATGAAAATGGCCATTCAAAATTTTTGTTCCTCAAAATCTCAGACAAAACGAAACCAATCGAAATGAAATGTTGCGGCCAAATGCAAGATGCTCATAATAAGCCCCATGCAATCCATAGTGTTAACAGAACCATAAAAAATTCAATTGGAATATTGAAAAGAACAAACTTCATATTTCCATGAAAAGATATACGATTCGAGTAAAATTTATTTTGTGCATGGAGATCAATATACCGAATGTTCATGCAGAACTTCGTGGCCATAGTGTAAACAAAACCATGAAAAATTCAATTGGAATATTGAAAAGAAAAATCTTTATGTTTCAAAAGCCTCTGCTCAGGGCTTTTCTTAAATTTTTTTGATATTAAATTCAAATGAGCTTTTCTGTCGATCTCAAAATAAAAACTCAGTTTAACATAAATGAAATTAATGAATAAGTACCTATTGTTTTTAATTTGATGCTTGATTTCTCCTATTTTATTGTATGATTTTCATGGGCAACCGAACATAAAGTATTCAGAAGTAATACGAGTAATGTTACAACTCTACTGGAACATAGAAATTCATAGTAGGTATGTCGAATGTATCTCCTGTGCAAAATGTATTTCAATGAAGAATTTATAATCAATTGATAATGCGGCCGATAGAAAAATCTTGGAATCAACTCGTTTATTAATCTAGCAAATTATAAACTTGTTGATTGAAGAACTACTTTTATTGGAAAGAAATGTTTACTACTACTCAAGTGAGAATTACATATTGAAATATCATAAAGGATGGATAAAATTATTAATTGTATTGTCCTTCTTATTAATTCTATTATCAATTCTTAACAAATCAGAAGATTTTTGGTGTCTCAAATAGTAAGATGACCCTAAATTTGTGAGGGTCGAAACATATGTAGCAACCTATTCAATTAAATTGATGTTTGGAGTAGGCACGAAAAATCTTTTCATTCTTTTAGATACAATTATTGGTTTGTACAACTCTATCAACACACTCAACAGTGTTTGTCCCTTTACTTCGAATGACCCTTAAAGATTTAAAAACACAAACTTCCTTCTAAGCTAATTGTACACAGAATGTATCAAGTCAGGGTTCCTAACCCAGCAAATATTGAATGTTCTGCATTTCCGAAACTCATACCGAGATTTATAGCAGGTCCAAGGGTTCTGTATTCTCTTCCGAGCATAAATCCACGCATGGACCATTTTACGCGACATTATCTAATGCTACGAGACACCAAGGCCCTTAAGCCCCAGAACTCAAACGCTTAGCAGAATGTTTGCTTTTTACTTCTGAAGAGCACCACTTCAGTTCTAGGAATAAGCTCTGTCATCATTCGGCAATTTATTGGTTTGGATTCGGCGCAAAATATCCTGGAGAAGCACGCGTTCCCTAGGGATTACATAGGGTTCTGATGAAATTTGAATTATGCAATCGGTAAGGTCGACCTGGATGAGAGGGACTGGATAACCTATAAATTTCCTCCAGGGAGCTCGTGTAATTTATCATGTTTTCCATAGTTGAATGGGTATTGTTGATACAATATATGAGACTTACTTAAGGTTTAATTCGTTTGGACCCTTAGTACACTGGGATATGAATAATTAGAATTCCTCTTTAATTGTTTGGACTTCCTTGTAGATACACGGTATTAAACATGTTTTATTAAAGGTATGTTTCATAGAATATGTCAGAGAATTAGTGCTTGAGTAGATTTCTCCAATTTTGTGGTGGATTGGCTCATTATGCTATATACAGGATCTTCGGAAATGATGAGCCAAAAATTCCTTGCAAAGTTTTTCGAAGATTGATTATTAACGAATTTATAGGGTCTTAAATTTACATTTTAACCAGCCAAATCGTACAGGTGTTCCATAAATATGGCCATGAAAAATTTTTGTTTCTCAGTATCTCAGACAAAACGGAACCACTCGAAATGAAATTTTGCGGTCGCATGCAAGATACTCATAATAAGCCTAATAAAAAAATTTGTGGCCATAATGTTAGCAGAACCATAGAATATTCAGTTGGTGAATTGAAAAGAGGAATCTTTATATTTCCATAACAAGATATCCGATTCGAGTGAAATTTATTATGTGAATGAAGTTGATATACTGAATGTTCATGCAGAATTTTAAAAGGATCGCATCATCTGAAATTTTGTGGCATCTTACCATAAAAACCATGGAAAATTCAATTGGAATATTCAAAAGAAGAATCTTTATATTTCCATAACCATATATCCGATTCAAGTGAAATATATTTTGTGAATGAAGATTGAATATACTGAATGTTCCTGAAAATTTTCAAGAGGATCGAATTATCAGAACCATGGAATTTATTTTGTTTATTAGTGATTTTGTACATATTTCATTTCTTAAATGATTTCAAGAATATAATTCCGATCGTGCTGAGTTTTTGTATTCATATACTTAGCATGAATCTCAAATCCTATAAAAAATTTTGTGGATACAGCATTATTGCTTCACCAATGAACGCTCAAAAGATAATATTTCGACGAAATTTCGTATTTGTGGTTTTTAACCATTTTTGTAAAGGATTCTATACTTTTTTTTGAATAGTCCCAACATTGTTGTGCTAAGCATAAAAACTAAAAATTTTAGGATGACGTTCAAGGTTTATATTATGAACTAATAAAAAAATCTTCAAATTTTCCAATTCGAACAAGCGTGCAGAAGTTGCTGCCTTCACGTCAATGCCAACTTACTATCCCAAGAGTCCACGAACTCGAAAACGACCCCGCTAAGCTAAGTGCATTTCTGTCAAAACCGCCCGATAAATAACAGATAAGATACCAATTCGCATCATGAATTACTTCAAGCCGCTTTTAAAGAAGACGAATGTGTAAGAATCCGGTTTATCAGGCAGCGGTTGGGCGTATGCAGAACTCCAAACAGGCCATTTTCTGTCACGCTTTCATGTAAGCCAGAATGGATTTCGAGAAATATCGGCTATTTCCTAGAACCCGAACATTCCACACTGCTTTCCACTCGACACGGTAGGGTCAAAATTATCATAGAGTAGATGTGACCTCCAGATCAAAAGGCTGTTACTTTATGTTCGTGTCTAATTTTCGTCCACAAGCAGCTAGCTGGAGTTCGTGATTTACTTCAGCGATTTATGCCTCTCACTAAAAATTCTACCTACCAATCATAACATCGTTTTTGATACAGTTTATGATTGTGGCCGGCATATTGATAAGCGCGTGCCTACCCCTTCTTTACAGTGCAGGCATAGCTGGTCACAACATCATTTACTAAAAAAAATCAAGAAAAGCCCTGAGCAGGAGCTTTTGAGCGCTCGTGCTTTGGCGGAGCAATAAGACTTTCTCCTTGAAATTTTATATGGGATTTGAGACTGATACCAAATATACAAATGCAGAATCTTAGCACGATCGGAATAATATTCTGGAAATTATTCAAAAAATGAAATATATAAAAAATATATAATTACGAAAATTAATTTCTACGTTCTGATAATGCGATCATTTTGAAATTTCACATGAATATTCAGTATATCAGTCTTGATTCTCAAAATAAATTTCACTGGAATCGGTTATCCTGTTATGAAAATATAGGGATTCTTCTTTTCAATATTCCAATAGAATTTTCTATGGTTCTGTTCACACTATGGCTAAAAAATATTGCATGAAGATTATAATGACCATCTTGCATATGGCTGCAACATTTCATTTTGATGGGTTTCGTTTTGTCTATTATTAAAAAACGAAAATAATGAATGGAATATTTTATGGAACACCCTGTACGATTTGGCTGGTTAACGTACTTAACCTAGCCATTTGGAAACCAAACTTACCCTGAAAATTTCAAGTCTTTAGGACAGGGAGTCTAACCCGTTTGATACCATTTTCGGCTCAAAATTCTAAAATTACATGCATTTGGGCAAAACGATATAGCACTCGTTTATTCAGAACTTAGTTTTTTCATGGAAATATAAGATTTATTTCTAGATATTACGATAGACTCTTTTATGGTTTTTTAACAACTCTAACAAATTTTTTTGAGTACTGCTTTGAATTGATATTGAACATTTTACTGCGAAACTTCAGCTCTATCGAATATACAAATTCTGATGTATTCGGAAAATGACAATTTAGAAAACAAATAAATGATTCTGTTTATTCGAACCTTTTGAAATTTTGCAACATTCAGTTTAACAATCTTCATCCTTAAAATAAATTTCACTCGAATCGGATATTCTATTGTGGAAAAATAAGGGTTTTTTTTCAATATTCCGATTGAATTTCGTATTGATTTTTCATACGAAAGTTATCGAAACTTTCGTATGATGTTCTTACCCATGTGTAAATTTGATTCTGATCGGTTTTTTTCTGTCTGAGATAAACCCTCAAATTTCGACCGAACAGACAGAAATGAATTTAACCACGGATTCGTCAGCAGTCAGTCTTACCTTATCGTTTGGTGCCATTTTTGGCTAAAACTCGCAAAATTATTCACATATCAATTGCAAAATATAAATTACCTTCAAAAGAGTCATCTCAAAGAAAAATAACACCTTAATAATTCACCTGAGTCCGCTTCTGATTTGTAACGTTTCAAACCATTCATGAAAAATTACGAACCTATAAATTATTCCAGCCATAAAGCTCGCGCTGAACGTAAAAATTTAAAAGCTCCACCTGATCGTTGGTTGCCATTTTACAAGGTTCTAAATTGAGTAATCCATATTTTATGCATTTTTGTTTTCTTAATCCTTAATCGTATGCGGTTTGCAAGGTTTTGATGCTTTATTCCCTTGAGCTGCAAGCGCTACGCTGAATTTAATCAAGGCAACCTATAAATCAGGATTTCGTTTCAGTTCTTCGGGACGTTCGTCCATTGTACCGCACTAGTTTGGTAATATATCCGGGAACTTTACCGCCCGCCTATTTTCTTACAACTTTTCAGACTGGCAGGTTTTTGCGAGGGTTGCTGAAATACTTATTGGTATATTTTGACAGGAGGTCCTTATGAACAAAAGGGAAAAATTTAGTACGCTCGTATTTTGATACCGTCTGAAAGGCTTTAGACCCCGTAGGAAAAAAGGACATGGCTTATTTTCATTGAAAAAACGATAAATATGAACAGAGATGAAGGAACAATTCGATATTCTTCAGATGAAACTCTAATGATTTGATTTGTGAATCTACAGAAAAAATTGTCTTTCTTCAATGTTCCTAGAAAAGTTCAATAGTGTTCATATCGATTAAAAACGATAAGATGTGATGGTGATAGCATTAAGAGTAGTGTTGAATACATAGCTTTCCAGTAATTCAATTAAAATTTCAAGTAATTGCTTGCTTTATTTAATACTGAAATGCGATTATTATACTAGTAAGTGCAAAAGTCATGATGACATTCAATCAATGGAATTAATATTAACGCGTACGTCACACTCAAGCGTTTAATTTCGATAGCTCATTTCGGCGATTTCAATAATTTTTATCTCTAAAACATAACTTTGAATCTTAAAACTTCCTAACAATCCATTTTTTTCTGAAATGATTTTCCAGGAAATCACAGGAAATGCCCATTCTATTGATAATCTCATGTGTTATTGTGGTGCAGATAGGGAAACAATAGATCATTCTGATAATACAATGTAACTTCCCTATATCGAACGTCTGTATAACGAATTTCGTACAAGACATTACACCTTGAAATCAAATTCCATGCTAAAAACACCCTCTAAAACGAAGTAAATTCTCTCTATAACGAAATATTCCAAGAACATCAATCTTTGAATGGGTATTGGTAGGAAGGTATAATGGTGGGTTTTTCCCGAAATTTTTTCGGACGTACGTAATAAATCCCGACCATAAACTAAATCATTACGGCGGGCAGGGAGAACCTTCTGAAACAGTTTTGAATACACCCCTGGCTGTTTTATTTCAATCTAACCATTAAGCTAGTGTAAAAGTTGTGCGAAAATGTCTAGAAGGAAGTGCCTAAGTTTGAATGATCGACTTATATTTATCAGTGAAGTCGACCGCGACATTGCCGACTATAGAAACAAATTTTATGTTTAACGAAATTTCTTTATAACGAATTTGAATATCAAAAAAACCAGCTAAAACGAAATTTTTATAGATACGGTTGGCATTTGTGCTCGTGAAAGTCTACAACTTGAATACATTTTTGAATTTCAGGGAAAAAAGAACATCAATCAAAGGAAACTGTAATAAATTCATTCTAAACTCAGTGCGGATATTAGGAAGATAAACACCAAATTCGTACAGGCTGTCAAAATATTACGGGTTCATCTTGTTGAGATAGGATGCGAATCACCCAGGAAATACTGAAAGAGCTGAGTAATAGAGAGGTTGATGAAGGTTAATGAGACGGAATGAATCAACAGCGTTCAGATCTCGTAAATTCCAAGAAAATACACATGGGATATTTCAACAGAGTAGAGCGTTGGGTGTTCTATCCTTAGCGAATCTGCGCAACGATCGTTCAGGGGTTGCAATTTACATAGAAACGTATTTTGGATCAACAAGTAATCAAGAGGCATATTGAATTTGATGAAATTATTTTATATATTTTTTAAATGCGATGAAGAAGAATATTGTTTTCAAAAAAAAATTGTTATATTTAATTGCACAAATATAAAATTTTGCCCCGATGGGATATCAGTCGTGAAAATATTCGAAAAAACCATATGCTTATAAAAGAAACTACGCCATTAATAAACATAAAAATGGTGAAAATTCGGCTGAGACGGTTAGAAAAACTAGAACATTTTTGGTGCAACAGTTACGGTGAATGGATTGCGCTATCGAAGAGGTGATCACAATTGGCCATCGAGATCTTGTGATTCAACACCTTTCGACTTTTTCCTTTGGGGCTACGTGAAAGAGAATGGTCTACGCCAATAGCTCAGCGTAGATTCAAAACCTCAAAGATGGAATTCGTGAGGCTTTCCAGGATATAGGGTAGCCACTTTTTAAATTTCATTAAAAGAATATGGTCCTGTGAGCGTGGTCGTCGTGGTCATTTGCCTGATGTTATTTTACACTATCAACGGCATAGTTTCTTTCATTATATTGAAATAAACATTCGATCATTTATATTGAAAAATGGCGTTTTCTTTGAATATCAAAACAACACCTCTTTTTGGAAAACCTTCTATTAAATTGCACAAATATAAAAACTTGCTCCGATCGGATATCGGTCGTGAAAATATATAATAATAATCATAACTCTGAAACTATTTGACCCATATCGAGTTACAGTGCCAGTACTAGTGCCAGTATCTGTTTTCAAATTTCGGTTTAACATCATCAATTCTTATATCTTACGAAAGTAGCAAAATACCACTGTCCACTGTCCTTTTAGCGTATAGTAAAACTGGCAACAACGCGAACCATAGAATAAATGCAATTACAGCGAAAGGTTATTGTGGACAATAAATCAACTTGACATCCAGACATGTCCTGGTTTATCTAAGCTGCCACAGAAAAGTCACAAGGTCTAGGGACAAGAAGATCGATATCAAATCTTATCCTATCCAGGATACTTAGTTCAATGGGCTCCACTATCAAATTTCCTGCCGTCTTTCTCGAAACTTGTCAAGTACGGCAATTTAATCGCTTCCCAGTTACTTTAGAACGACGGTAACTGGCAAGATTGATAGATCTCGCTTTCGGATCTACATAAGTTTGTTCATTCGTATTTGTTCATTGTGATTTAGATTCAGCTTATGTGATCTGTTGGGTTGTTGTGGGTGGGAAGATTCACGCTTTGTTTTGTTATTGTAAGAGTTAAGCGGGAAATATGAGAGGATATGCATCTGTGATTGTTTGCAGATTATATATGAAGGGGTTTCAATGGGAGCAGATTGGTTTCGAAAAGAAATGAAACAACCTGTGTATGTTTCTAAAAAACTTTTTAGGTTTTCACTTCCAGTCTCTGAAACAGAAATAATTTAAAAATTTTAATTAAGACAACTTTCAATGGTAATGCGCTATAACTGAAAAATTCCGGAAAAATTGGTCAACTTTGAGAGGCTCTAGCAACCATAAAAATAGCTTAGGGTAGATGCTGATTATTTTGTTTATAAATTGGTCTTTCGCGAATAACTAGAGCCATCATTTACTCGGCTATCGCGAAAACTGTAGATTTTATGAATTTTTCCGCGAAGGTCCAATTTTCCGGACTTTCCGGAGGCCATAACTCAAAAAGTAATTCTTTTAACAATTCTTTTGACTGAATATTCGTGATCTACGCCCTCGAAATCATAAGGAATGACAATTTGGTCTTGATCTCAGCCAAAATTTTTTTTTCGGAAAATCGAAAATTTTTGATACATACATACCTATGTATGCAAATTTTGTCAACAAAATGAAAATTCTTCTTTCGCTTCAAAATTTTGTTTTTTAACTAATTCGAGGGCCTAGATTGAAAAAAAGTGGTCGGAAAATTGTTAAAAGAATTACTTTTTGAGTTATGGCCTCCGAAAAGTCCGGAAAATTGGACCTCCGCGGAAAACTTCATAAAATCCACGGTTTTCGCCATAGCCGAGTAAATGATGGCTCTAATTATTCGCGAAAGGCCAATTTATAAACGAAATAATCAGCATCTACCCAAAGCTATTTTTCTGGTTACTACAGCATCTCAAAGTTGACCAGTTTTTCCGGAATTTTCCAGTTATAGCTGATTTTTTTCCGAAACTAATCAAGCTAGAGAAAAACTTATTGCACTAGCGTAATCTACGGTATCGAATTACCCAAAAAAAAGGATTTCGTCAGAATAGAATGAAAAAAATTTTTTTTACTTAAAAAATTTCGTAGGTACCCAGCCCGCTATATTGTGATGTGGCGGTTAGAGTGGTATGCGAAATTTTTCTAAGATTCTACTTGGCTGCATAACAAATGCGTGAAGGAACCTATAGGTTTACTTTTTACTCTGATTATTCGACCGACTTAACTGCGATATACCGAGCCATCAATAATTGTCTTGAAAATGTTTGTTTCTTCATAAAACCTCAGATCATTATCATTTTGAATATGATTTCAAGGTATCCTCTGCTGACACATGAAATTATCATGTTTGTTAACACCGGAATTACATAGAGAATTGATATAATTACACGCGTATACTATGATCCAAATGGAAATCGGACGGTTGAACATGCAAGCAACAAGAACGATCCAGATAATCTGCATGAAATCCCTCTTAAGGCGTTCACAAGCTGAGTTTATGTTTGTCGCCCTGGAATTTCGCGCACATCTCTGGAAATTATCATTATCCCATTGCGGCGGAAGCTGCACTCCTGCTTTTCGTCTCATCCTTCTGACAATGTTATGACAAGTTCTATTAATTCTGAACTCGCTCACTTTGAATTCCATTCTGATTTCTTTCTGCCATTTTGATGGCGAACAACACGGAAGGAATCTTCGTAAACGTATACAGTGTTTGTGTGCATATTTTTTCGAGCTGAGGCTTTACCAGATTTCTCGTATAATAATAATAAGTTATTTTGATATTAAAAAAAAAGTGCCATTTTTCAAGCTTACAGGACCATATCCTTTTAATGGAATTTTACATAACCAAATCGCAAAGTGGCTTTAAGGTCTTGAATCGACGCTGGGCTATTGGCGTAGACTTTCTCTTTCACGTGGCCTCAAAGCAAGAAGTCGCAAGATCTCGGTGGCCAATTGTGATCACCTCTTCGAGAGATAACACGGTCCGAAAACTTTTCCCGCAAAAGATCAATGGTTTCGTTGCTTGTGTGGCACAAAGCACCGTCTTGTTGAAAGTTAACGTTGTCCAGATCAATACTATCCAATTTCAGCCATAAAAAATCATCGTCTCTCGAAAGCGAAATCTATTCACCGTAAGGCAAGGCGCAAAATGACACGCAGCTTCGTGAGGTGACGCACTACGCAGCGTGAGTCACGGCGAGATTTTGTAAATCTAATAAATAAATACGTCCACGCATACACAATCGCAGTGTGACGTGACGCAGGTTTTGCTTAACGTGACCCTGCGAAACGCAGTGTCGATCCCGCAGTTCCTTGAGTCGTAGTAGAAATGGAAGAAAATGATTGAAACGGTGCTAATTCGGCAAGTTTTGTACGATACAAGCCATGTAGACTATATGAGGACAAAACTAAAAACTGAATTAGTTTCGGTTTTAGTCGAAAATAATTTTCAAATTGTCCGTCGTTAAATTCTCGGATCAAAGCAAATTGTCCGTGACTTTTTCCTCTTATTAAGTATAAACTTCTCGATGCCTTTCTTTTAGTCAGTTGAGAGGTCAAAAATATCATTTCGGACACGAACTCATCTCCCGAATCAGATTCAGAATTGAAGCCAATAAAAAGAGCAGTAGATATTTCTATTTTGAGCCTGTAACCAACTGCGTTATAGCAATCACCAGCAAATACTGCGATCGTATTTGCACGGTTCCCGCGTTCGCAGCTAACCTCCTCAAATTTTCCGCCGTGACTCAAGCTGCATCACCTCTCGAAGCTGCGAGTCATTTTGCGCCTTGCCTAAATGTTGCTCCAGCCTCATTCTCGAAAAAGTAAGCTACATCAGCAATATTCTCGGCTGTTCTTGAGCGACGTGCACGGGTTTTATTCTTCACATCACTAACTTGTCTCAACAGCTCGAGTTTTTCCGCCAATTTTTCAATTGCGGTCTGACAAGGTGCTTCATGACGACTCAAATGTTCGAGTTTTAAAAACCTGCTCTCACAAATTTTCACAATTTTTATAGTGAATTTTAATAATCCCAATGCGTTCTCGAAGCGTGTATCGTTCCATTTTCATTAATGGCGTAGTTTCTACTTGTCAAATGTAAAAAAATGACAGCTTCAAACGTGGCATCTACCGAAATAGCGGGCTATTTAAAGTAACACCTCTTATTGGAAAACCCTTCAATTTACAGTTAACCTCTTCCTCTGATGTTATACTCTGAAATCAACATGCTTTATTGTTAGATTCACGGGACATTTCGTGACGATTCATCCTGAAGATTAAACGTACTTCATCTGCACACTGCATATCGAAATCAAAGATTTGAAAGATTACAATATGGTCCCACCGTAACCGAGAGCAAACTTTTCCAAGTAGAACGTGCCATATTTCCAGAACTGTTTCGAAACCGCGCATATCATACCTAAATTCCATCAATCACCTGGAATTTTCTAACGGTCGCCATCAAACACACAAAGGAAGCCATTTCGATTAATTTTTCATGGAGCTTCACACAACGAAAGCCCTTAAGGGAAAAGAAAAATAGACGTGCTCGGAACGACTTCGACAATCAGGAGCTATATTATGAAATATGTGGAATAAAATCACATTTTCCGCGTCAAATAAATCGACATTTCCCCGGAGATTCCGGGACCCGGACTCTGGCGAACTTCTATCGTAAAATTTAATTATTCAATCGAGAGGACAGTTCGAAAGGGACTGGGACGGCCGGCCAGCCTGTTGAGGAAATTGACAGACGGGGATTCTGGGTCGAGATGGAAAAAGGAGAGACGGAAATAGGTTCTGACCTATGGGGGATCGCCAATTAAGGCAATTATTTGTTTTACTTGTGTCGGATAACTGAAGGTTCGGGATGAAATGTTCAATCATGTGACTGTGGGGTTCATTGGATGCGAAGAGGTTGATGTTTGCTTGAATTGTTGACTCTGAAGGAGGCCCAGGCAATCAATCAGTTAGTCTAAAACTAACCGTCAATTTATTCAGTCCAGCTAGACTGTAAAAGGACATTCATTGTATTGTATTTTGATGCTCGTAGATCCTTTAACTTCGTCAAGAAGTAGAGCAATGAAAAAAGAGTTGTCAATTTTTGTTATTGAGAATATACAGGGTTTTCCAGGGGTCTCTGCTGACCTGGCAGTGATATAACAAAATAAGGCAAATACTAAGAGGTAATAAAGTATCTCTTCTATAAATGGTAGGCCATTGTAGTGTTGAAAGAAATGAAAAAGCCGATGAACTCGCAAATGTGCATCAAGATCAACACCTGCTGGGCGTTTTTCAAGCGGAAATCTTAGCTATTGAAAGATGTCTAGATTTAAATCTGGAAAGAAACTATCAGAAGTGCGATAAAGCCATACACTCAGATAGTCAAGCTGGTATTAAAGGACTGTGCTCCTACGTCATCGACTCAAAGATGATCTGGGAGTGCCGGAACAAACTCAATGAAATAGGCAAAAAAGGGTCTTTTCAACCTGGGTTCCCGGCCATTCGGTAATCAAAGGAAACGAAGAGGCTAATACATGTGCCAAAGAGGGCTCCCCAATGTCGCTCGTTGGTCCAGATCCTTTCTGTGGTATAGGTGAATGTACCCATAAGAACGAGTTTCTGGAGAAGGAGAAAGCCGAGAGGGAAAAACTGGCGGAATCTCCCAAGGATGGATCATTCCATTATGTTCCTTCGGAACTCTGAAACAGCAAGATCCAAATGATATCTGGATCTTGGTAAGAAACAATTACACCTGCTCACTGGCTTTCTTACAGGACACTGTCGTCTTAGGAAGCACCCGTTGAGGATGGGATTGTCGGACACTGACGAGTGTAGGTTTTGTGGGGAGGAGGAAGAAACTCCCATTCACCTAGTCACGGAATGTTTTGGCATTGCGAGCCTAAGGAGAGAATGCCTTGGGGGCAGGACATTGTCGCCTTAGGAAGCACCTGTTGAGGATGGGATTGTCGGACACTGACGAGTGTAGGTTCTGTGGGGAGGAGGAAGAAACCCCCATTCACCTAGTCACGGAATGCCTTGGCATTACGAGCCTGAGGAGGAAATGCCTTGGACAAGAAACTTGTAAGAGTGAGGAACTAGCCTCGTTGAAGTCTTCACAGTTACTAGATTTCATTAGATCTCTGGAACTGGAAGGCGAGCTGTGAAGGTTTTTCTTTGGCCAGAACAGCTCTGTAAGGGGCACAATAGACCTTAAGGTCGCAGTGGACTGTAACCCCTCTGTAAACTATCAACTATCAACTATGCCTTGGGCGAGAAACTTGTAAGAGTGTGGAACTATCCTCGTTGAAGCCTTCACAGATACTGGATTTCATCAGATCTCTGGAACTGGAAGACGAGCTGTGAAAGATGTGATCAGAATAGCTCTGTAAGGGGGCACAATAGACCTTGAGGTCGCAGTGAACTGTAACCCCTTTTTAAACTACCAACTACACCTGCTGGACTTGAGCCTTCTTGTGAGCTTGGAGAAGACCAATATAAGTCATCGGTCCAGCAATGGGAGCTCTGGACAAACACTCCTATGGGCCAGAAAATTCGTGATGATTTTACCTACTTATACCAGAAAGCTCAAGAAGCTGTCACGGGCTGAGCTTCGGGCGCTGGTGGTACTTCTGACGGCGCACTGTTGCTACAAATATAATTCGTATCATATGGGAAAGTTATCAGATGAGATTTGCATGCACTATGGATCAGAAACAGAAACACATGGTTTGCTAGTGACCAGAGCTGGCTGGTGGTCATATGGGTAAACGGGTCTTGGATACCCAAGAGGTTAGGCCAAGGCTCCTTAGAAAATTATTGGTTTTATAAACTCCATTGACGACCTAGCCATAACGACCCCAGTTCTGATAAAAAACAGTATTTTCCAGAAAATAATGAAATACAATTTTCATAAATTTTTTTCTATTTATTATACGTATTGAAATTCGAAAAAAATCACTTTTTGTCTTTAAAGTTTAAATGGAATTATCCCTTTCCACAATGGTCTGATAATAAAGTCTGTAGGTATTCTCATTAAAAAACGCGGCACGAAAAATGAACATTTATGGAACCTTAAAATGTGGCATCATTGGAAGTTTACTTCAGGTTGCTGGCCATCCCGTTTTATTCCCAATGGAATGGAATATTCATTAGCATTCCTAGTCGAACTGCCACGGTATCAGAATTCGTGATTTTATTCGACGGAACGTTTCATTGTCTGAAGGTAATTACCCCTCCAAAGCACGCTAGAAATTAATTTCATACTGCGCTAGCCGCGAATTCTTGTACTACGAACCGTGAATCTCGCCCTAGAAATTCTTCCTCCTCGTCTGGGGTGGCTATGCCGGGTCAGCACGCATGCGCGCTACAACTACACATGAATACTCCTTACCGGAATAAACGAAGGAGATAACTGGATCCTCATTTTTCGTGAATATGAGATTTTAAGTCGTGCTTGAAGAGTATAATCCTATTGGTTATCTGGGCTTGGATCCTTCGCATGTGGGGTCTTGATATAAGTAGGCCTACCGCTGACTCTGGGATGATACTACCATGGCAATATATGGATATACATTTTTCGATAGTCGAATTTTCATGGTATTTTGTTACTTTCTACTCTTTTCCACTTTTGTGTGTTTCACAATGTGCTTGGTTTCCATGTCTGATTTTTATGTCAGTAGGAATAAGCAGAAGGCTTGAAATTTTTAAAGTAGCTTTTGAGCTTGAAAATCTCTACTCATGAGTTGACTCAAACTCATTCGATCTGTGGATAGGATCAACCATTTGAATTGGAATGTTGAATTTAATCTTTTTCTAATATTCTCAGACCAATCTTGAAAATTCATAGTATAGTATAGGACAGAGACCGAACGTTTTAATAAAATTCTAATTGGAATTGTCATTCAATATAAACCAGGCCAACAACGCTTCAAACTTCACGCCAATGTGCCATTTTTAATGAAATATCCTAATGAAAACGAGTAAAAGTTGTTATCGAATTTATATAATGAGGACTCAACTCCATTTCCCAAAACTCCGAAAAATGCTGAACGTAAAATGAACCACTTGTGTTCTCCAGTTATTCCGAAATTAATTGAAGAGAAACTCAAACATTTATTCTGGTTTTACATCACCCCATACCAAAATTCATCATGACGCCAGTACTTTTTTTTAATTTTGGAGAAAGCAAATATTTATACTGCCTCCGCTCATGGTTTTAGGAACCATGTTTTTTAAACTGCTTGGGAAAATTTGTAGATAGAATATTATCTGAGAATTTTACGTGACGCGATTATGAGTATATTTAACAAATAATCATGAAAAGGGACTTCTGGTGTAATAATTGGCCTAAAAATTCAGATATTCCTTGTTTAGTTGAACATTTCTGTCGTTACTTTGTTGATTGATTCAGATCGGCTCGTAAGATATTTGTATATACGATACTGATTTGACCTCAGATACATTGGCAACGCTGTAATAAGTTTTAAGGATTCAATCAAACCGCAGATAATTTTCTCAAAAACTTTATAGGTTTTCACTCCCAGTCTCTGAAACAGAAATAATTGAAAATTTTCTAATTGAGGTGAAGTGCTACTGCAAGAATCTTTGCAATTATTTGTCAGAAGCAAATTGGTCTTGAAAAAATTGTTGTCTAACAGTAAAACTGAAAAAAGGAAATAAATTAAGAGGATAATGTAACGTTTCGGTGTCTATATCAAACACCTTCAGACAAATTCGTGAAATCTTCAGAATTGTGTGTTTTTTGATTTGTAATCTGATTGACATTTAAAGTTGTCATTATCCTTTTAATTTATTTCCTTTTTTCAGTTCTACTGTTAGGCAACAATTTTTTCTAGACCAATTTGCTCCTGACAAATAAGTGTAAAGATTTCTCGAAATTAATTATTTCTGTTTCAGAGACTGGGAGTGAAAACCTATAAAGTTTTTAAGAAATGCAGAATCCTCCCAGAATATATTCAATCGCAGATAATTTGTTATAGTCATGGGAGAGCAAAAACCGTTCCATAATAGTTATTTATGTAATAAGGATCATAAAGACGATCATTATGGTACAAGTCGTGAATGTTATCGGGCGAGGTGTAGCCGAGTCCGATGATACGGCGTGTGCCATAATGATTGTTTATGATTCGTATTACATACAAAATTTTATCTGATGGCATTTATATCAATACATTTTCGAAAAATTAAAAACTGCATTTCCGACATGTCACAATGACATGTTTTCCTTATAGAATTTCATTATGGTACTTAGTACCATAATGAATTCATTATGGTACATGTCACAATGACATGTTTTCCTTATAGAATTTCATTATGGTACTTAGTACCATAATGAATTCATTATGGTACTTAGTCCCATAATGAGCTTCCTTATGTCATCAAAATTGAGTGACATAACGTTGTCATTATGACATGCCATCAGATAAAATGATTTTTAGCTCGAAATATTCATCAAATCATCAAAATTATAATGATATTTTAACGATATTGTTAGATTTCAGTTTATAAAAATAAGAAACACAAAAAGTTTTGTATTGTATTTCATCAATAAAAAAAGGGGGATTGTATATAGAATACAGAACAGATATTTTTCTGGAAACGCTCATTTTCCGCACGCAACATAAATCTTCGCCAGTCGTTGCAGAAATTCCCAGGTTAAAAATACTTCGGAAGTAGTTGAAATGCCATTGATCTCAGTGTGCTCGACACACCCGTAGATCGCCATATTATAAATGATTCATATTTGAGATGTGTGCAGTTTGCAGCTGCTGTTTGTTACAGTAAACATCCAGGATCGAAGAATCCCAAGAGTCTCATGTATTCTTCACTTTTCTTTTCGTGCCACAGCCTCTCTCTACTCTTTCCGTGTTTCCTGTGTTTGTTTGGTTTGTTCCTATATATGTATTTTTAACCTGAAAGCTTTATGGGCTTTAACGATTATCGAATTCGAAAGTCATTTTATGTTGGAAGCGTAGGTGCTATATTGATGTTAAAAATAGTTTTCATTGTCGTTACTGCAAGAGAGCACGTGTCATGTCGTATATTCTAATCAACATGTCGTACGTTCCTACCCTTTCACATTATTTTTTATTACCCTCATCAGAATTTCTTTATTTATTAGGTATCGGGAAAATTTCATTTTTATTCACGATAATTCCATAATCCACCCATTATAAGTCTGTTTGCTCGGCAATAATCAGTAGTGAATAATGAGTGATTATTCACTGCTGTCAGATACTTCATGGATCAAGAAGGTCATTGAAGAAAGGGGCGTATCTTTGAGATATATCAACACGTGAGCGGAGCGAATGCGTTAATAGTTCGTGGCCATTAGTAGAAAGATGAATCAACGAGTTGATCACAAGATTTTTCCGCCGACCTCATTATGAATTGAGAATAAATGCTTGATTCTTATTTTATCGCTTCTGAATGCTTTGTGTTCGGTTGCCCACGACAATTGTTAATTGAAATAGCACAAATTGAACATTAAAAAGGGGTCATTAGTGTTCAAATCGTACACCTTTCATTTTGAGGTCGAAGGAAAAATATTTTATTGTTATAACTTATAACTGATATTTCTGATGTATTTTAAAGTTACCTAACTGAAAAATATGGGTGAGAAAACCTTCTCAATCGAGAGACAAATCAACTTTGAATTCAATCAATTTTTGTTACAAAATATTCGAAAGAGAACTTTAACGAGCTGGACATTTATCTTGAATCGTTTTGCGTTGGACATTGGGCGAGTAGCCCAATTCACCGAGTGAAAAACAGCCATTATGCGCGAGTAGCATTCTATACTTTATCCACGACTTCTGAATATATTTATTGAAGATTTTAACATTTTGCGACCGCGAAAAGACCCTTCTATGACAAGAGTGGAAAAAAGTCAAGTTGGCACGTTAGAAATTTTTGGAGAACTGGTCATTGTATATTATTTCGTAATAAAAAATGCTTTAATTGATATAATAAAAGTGGATTTGGCCCTCGATTGACAAGGTATAACCATATTTGTTAGTTGTAGTACTTTAAAATACTGAAGAAATACCAATATGAAGATTATTATATCAAAGCTCAATCTACGAAGCATTTGACAGCAGTGCTTAATACATATCTCATTATTCCCTTGTGATTAATGGGTATTATTATGGCCGAGCACAGGCACGTGCAATGGGCGGATTTTACAATAATCGTGGATAAAATTATTTTGATGACAATAAATTCTTTGTGCGTTCACGGGATTAGTTCCGAAGTATGGGTTTAATATTGGTTGATATTATATCAATTGATACTATTCTCCGCTTTCATTGTTTATATTTTGAAAACTTCATTATAAAATGAACATATCTTCGTCTGGACAAACTGAGGTTATTACCACATCAACCACTGTTATAAAGTAGCATTTTCCGTCCGATTAGTGATCTCCTCATGCCGCAATATCCCAGATAAAACTTCGCAATCCCTTAAAACTAACAACAACAAAGTTTCCCCACAAAAAGGGCTGCCGCTGCTGCGATCGCAAAACGTTTTCCTGATGATGAAAAAAGCGACGCCGCCGAAACACGAGGACGTCTATTTCGAGCTGGTCTTGCACTTTTAACGTGGGGTGAATGAAAGCGGGGCTTTATCGATTGCAACACATGCAGCAGAAGCGAGACGAGACGCGCTTGGGGCAAATGTGCATTTCGTGAGGAGACCCCGAAAGGTTTCATTTTCACCAGACTTGCAACATTCGTGGGGTATCGAATTTCTGACATCGGTCCGTCTGGAATTGCACGAAGAACTGTAAACTCATCAATAGAGAACTGGAACTATGCGACATGATCTACACCTTTTCCAAATGTATTTCAGAAAGCGTCAATTGTATTTCAGAATGGTCAATTGTATTTCAGAAAGCGTAAATTGTATTTCAGATTAGTCAATTGTATTTCAGAAAGCGTCACTTGTATTTCAGATTAGTCAATTGTATTTCAGAAAGCGTCAATTGTATTTCAGATTATATCATATGTATTTCAAAACCCGTCATTTGTAATTCAGAATGGGAATATTATTTCAATTTCCAAATATCACAATTATCTCGATTTCAGTGTGGCCTTGGGACTGAGGAGGATGAACCGTATTTAAAATAAACAATTCTGCTATATGTAAATGTGTGTAACTATAAATTGAATTTCGAATGACCATTTCCGAAATACAATTGACGATTTCTGAAATTGAATTGACTGATCTGAATCACAAGTGATGTTTTCTGAAATGCAATTGATGATTTCTGATATACAATTGACTAATCTGAAATTATTCAATTGACGCTTTCTGGAATACAATTGACTATTCTGAAATACAATTGACGCTTTCTGAAATACACTTGGAAATGGTGTAGTGAAGATGTTCAAGTGGTTTTGAATGTAGCGAGATGATTTTTATTACAGTATATATTTTGCTTGAAAGAACCCCTAGCGGGAATGTTTTGGGGTAGTTTTGATATCTTCCATTTTTTATGTTTTCTGGGGTTCTGAATCTGAGGTTTTCTAACGAAATTTCGTGACGAAACATACAAAATAATACAAAAAAGAAGACCAATTCTTGGTCAGTTTTCGTCTCATTACTCTATCAGTTTTCGTGAAAAACCTTCCATACAAAATGAAAGAACATAAAATTTCTTACAAATTGTTTCTGGGACAACTCGTTTTGGCTCAAATTATAGTTGAAAATGACTCAATAAATGAGATAATGAAAGTAGATTTGGCCCTCGATTCACAAGGTATGCCCATATTTGTTAGTTGGACTGTTGGAGTACTTTAGAATACTAAAGAAATACCAATTTAAAGAATATTATATCCAAGCTGAATCTATGAAGCATCTGACAGCAGTGATTTATAATCTTATTATTGCCTCGTTATTAATGGGTATTATTAAGGCCGAGAACACAGAGACGTACAATGGACGGATTTTACAATAGTCGTGGATAAAATAGATTTTTTATTCTGCTTTTATCGACATGTTATTCATCAGTTGATTATACCATATCTCACGCTGAAATTCATGTTGGTAATGACGGCCAATTCCCCCATTTTTATCTCTCCTACCCCCATTTTGGATTCTCGTCCATACGCTGCTCCCTTATTACCTTACCTTCACAAAATTTCCCGCTATAAAGAACTAGGAAAATTTAACACGTACGTCAATTTGTCGCTTTCAGCGTACTTCTTTGTCAACATGTTCCTGTTCCATGAATACTGAGCAGGGACAGTTTATTCCAGCATGATACATGGTTGATATACGTCATTTGGAACAGACGGATCATAATTCGGTGTAAAAATATTATTCTACCATTTCGAAAGAGTTTTTATAATGATATAATTAATTGTTCGTTATTTTTTGTGCAGTAAGCTGGGGATTTTCAGCTTTTGATACATGATGTTTTTTTTCGTTTGCAGAACTTGTGTGGTTTTTATGAATTAATTATTTTATCATGATATGACTGAATATTCGTTTATTAAATGTATGAAAAGAATGAAGTTAAAATAAAGAATAATGATGCGATCCTCTTGCAAATTGCATGAACTTTCAGTATATCAGTCTCGATTAGAAAAAAAATTCACTCGAATCGGATATCTTGTTATGGAAATATGAAGATTCTTCTTTTCAATATTCCAATTGAATTTTCTATGGTTCTGTTCACACTATGGTCACACAATTTCGTCATAGGTGCATCTCTAATTCACACAGTAGTGAATTTCATTTAGACCAGGGGCCTATTGCACCAAATACTTTGCAACTTTTCAAATGATTTACGTTGTACGAAACGCATTCATCATTGGAAAGTACAATGTGAAATGTCAAAAACAAAGTGAAAGCACTTCGCAGAAATTAAATGTTGAAAGAAATGTTGTGCAAAATAATTTATTTTCACTTTTGAAATTTGTTTAGAATGCAAAGTGCGAAGTGAAAAGTATTTTGGTGCAATGGGCCTCTGGAACTTCTTTTCGGGATCACAAATCAAACCTCCAAGTATCAAATCCATCTTCCCCAAATCCAATGAAGACATTCAACATTCATCTTGTCCTCAAACAAACATTCGCATCCATCAAGAAAGAAAACCAAAGCGAAAGTGTCCGAAGAATTCGTCGCGGTGAAGTTGGCTATAAAAATATCAGGGGTGACGCACACGACACGACACGACAAAAGCCCCAAATCGAAAGTGGGCACGCGGGGAGCCTTCTGCCCGTCATGGGTATAATAAACGGGGTTCATCAAACGTGCCGTTTATATTCCGGAAGCATTTGCTGGTGCTGTGGCGGAGGCAAGAACCAGGTGCGATGTATAGCTTCTCATTACCAATTCAAAAGCGATTGATGATGGTTTGCGGTCACTGGGATCAAGATAGCTTGGGTGTTTTGTCGTTCGATTGGTTCACTTATTGGGGTAATTGAATGTTGGACTGTGATATTGTTATTGGGTTTTGTGGGTTTATGAATTTGATGCCATTTTGTTTTTGCAGCATTGTGCGATGGTACTATTTTGCTATTACAAAAATAACAGTACAGAAATCGAATGAAACAAAAACTTATGCAAATATTGATTCAATTATTAGGTTTGTTCCAACTCAAGAATTGACCGTACAATGATCGTCAGGATTCTGCGCAATAGATAAAAATGTGTTCCAACTGAAAATGTATCGTTTGAGAACGGTTTCGTTTTTGTTCCATCTTGCTTCGGGACCGTGAGTGGAACGGTTTTGTGATCGTCATTTCGATCCCTGGTCTGGAGCAAGTACTGTTGGACGGTTCTTGTACGGTCAAAGTTTAGACGTGCGCATAAGATCGATTACTAACAGTTTCGTGACCGTCAAATTACCGTACAAAAGTCAGCTGTTGGAACAAACCTATTGTTCCATCATCAAGTAAGACATTTAATGTTTTTGTTTAGACAGTTTTGGAGATGATATCGGGCCAATGGTGTCCACTATTGCCAATAGACTGCGTTTCGGAAATGTCAGACAACTCAGCATTTCGATGGGAATGTTGGCGATAGCCAAACCAAACGAATGTTACTTTTTAAGATATAGATTGAAATATATTCTGGTAGGATTCTACATTTCTAAAAAACTTTATAGGTTTTCACTCCCAGTCTCTGAAACAGAAATAATTAAAAAAATTTAATGAAAATAAAGTGCTCCTGCAAGAATCTTTACACTTATTTGTCAGGAGCAAATTGGTCTTGAAAAAATTGTAGCCTTACAGTAAAACTAAAAAAAGGAATAAATGAAAAGAACAATGTAACGTTTCGGTGTCTATATCAGACAAAGTTGTAAAATCTTCAGAATTGTGTGTTTTTTCATTCGCAATCTGATCGACATTCAAAGTTGTCAATATTATATATTATTTTTTTAAGTGGGCCAGAATCATGAGACGATCGTTATAAGCATGTGATTTTAGATATATCCATAAAAAACCGCAAGGGGCTAAATCAGCCGACTTTTTCCGAAGAAAACGCAACATTTAGTGACTTTAGCCTCCTGTGATTTTTTTATGAGGATATCAAAAATCACATGTATATAACAATCTTCCCAGGACATAACCAACGAAATTTGAACAAATTTCGATTAACGCAGTGCATTGCCAATAGTGGACACCATTTGCCAGATATCATCTTCAAAACTACCTATTATAAACTTTACATATTGTTCTTGATGATGGCAATATAGTTGAATCGACATTTGCATAACTTTCTGTTGAAATTAATCTAAGTCAGCAAGTTCCTCTGTAGACAGAATTATTTTTGACATAGGTTTCCTTATCAGTGAGTACAACCCACTCTGTTAAAACATCTCGTGGCTCAACATTCGAAACTTACAAAAATTTGGCAACCTGTAACAGTAGGAAGACTAATCTTTTCGAAACTTTGAACTGTTGTGTAGTAGCATTGTACAGCTTTTGTGGATTTATCTGCTGCATATGATACTGTTTGGAAAGATGGTCTGATTTAAATATATAGTCATCTGAAATGTGGAAAATAGAAAATAATCTCTCGGCAGATTTAGAAGTTTTAAAAAATTATTTTTTTGACCGGCGTTTATGTCCAAATCCTAATAAAATAAAAGTCTCGTATTTCCATTTAGATAATCGTCAGAAATAGAAAATTGAACGTACTTTTTGGTGATTCTCCTCTTAAACATGATTTCAATCCTAAATATCTAGCCGTTAAACTAGATTCTTCTCTAAATTTCAAAGCCCATTTGGATGATTCACGTATGAAACTGAAAACAAGAAATAATATTGTTCAAAAACCTGCCGGTTCTTCATGGGGTGGCGACGCAACAACTCTTCGTACGGCAGCTCTAAAATTAGTGTACTCTACTGCCGAAATTGTTGCCTGTTTGGCTCAACACAGTGCACATGTACATAAGATTGATAATACATGTCATTTTCTTCAAAATGAAATCGAATTAATCTACGAAACTTCTTGAGAGAATGGTCAGCAAGACAATAAATGAAATGAATTTTCTACAATAAGTTCTCAGAAGAATAACCCTGTTCTAGTTACCAGTTCGCGGATTGTTTTTCTCGTAGATTCCATTTTCCAATTTAAGCCACCTGGCTGCCCAAGTCTTGTTCGCATGGGCCATATCGAAGGCCACCCCAAAAGTCAAATAAGGTCATTAGTCAGGTGAATGTACAATATGTTGACGGGGTCGAACTTCCCTTACGGCAGCTCGGTAGGCTGTTTCACCCTTCCCTGCCACATCCGGTGCTCTTTTTCTCCGATTGAAATGAAAGCAACCCTTTTCTCTCTACGGCTTTGTCATCTGTGCCGATTCGAATGATGTTTTCCAACAGACGAACAGAGGAAACGCGTTAGTTTATTAAAGAGAGTGGTGCATTCGAAATGGAACCGAAATGAAAATGGACAAACAAGTCGGAATGGAATAAATGAGTAGACAATTCCTAGACTGAAGTAATTAGCATGGAATATCTGCGATGGTATTCGTTCGGACCGCGGAATTGCTTTTATGGGGATGAAGAATTCATTTTGTTTGATATCTGATTTTACTTGACGTTTATTTATAAATGTATGAGGGTTTTCCAATAAGAGGTGTTATTTCGTATTCAAAGAAAAATGCCATTTTTCAATATAGATGATCGGATGTTTATTTCATTTAAAGAAGAAACTATGCCGTAATAGTGGAAAATAACATCAGGCAAATGACCACCACGACCACGCTTACAGGACCATATTCTTTTAATGAAATAATCCATAACCAAATTGCAAAGTGGCTGCCCTATGTCCTGGATAGCCTCACGAATTCCATCTTTGAGGTTTTAAATCGACGCTGGGCTATTGGCGTAAACCTTCTCTTTCACGTGACCCAAAAGGAAGAAGTCGCCAGGTGTTAAATCACAAGATCTCGGTATCCAATTGTGATCACCTCTCCGAGATATAACACGGCCCGGAATCTTTTCCTGCAAAAGGTCAATGGTTTCGTTGCTTGTGTGGAACGTAGCGAACTTTATGAGCCTTAAGACCTAAATCTTCATGCAAAATACGGTGTTGTAATGACATTTGTGGAAAGCCTTATTCCAAAGAACGACGAGGAGTGGACAAACCTAGGTTTACTTTAACACTTTCGGCTACAGCAGCAATATTCTCGGCTAATCTTGAGCGACGTGCACGGGTTTTATTCTTCACATCACTAATTTGTCCCAACAGCTCGAAATTTTCCACCAATTTCTTTAGTGCGGTCCGACAAGGTGCTTCACGACGACCGAAAATTTTCGAGTTTTACGTCTCTGCCAAATTTTCACCATTTTGTAGTGAATATTAATAATTTCAATGCGTTCTTGAAGTGTGTCTCGTTCATGTTTATAATGGCGTAGTTTTACTTGTCAAATGTCAAAAAATGACAGCTTCAAACGTGACATTTACCGAAATAGCGGTCAATTCAAAATAACACCTCTTATGGAAAACCCTTTATATAAAGAGGGATAATATGTTCGATGCTTGGTACCCTGGATATTTATGGAGAAGCAACTTTGAAATTTATTGAAAATTTGTTTTTTTAGGAAACAACTGCTTTTGGTATCCATTGGAAATATTTTCTGTGCAGCGAGCTTATAATTTCGAATAGATTTGTATATGATTACTTTTTTCGGTTTGCTGAAACAATTATTTCTTCCCTTCATCGATTTTTAGTGCGGTTTTCGAGTAATCAATTAATTATTTTTTCCGTCGACCTGGATTTTCACTTAACCCCAAAGAAAATGATCCAGCGGTCAAATCACATGATCTTGGTGGCCAATTGACATCAACGTTTCTGAAGATTACTCGCCTAGAATATTTTGACGTTTTAAATGATAAATGATCCTATATTATATGAACCTTATAGACTTCACAGCTAAATCCTTCAGTGAAATACGCCATGTTGTGGACCCATATAAGTCCAACTTGTTGAACGTCGTCTAATGGACATTTTGAGGGTCTTCAACATCACTTTCACGAACCAAATCAATATTTTCTAGTGAAAGACGTTCGCTGTATTTTTCACTTTATTGATCTTCCACCGATCCGGTCTATTGAAAATTTTCTATAATTGACTAATAGTGCTTTCAGATGGACGATTATGTAAACATTGTAAACCGTTTCAAAGAACGCTGAGTTTCATAAATAATTCTACAATTTGAAAGCGTTGTTGTATCGTGTACGAAGCCACTTTATAAATGTCATACATCATACTTTTTAAATGTCGAAATACTCAGACGAATTCAGTGCGCATCTTCATTTTATTTATGAAAAAACGATCAATTCAAGACAACTTTACAGTTGTCTGTAACTTCAATTTCTATCGCTTAAAAAGTTTTCCAAAGTTTTTTGTATTACTTTCCATAGTTTACTCAAATTACCATACACTAGTACAGTCTCTATTCAACTCTACATCTCCTATCTCATGAATGTCTTGTGTTTCGACAAAAGTTTTTTTGAGTGCTGTTTTTGCGTGTTCCATATTATTCCTTTTCGCCATTTGGATTGTTCCACGCCATGAAACCCGGTATTCTTTCCATCAATGCAAAACTACAATGAGAACAGTCCTATTTTTCTCACCACAAGTACGTACTTCCATCACGCTTGTGCTTCGATGACATTCATCGGTTCATTCAATATGGTCGCCATTATATGTCTCAAGATTTGGACTCGGAATGCCTATTATAGCTGAAGTTATCACTTCCTCATAAAAAAGGTTCTGAACGAATGCCGACATGAAAGAACTTTAAAATTAGCTTTGTTTTTCTACATTTTTCGAATCGTAACACAAGTAGTTTTACTAGAACTAGATAAATTTTTCTCAAATTGAGACAACTGTTTTCATACAAGATGAAGTCATTCATTAATTTCATTGTAGTGTTTTTGACCAAAACAACAGCCTTGAACTGAAATGAGAATGCAGATGAGCGAATCTTATTAAACTTCTAGGTTTTCAAGAATTTCTAAAATAGGTTTCACCCCAATCTCTGAAACAGAAATCATTAAAAAAATTTTCAATTAAAATGAAATGCTCCTACGAAAATCTTTGCACTTATTTGTAAGGAGCAAATTGGTTCTGAAAAAAATTGTTGCCTAACAGTAAAATTAAAAAAGGAAATAAATGAAAAGGATAATATAACATTTCGGTGGCTATATCAGACACATTCTTCATATCATATATATCAGACAAACTTGTAAAATCTTCAGAATTGTGTGTTTTTTCATTTGCAGTCTAATTGACATTAAAAGTGGTTAACACATAGCGATGTTGATTTTTTTCAGAACCAATTTGCTCCTGACAAATAAGTGCAAAGATTTCCGCAGTAGCACTTCATCTTAATTGACATTATTTTTGAACATTTCTGTTTCAGAGACCGGTAGCGAAAACCTATAAAATTTTTAGAAATGCAGAATCCTCCCAGAATATATTTCAATCGATATCTTTCAGAATTTCTTCTTTTCAAGAACTCAGAAACTATATTAGTCAAATTGGATTTTGTTCAATCAAAAACACTTCAATATCAGTCATCTTAGTTACACAGACACAGACGCTACTACATTATCTCTATCTTCGTATTAAAGATGATTTTTATATGCGATGAAATTTTCGTCTTCCTTCTGATCTCATCTATCAATTTACTGGAGAACACAAAATTTTGTACATCGAATGCTATGTGGTTTAAGTCTATCTAAGTACATAGACGAATTCTTCCCACGGCAATAAAATGCAGAAAAAGTCGCTTGTTCAGTGAAGCCTGAATTTAAACCAGTCTTTGAATTATTCCCAACGCTACCAGAGAAATACAGCATAAGAAAACGAACTATTACCTTTTTCTGTTTATCTGTGTTCAAGAACCTTCTACCTTTATGGAAGGATTGTTTTTAAGATGCCTATTGGATGAATTTTAATCAATTTGAATTATTGAGTTACATGTCTCCATTTCCTTTCATTGTTAAAAACATTTCAGAACAATTGAGCCATTTGTGGGTTGAAATATTGTGATTTTATATCCATTTGTGGAAGCAATCAAAATGAAAATATTGCATATGCAATACTTTCATTCCGGACATATGTCCGGAATAATGGAAATCATGATGAATATTTAAATAATACCATAGGATAGAATATGGGAGTGCCGCATTAAGAAGAATTTAATTTGGTATAACAATTTATGTGTTTGTACGCTAAATAGTCCGGAATATAATTGCGTTAATTAGTTTGGCCGTCTGTTCCTGTTTACTCATGCGAAAATATACAAACGTAAATGATAAATGACCAATTCCATATTCATTCATTTCATAGCGGAATAATATCCATCTGGTAATTTCGATAAATCGTGGGTGTCCTTTCATCTGGTCACTAGATTATAATTTATTGAATAAATGGGAAGAGAACAGAAAGATCGAATTGGGCTATAGAAAATAATTATATATTTTTCTTTCATTGTATTTTTACCTGTTCTGTTTTTTTTTTCGAGAAATATGCGGCATGAAAATTGTGAAAATAAATGTTAATGATGAATTTTTAGATTAAGATGATGGGTGATCTGAAAAACGTTGAATAATAATCCAAAGCAGTCCTCGAAAATTTGTGGAAGTTAATAAACCATAGAAAAGTCTATTGTAATATTAAAAAAATCTGATTTTACCTATGAAAAAATTTTCGATTAAAATGAAATCGAGTTTGAGGATATAAATAGGCGAAGTGAACGATCATGCAAATTTTCGAAAATATTGTGAAATCAGAAGCATTCAATTTTGATATTTTTAGTTATCGATTTTTTGCATATTTCATTTTTGAATAATTTTTAGAACATATTTTCGATCGTGCTGAGATTTTGCATTCAAATATAACCATTTGTATCAATCTCAAGTTCTATTAAAAATCTTCGGTTAATAGCCCAATGGCTCAATAATTTAGGAGCGCTCAATATCACCTGCTCATGGCTGTCTTTAATTTTTTTGATCTTAGGCCTGGTGCACATAAGCTGCAAATAATCGCGACGTAGCGTTGGAAAAACATCTATCGATTGCTGAATTCTCATAGTTCTATTTCCTTCTGCACAATATTTTGGAGAGAGCATATGAATCCTTTCAT
Organism: Propylea japonica; assembly: GCA_013421045.1. NCBI lineage: Eukaryota > Metazoa > Arthropoda > Insecta > Coleoptera > Coccinellidae > Propylea > Propylea japonica. The sequence continues at coordinate 33,964,481 of CM024240.1, forward strand.
TACAAATTCATATAGGATATTTAGGTGGAATCAAACCACAATTCAGATTTAATCGATACCCGATATTGTCAACTTTTTGAATTATTACCTCACTGTTGAAACTATATCGTTGGATTGCGAAAGCTATTTTTTAATTCAGTTCAATTTCAATGGCAATTTGGTAGCTCAATTCCATAGATTTCATTTCCGCTTGGAAAACCAAATGAATTCGGATGGTCATACATGAAATTTCAATAAATGTAAAACGAGCTAGCAGGTGTCATGTGGAAATAATTTTCTACCGGTTTTTCACATGCATCGTTATGTATATTTCCACCAGAATGTGTATATCGATTTTGGATAGAATTTCGGCAGCATAGTTGGGAGTTCACCTGAAAGAATTCTGGATTTAATGATCTACATACACCTATACTCCCTGTGTAAATGAAACCTTTCGTTCATGAAATTTTCCTTTATTTTTCTTCGCACAGTTGAATGTACGAATGCTTGAATTTGATGGTTAGTTGTATGTGAAATCCAGTTATTCTGTAATATGGTGGAACTTCCCTATAACGAAAGCTCTAAATCGGCAAAAAAATTCGTTATTAAGAAATTTCGTTATACAGAAAATTTGCTGATAAATTTAAGTTTATCATTCAAACTTAAGCACTTTCTTTTCGACATTTTCGCACAGCTTCACACTATCGTAATGGTTAGATTGAAACCCAACTGTTAGGGGTGTATTTAAAACTACTTCAGAAGGATCTCTCTGCCCGCCGTAACGATTTAGTTTAAGGTCGGGATTTATTACGCACCTCCGGAAAAATAACGGAAAAAACACATCCTTATACCTTCTTACCAATACCAATTCAAAGAGTGATGTTCTTTGAATATTTCGCTATGGAGAGAATTTGTTTCGTTATAGAGGGTGTTTTTAACATGGAATTTGGATTCAAGGTGCAAAGTCTTGTACGAAATTCGTTATACAGAGAAATTCGATATACAGACGTTCGTTATAGGGAAGGTCCATAATATATACAAAATTTTGGAGTATTAGCATTATTGCTTCACCAATGAACGAGTGCTCAAAAGCATCTGCTCAGTGCTTTTCTCAATTTTTTTTCATAGATTTGGGCAGACATAATACTTTTCAAACGGAATGAACAAGGGCCAAATTTTCATAAATACTTTAATCCCTGTTCGAGTATTTTCATACCTCTATTTTCGTTGAGGTTACACCCGTTATTTCAAAAATTTGACACTTCATGGCTTGATTCTAATACTGCTTTCAGAGAAATGATGTGAGAAATGAACGTCAAAAAACAAATTTAATAATTAGTCTGAACCACCATTTTCAAGGGTCCATTCAAGAACTCGTACAATCAATTATATTCACAGTTCCCGTCGATGAAGAGTTCTCAATTTCTACTTTATGGTCCTCATAATTATGATGGTTCTTTCACACCATATAATACTTAAGAACAATTACCACTAGCAGAACTGCGAAACAGCTGCATGACTCAAGCCCAAGTCACTGTGTATAATCTGATTAAAAGCCCCATGCATTCTGACCTACGCCACGGTCCCCAATTCTGACCCTAACCTAATGTTAATAACCTAATAACAAGGACGACCGAACAACTGTCACTCTTTAAAAATGTATAACATTCGAACTAAGTATTAGTAGTAGTATTATAGTAGTATTAGACAATGCAATTTCGTACACCCTTTGGTCTACATTGCTTTGGGAATTGCTTGGTATCGCATCTCATTGAACCTCAAGGTGTGACGTTTCTTGGTGACAAAATACACTATTATGGAACCAGTAGGTTGGTTTTTGAAGGTTGACTCGTGGCACCCTGTATATTGAAATTTTATAAGGTTAGAGTCATTTTGAAACCATATACACAAGCAATGCTGAATAGCCTGATTTATCATTAAAATTCTTGCATAGTTGCATAGAATTCAATAGATATGTATTAGACCATTATCAATTCTACAATAATTATTTAGTTTGATATTGAAGTTTATTTCTCAATTTTCAAATATTTTCTATTGCGAAATCCTAACTGTATTTTATTATCAACGAAATAAGACGACATTAATACATTATAAGAAACAGATGGATGTATATAAATAATGCAATAATTATTAGTTATCTAACCAAATAAAGGGTTTTCAAATAAGAGGTGTTATTTTGATATTCAAGAAAAATGCTATTTTTCATTATAAGTGATCGGATGTTTATTTCATTATGAAAAAGAAGATGTCGTTAATAGTGTAAAATAACATCAGGCAAATGACCACCACGACCACGCTTACAGCACCATATCCCTTTTATGAAATTTTCCATAATCAAATCGCAAAGGGGCTGCCCTATGTTCTCACGAATTTCATCTTTGAGGTCTTCAATCGACGCTGGGCTATTGGCGTAGACGTTCTCTTCCACGTGGTCCCAATGGAAGAAGTCGCAAGGTGTTAAATCACATGATCCCGGTGGCCAATTGTGATCATCTCTTCATTTTCATGCATTTCAACGACCCAATCAGCAAAGACACGACGTTGTTGATGATCGGCCGGCTTGAGTTCTTGTATTAACTGAACTTTATAAGCCTTAAGACTCAAACCTGTATGGAAAATACGGTGTAATGACGTTTGTGGAATGCCTAATTCCAAAGAACGACGAGGAATGGACAAACCTGGGTTTTCTTCAACACTTATGGCTACAGCAGCAATATTCTCGGCTCTTCTTGAGCGACGTGCACGGGTTTTATTCTTCACATCACTAACTTGTCCCAACAGCTCGAATTTTTCCACCAATTTATTTGTTGCGGTCTGACAAGGTACTTCACGACTCAAAAATGTTCGAATTTTACGAACCGTCTCTGCCAAATTTTGACCATTTTTATAGTGAATATTAATAATTTCAATGCGTTTTTGAAGCGTGTATCGTTCCATTTTTATAAATGGCGTAGTTTCCACTTGTCAAATGTCAAAAAATGACAGCTTCAAACATGACATACCGAAATAGCGGGCTATTCAAAATAACATCAGTTTATTAATTGCTAGATTACAAAATTTCTCCATCGATCGCAAACCCAGCATGTATTTCGACCGTACGATTCTACAATCCAAATAAAAAATATATAAAGTTTTTGTCATATCTCCACATACGAAACTTAAAGCGCCATATTATGACAAAAATTGACTTTAACTTTCAGAAAGAAAATCAATAAGTCTAATGAAACATAGCAACCAGTACTCTTGAGATACTCCGTGAATTCCCTTCTGAAAATGGCAAACTAATCTTAATGTGATTTACTTCAGTCCTCTGAATCTCCTTAGGCCTTACAGTTGTGGACAATGAGTCATTTCTGAGTTAATTCTTGCTGGAATCATTAGCCGGAACAAGCCGGAAGTGAGATTTATTGCTGTTTATTGGGGATTGCCGAAGCAAAGGTCGAAATGGGAGGGTTTTCCATAAATCTCCTGAATGTAATTAATGAACGGACGAAATCGCGAAGGAAAGACCTGAAAAGGTACTCATTTCTCTACGTTAATTGACAGCAGTCCATTTTGAAAATTGGAAATCTTCGACCGCGAACACGTTAACTTCCGAAAGAAACAAGTTGAAACTTTAAAATTCAAAGTTGGGTCCGAAGTTTGAATTGGAAATTTGCATGATAGATATTCTTAGGATGTTGACGTCAAATTTCTGATGATAAAAAAATGTTATTTTGGCATTTTCCATCATTTCTTTTTTCATTATCGAACGTTTCTGTCAGATTTTGACAGCCATCGTCAGAACTTTTGACAGTTCTCGAAAAACAATCATCAATGATCTTTGAAATTATTGGATCCTATTATTGGTGTCCACATATTTTTAATATCTGCAGATTCAATTTTTTTCAAATCCCATGGTTTTCATTCGAAACATGTTTGTCTTATCAGTTTCCTGTTGAGTCATTCACAGTTCACAAAAGACTGTAAACAAATTAACTACATATTTTTTTTTCATTCAGTGGTCAAAAATTCTTTTGATCTTTTTTTACCCTGGATCTTATTATTGGAGCCCAGATGTTTTTGATATCAACAGACAACTGACGTGAAAGCTGTTTCCTTCAATTTTCTACGTCTCAGTTCTTCATCCTTTGATAGTTTGGATTTGGAACCATCGCCTCATAAAACTTGTAGACTTCATTTCAAGCGTTTTGGACAAGCTTTGACTTATCAGTTTCCCATTGTGAGCTTATTAATGATATTCATCAATTCAGAATAACTTAGGGGTGGTCATGATGAATGATGTCAACATTTTGTTACTTTCAGGCTGCAATTATATTATAAAAATTTTTTAACAATTCTGACAAAAGAAGACCATTTTAATTGTTTTTAAAAAGTTTTGTGTTCATTTAATTCAAGACAGTAAGTTGCATACTTTCAGCTGGCCTGATGATGGAATAATTCCTAAATCAATAGTCGAAGATGATAATAAACAATAATAATGTGTTTTATTTTATTTTTCATTTCTTATATAAGATGCATTCAAGGACAATATTCATTGAAAAAAGCTCTCTATAATCATTTTAGTCCATGAGCCAGTGCCTGTTTTTCATAATGATTACTAACCATCTGAATATATGTGAAAAGCTTCAATTTGACGAGACGCCCAACTTTTTCCTCTACGAAAATTCTCGATAGTGAGGGCTAATACAGTATGGAGGCATCAAAAGTGTTGAATGGGCAAATGTTCAAATTTTATTACTAACAGCATTTTATAAATTAAATCTTGAAACAATTTTATTACAAATTAAAAACAAAAATTGTCCTAATAAAAATGATGATTCCATCAAAGTGTCCCCCACTCCCTCCATATATCAACAACTAGGTCTAAAAAAATAATTACTAACCGGCTGATTTTTCCACTGTTGCCTAACAAATTATTTCCTTTATGGACTTGTCACATTGTCCTACAAATTGAGTGGTACGTTTTTCCAGTCCTACCTCCGAAATTGTACCACAGAACCCACAATTAAAAATGATTACCAGCAATTGACAATTTCCGAGCGTAGAACTGGAAAAACGTACCACTCAATTTGTAGGACAATGTGACCGGTTCATAAAGGAAATATTTGCTAACAGTGAAAAAATCAGCCGGTTACTAATACTCGTAATTTTTTTAGACCTAGTTGTTGTTATATGTTTGGAGTGGGGGACACTTTGATAGAATCATCATTTTTGAAGGAAAATTATTGTTTTCAGTTTGTTATAAAATTGTTTCAAGATTTAATTTATTTAAAAGCTGTTAGTAATAAAATTCGAACATTCGCCCATTCAACACTTTTGACGCCTCCATACTGTTTCCTCACTATCGAGAATTTTCGTAGAGGAAAAAGTTGGGCGTACAGTCAAAATGAAGCTACTCACAAATATTCAGATTGTTAATAATCATCATGAAAAACAGGCGCTGGCCCATGGACTATTTCTCCTAGGCCTTAATTAAAATTAGCAGAATCATTCCCAAACAAAAAAGTGCGTCACAATGACTAGCAAGAAGGTAAAAGAAAATGGAGCATAGAGATTGTATCAATATCTCAGCCATCTATGTTGGAAGTTTGATCGGTTGATTACTCTTCGATTAATTAATGTATTTTTTGCTGGTAAGGTAGGGTCAAGTCAAACTGTGTGGACTACTTTCCGGTCCGTTTTGAACTGATGATATTGGCATTTGAAATGTGTGTAAGATGCTTGTGATACTCCCACATGATACCATTTCGAGATGTAGGTATCTATATGTTTAGGATAATGATTGAAAGGTACATCGAAATTGAGACATAAAATCTACATTCTTTGATGTAGTAATCAACGTAACGAATACATTTATTTTTTGGGAATATATCGCAGAGTAAATTTGATGACGAAATAAATTTTTTAGCAAAAGTTGAGAAACTCGAATGAATATTGCTGCAGATATGACGTTTTTTTCTGACTAAGAATTTTTGTTGAGCAGCATAACCATTAATGTATGAAACAATCTGAAACATAGAAGTAGATTCATTTAGTCGAGTATTTAAATTCTGAGGGTACACATATTATGTTTCCAAATTTTTTATTGGAGAATGTCCTCCTTGCAATTTTTTTCTTGTGTTTGTAATGCATTATATTCTGAAGCCATCTTTCTTATGGAAATAGTTTTCTATCGATTCATATAGAGTTAATTCTTTCTCTGGGTGGTTTGTTTCAATTGAAGATATGGTTGAAATTATCCTACAATTCAAAGTCACCCCCTCCATACATATTTCATATTATAAAACGACTTTCAAGAATTCAACATGAGGAGTTATGTCTGTTAAAACTAGTTATATTTTTCAATGAAAGTTCACAATATTATTATCTAGTTTTCCTTCTCATTAAAAAATTCTACTTGAAATGAATATCTCCTCGAACATTTTATAACGAGAAAAGACTTGTTTTGAACTTGTTGTCGACAAATACAAATATATGAAAGGTATAAGTATTCCATTTATATTCAAACTGGCATGAAGAGAACCTTTCAACAATTATCACACATGACGAGGTGTCAGAAATTTATGTTGCATTTATCCTATCTACGCCTCGAGCGGAAGTATGTACGTATATGTTTGTCAGCATGCAATTGGAGTTTAAAAATAGACCAAAGGGTGTACGCGAATTAGTTTCTGTTATATTTTATGGAGTTTATTCCATATCAGTGTACAATAGATATGTTTCTTCTAAGTGGACTTCAATCCACACGAATATAAATTCAATATCTAAAAGTAGCTGTTTAGAATCAACTCTTCAGTTATTCAAATCATCGGTGAGCTTTCTTGGCAATCATTATGGTGATTCGAAACCCTTTAGAGTGCCTCGTGTATTCGAATGCAAATTGAATTATATCGACTGTTAAGATAAATCTAAACAGAAGGGAGACTGTACCCCAATTCGAAACAATGAAATATACTTTCCCGGATTGATCTGTTGCATTATATGTATATCATTGCTTATGACAGGTTGTTTTTTACAGCATCTGTAATATGCAACTTAAATTGTCAAAGATAACATCTTCGAGTGTTGAATTTGATATCTGTGTAGCTACTCAATAAGGAACATGCTGCATACAAGATACTCATTATATCATCTTTCGAATTTTTTTGGTTACAGTGTTAACAAAAATTCAATTCAAGTGAACATTTTGAGGGTAAAAATTCTTATATTGAATATTCATGCGAAATTTCGAAAGGATCAAAATCAAACCAAATCGAAACCATGGAATTCAATTTTTTTCTGAATTATCCATTTTCCGAAGATTTCAGAGTTTGTCAATTCGATCAAGCTGAAATTTAGCAGTAAAATGTTTAAAATCAATTGAAAAAGTACGAAACAATATGTGGGAGATGCCAACCGTTGAAAAGTATATCGTAATATCGAAAAAAATCTGATGTTCTCATGATAAAACTTTCGATAAAAATAAAATCAAGTATGAGGATGTAAATTGGCGAAATAAGGATTTTGCACTCAATAATCGATTTTTCACATATTTCATATCTTGAATAATAATTCCGATCGTGCTCAGGTCTTTTTCTGAATTCATTAAACCAGAATTTCATAAGGAAATGTTCGTTGAGAATCCCCATTGATACAGGAAACAAAACATCAGTATCCATTAAAAAGGGTGTCATTTCCTAAACGACTGACATCACACTTAATTACTAATATTAAAAATATTAGCGTAATTAAAATTCCAGCTTTATACGAGAGAACATGGAACATTCAACGAGGTTTAACTGATAAATTAGAACACGACAGTTTGCCGCTGCTGCAAATGATTTTCCATTTATCTGAATATACATTATGTGAACACTTTTGACAAGCCTTATATGAATCCATTTTTCAATTAACTCAAATCAGCTTTACCTTTTGCGATGAATACGTGACTACAGATATGTTAGGGAGATTTTGTATTTTGGATGTTTTATTTCAAGTGTTATCAATGTATTGCTCCATAAATTTCAAATGAGTAAATTATCTGGACTTTGGACAAATTTACTTTATAAATATTTTATGAACTGGTTATTGGATGGAATCATTTTCAGTATTGAATATAACTTGATTTATTATTATTATTATCATCAACGAGAACTCAAATTGGCATCTTCTTGAAGTGAAATACGTGTAATTTATGTATTATGTATAAGTACATTATACAGAAAGTTTAGTATAACTTCTGTTTCTGTTCTGAATGATTTTTCATGGAATTGTTTTTTTCATGCTTTCTGACAAATAGGAATAAGATGTAAGTATATACTTCGTAAAATATTTATGTCTCTTCGTATTTTCAGTATAAAAGTTTGGTACATTAATTTCCAACGAAATTACGATCTTGGTAATCTTCATGGTTATACACCCTCACTGAAAAAAGTTTGAGATAGGGGCATTTGGGATCATAATGCATTTTATGCCACTAGATTAGCTCACATAATCTCTTTTATCTTAATTGGGTCATAAATCTAAAACCTAGCCGTCTACATCTCATCAGCGAACCTATCCAATGATGTTATGATTCAGAAAGTCAGCATCGAAAAGAATTTCGAATCGATGCTTTGCGAGATGGGACAAGGATGAGTGGAAAAAACAATATATTTTCCAAAACTTTTGAGTAAATAGCGTCAAATGATATACAGATGGTTTTTAAAACACGATAGGGGCCGGCGCTGAAGTATACGGTCTAAAAACCAAGGGAACTATCCAAGGGTGTGACATTGTGATCCGTTTTGAAAGTCAATCTGCTATTAAAGTACTGAACTCCTATGTCATTGGCTCAAAGTTAATAAGCGCCACTAACTGACCCAGAATACTTTTGTATTATAGGCAAATGCACCTATAAGAAAAGTTTCTGGAGAAGAAGATAACTGAAAGAGAAGCACTCTTCCAGGAATGGATCATTCCACAAAGTTCCTTTGAAATTTTAAGGTGCAAGTTCCAAAAAGTATTGGATCTCAGCAAAAATAAGTATCGCCTACTACTGGCTTTCTAACAGGACACTGTCGCATTAGAAAGCATGAGATGGGAATTGGTTTAACAGAAACTGACGAGTTTAGATTTTGTGGAAAGGGAGAGGAAACCTCATTGCGAACCTGTGCAAAGAAATCAAAGAATGTTTCGGATATATGCGCATTTAGCCTCCTCCATTTGAGTTTTGTAAATGCGAAAAAAACGCTGATGAGGGCACAATAGAATTTAAGGTCGCAGTGAGGCCACTACACTTGCCAAAGAGGGCGTATGAATGTTACCCATTGGCGCAGAACCCTTCTGTGGTATAGGTAAATATACCTATAAGAAGTAGTTTCTGGAGAAGGATAAAGCCGAGAGGGAATAACTCTGGCGGAATCGCCCAGGGATAGATCATTCCCCTAAGTTCCTTCGGAACTTTGAAACAGCAAGATCCAAAAGATGTCTGGATCTTGGTAAGAAACAATTACACCACTGGCTTTCTTACAGGACACTGTCGCCTCACGAAGCACCTGTTAAGGATGGGATTATCGGACACTAACGAGTGTAGGTTTTGTGTAGAGGATGAAGAAACTTCATTATCCACTCGTGCTGTGTTCTCCTTCTTGGAAATTAGAAATTATTTCCGAAATGATTTATATTAATCATACCTTACAATGAAACGTACAAAAAATATACGGAAAAACAGAATTTAAAATAATTCTGATCTAATAACATGAGCAATTGTCAATTGTTCTCTCGTTACTCTCATGTGTTGCAGAATTTCATGACTTTCTTCTTGATGTTTACCTTGGTCTGCAAAGCGATTGTAAATTCCTCTTAAACATGTTCCATCATCGATGGAACATTCATTGACATATTATTTGGACTATTTCCACCATATTAATTTCTTCTGTTTAACGTTTCGGTCAGCCGTCGTCAGGAAAACACTTCTGACTCAGGCAGTTTTCTGAGAACAGAAATATTGTTTTTTTGAAGTGCAGAGTCGAAAGTATTTTGGGACGACGGCTGGCAGAAAGATTGACCAGAAAAAGTGATCAAGATCGAAATTGCCCAAATATTATATCGAGGAAACATTGCTTCATGCCACGTTTTTCATCAACAAATATCCCCTTCTAAAACTTTCTTTCCTCCCTTTTCCAGATACTGACAACCAAAGAGTCATCATCCACGTACGAGACATAAACGACGAACCTCCATACTTCATCAACCGTCCTCTACCAATGCAAGCAGTGGTCCAATTAAACGCAGCACCAAACACCCCCGTCTTCACCTTACAGGCTCGCGATCCGGACACAGATCACAACATCCATTATTTCATAGTCCGGGACAGGACCGGAGGCAGGTTCGAGGTAGACGAGAGGTCCGGAGTGGTCAGGACCAGAGGTACGGACCTGTTCCAGCTCGACATGGAATACGTCCTTTACGTCAAGGCCGAAGATCAGAACGGAAGGGTTGACGAGAGAAGGTTTCAGTCCACCCCTGAAGAGAGGCTTTCGATTGTCGGCGGAAAGAGGGCGCCACAGTTTTATATGCCGAGTTATGAGGCGGAAATACCGGAAAATCAGAAGAAGGATTCGGAGTAAGTATGAATGGTTTATTGGTTTTATTGGGTTGAAGGATTTCCTTATGGGTGAAGGGTTGTTAGGGATGAAATTATTGTTTCCTCGGCGTGTTTTTATTGTTCGGTTTATCTACCTAAAGGTGGTCTTATATTGGTACTTTCCTGAGATGATTCTTTTACGATTCATCTTACTTTTTTAGGATTTGATGTTTTATGGACATTATAAAAACGCCTTCTACTTCATAATGAAGTTTTTGATTTTTTCATACGATTCCTCTGTTTGTTTCAATGAGATCAATAATCATCCTGGGAAGTCAAGCCTCATTTAAGATGATGTTAATAGAGCTCTTGGGTCGCTTCTAGAAAGATCATACAGTGGAACTTCCCTATAATGAACGTTTGTATAACGAATTTCTCTGTATAACGAATTTCGTACAAAAATTGCACCTTGAATCCAAATTCCATGTTAACAACACCCTCTAAAACGAAGTAAATTCTCTCTATAACGAAATATTCAAAGAACATCGCTCTTTGAATGGGTACTGGTAAGAAGGTATAAGGATGTGTTTTTTCCGAAATTTTTCCGGACTTACGTAATAAATCCCTACCTTAAACTATATCATTACGGCAACCAGGGAGATCTTTCTGAAACAATTTCAAAAACACCCCTAGCTGTTTGGTTTCAATCTAACCATTACGTTAGTGTAAAAAGTTGTGCGAAAATGTCTAAAAGGAATTGCTTAAGTTTGAATGATAAACTTAAATGTCTTAATAACGATTTTTTTGCGGATTTAGTGCTTTCGCTATAGGGATGTTCTACTGTATTTGCAGATTTCTTCAGTTGCTAACCCACGATATTGAAGTATAAATTCACAGACTTTATCGCCAGATGACTCCTACAACTCTTTCAGAAAGGAAATAGCCTTTCAGCTCTTGCAGAATGGCAAGTCTACCTCTTTGAAATTCCATAGGTTTTTCAATTTCATATAAAGAAACCGCAGCGTTGTTGAGTTTGTGCTTTTCGAGGAGAAATCCTCAACAAAATATCCGATTAAAAACTCAAAAGGATCGCGTCTTCAGAAGTCGTCAATTCAATCGAGCTGGAATTTTGCAGTCAAATGTTCGAAACCAATTCAAAGCAGAAATTTTGTGCGAGTTGCTTTCAAGCCGTAATATCGAAAAAAATTTCAATACTTCTATGAAAAAAACTTCCAATTGAAATGAAATGGAGTTTGAGAATGTAAATTGGCGAAGTGAGCAATAATGCAAATTTTCAAGAGGACTGTGATATCATAAACATAGAATTTTGATTTTTAACTTATCTCATTTTTACGAATTTCTTTTTCTGAATAATTTCCAAAATATAATAATTCCGATAGTGCTGAGATTTTGCATTTATTTATTCAGTATCAATATCAAGTCTTATACAAAATTTTGAGCTGAAAGCGTTATTGCTCCATCAATGAAACTGCTTAGGGATTTGTAAGAATTTTTTTCAGTATACTTTCATATTGTAGACTGATTATTATAGCCTAACAATATGATCACATCTCCATCTATGCCAATCTGCATACTTCATATCAAACATAGTACTTTTTCTGATATTTTTCAAATTTTCAGCATTATATCCGTGAAAGCGAAATCATTCGCCGACAGGGAAATAAGATACACTTTGAAGGCGCAGGGCCAAGGAGCTGGTACCTTTAATATCGGCCCAACATCTGGAATTGTTAAATTGGCGAAAGAATTGGATTTCGAAGATCTCAGGCAACCTCATGTTTATTCACTGGTGGTAACAGCTACAGAAGATTCAGGAGGATTTTCCACATCTGTTGAGGTAATAGGATTTTTACTTTTTCAGTAGAATTATGCCATAAAAATAATGAAAACAGCTCTCAGTAGAATTGTTGATTTAATTTAAACTTGTCGCGTTAGGAATTATAACAGACACTTGTTATAGCATTACCCTACCTGGACACCCAGGTGTTGATGGTTGAGATAACTGGCCAAATCAGATGATTTTTTAGGTTAGAACGTTGTGTCTTGGATTTTTTTTGTTTGTTCAACTCGTAGATAGCGCTGAAAAATGATAATCGTTGAGTGATCTTTGATTGCAATCAAAATAATTTTCTTTCACTGATTTTGTGACCATTCTTTTTTGGGATTTAGCGGTTAAACAACTCAAATTTCGAATATTGAAGAGAGATATGTGTTCAATGAAATAGAATACCAAAACTTTTTCTTTCAATTATTGAAAAAATCAATTGCATCATTAGAGTTTATCTCACATACATGTCAAAACAGAAAGTAGAAAACGGGGTTCTTTGAAGTTATTAGATTATATTTTGCTTATCGAAAAAATATATACCGATTTCTTGATAGTTCGTTCTTCAGAAAAAATCCAATTTAACAATCTTTTTTGTGAAGCCAAAATATTCACAAAATAAGTAGGTAATGTTAGTTTCTATGAATGAACTTCATTGCGTTTCTATTGTTTCATTTTGATACTAGCAGACCCGAAAGACGTTGTTCTGTATACACAAAAATTCCTTCCATTCGATCCAGCCGTTTAGTTGCAGAGTGGATGAATAATATAATGCCATATCTTTTGATGTATTCATCCTAATTGAATGATGTAAAAGGCAATTTCGTTCTAAATTAAATACTGGGTATGAACGACGTATTTAATTGGATAAGGATCAATAGCGTATTCATAAAAAAATACTCCCAAATAATGCATAATTTTGAAAAACATTCGGATACCTTTAAAAGGTGATACCGAGTAAACCTTGAAAGATAGATATATGCTATCGCGGACTTTTTTGTAGAACTATTAAAGAGGTACATTTCCGTCATACATTGTTTCCATGTACGTCTTACGGTTTTTGCAGCGCACCTGAAAATAGCTGATTTTGGTACTCATATTTATTATCATTGAAGTTATAGTAGGTTTCCCTAATTTTCTCGGGTGAAAAGTATAGCCTATGTTACTCAGGGATAGTGTAGCATTCTAAGGGTGAAAGAATTATTGAAATCGGTCTACTTAGTAGCTTATGAGTTAACTCGTATCAAACCCGCAAATCCACAAACATACAAATCTTTCCTCTTTATAATATTAGTATAGATTAGTATAGATATAGATTTCCCAATTATGCAAATCTTTTGCTCAGTTGCAGGAACGTCCATTAAAATTTAAAGTCCATTAAACCCTTAATCCTCCATTAGTTCCTGTAATAATGGAGGATTAAGAGTTTAGTGGACCTTTAAATTTTAATGGACGTTCCTGCAACTGACACTTTGTCTTTTACATCCATTCCTCATATACAGCTTGAGTTTTCTTATTCGATTTCCAACTTTTAAAATTAGAACGGAAAAAATTCACCCTACTACCCGCTCGCAAGTTCAGTAATGGAGTTTCGAAGTATGGATAACTCTAAATGAAATTTTCCTTCAATTTCCGAGTATGAATGTGAAATTTGTTGAAGGTATTGATTTATTGAAAAAAATTCTGTTTCCAGATTTTCGGGATCATAATCAATCGAAAAGAAATTATTCATTCTCCGGAGAATAAATCGAACCATGTTCATCGAGACTGAAACAAATTACACGCATAAATTCATTCGAATTGAGTTCGACTGGCCACAAATTCAATTAATGGGCAACCGTACAAATTATATTTTGAAACAGCATTTTATTACAGCTGAATTTAGATGAAAATCGTATTATCTTTTACAATGCAGCATCTATTTGAACTGAATCAACTCTTCATTTACTTATTCAGAAATATTACATACTTACCTTCAGATGCATGAAATTTTCTACCTACTGTCCGCGTGAAAATTGAAAACTATTGGCAATTATTGCCACAATGGTTTAATACTAAGCTCTTAACTTTCGTTTCTGAGTAAGAAAGAAGTTTTCGTCATTTATATTCATTGCTGTGTATAAAATAACTTTCCGCTACAGTGCCAAAACCGATACAAAACGTATTCGACTCAGATAACGTACGAGCAAAAAAGCTGCTGATTGCTCGAATGAAAGCCAGTATACAGGGTGTTTCCTAAACGTGCGGCAAAAATTCAGGGGGTTGTTCCTTAGACTATTTTAAGCATGTTTTGTCCTCTGATGATTTTTGAAAAACCTCTTTGTTTCGAAGATACAGGGCGAACAACATTTTTCATATTTTTAAAATTAATAATAGTTTAAATAAAAATGCGTACCGCACTGTGTTTACTAAGTAGGTACAATTTAGCTGACATAATACAATACAATAAACAAAAACAAAAATCCCTAACTGAGGTTAGTGCAAAACGGGGTAACCTACTATTTTTTCGTATGATATCAGACCTCAGGGAAAAACCCCAATAGAAAAAACCTGTCTCGCCGTTCCAACAAAAATAACAATTGAAAACTATTTGAATATTGAAGGATTTCTTCTTTATTTGGTCCAACCGACAACCCTCTACAAGATGCCTTCGGAATTCTGAATCTGAAACGAAAAAATCGAAGCAGAAAAGAGGAACAGAAAAATAAAATTCACAACCCACTTCAAAAACGACTCTGTAACTTCATGTATAGCCATCCTGAAATTTAAATGTTGGACAATTATTCATCAGATGTTCTATAGTCTTCTCTGCTTCTCCGCATTCGCAACTAGGACTCTCAACTGAATTCTACTTGAAAAGCATGCTATTACAACGGCCATGACCTGTTCTTATACGATTAAGAACAGTTCAAATTTTCCTTGGAAGATCACATCAAGGAACTGTATTGGAGGGATCAGCTATTAAATCTTTTTTTGAATGTAACATGTGTGGCACTCGCATTGCCAAATTGTATTATCGCTTTCATTCGAAGTCAGAAAATAATTGGATGAAAATGGTTTACATGGTTTTAATCGCGGAATCTTATTATCTGAAATATAGGAAAGCATTTTATATGAATTTGTGGAAGAATTAAATTCATTCCAAATTTTCAAAGTAAGGGCCTCTCCACGGATATGTGGAGACACTATTTTTGAAAGCCAGTATAATAATACAATGACATGAAGATATTCATCATATTTCTTCTTTCAGTTAACTATTCGAGTCACAGACGTCAACGACAATGCCCCAAAATTCGAGTTACCAGATTACCAGGCCCATAACGTAGACGAAGACATTCCTCCTGGTACCAGCATTCTCAAAGTCAAAGCCATGGACGCTGACAGTGGTGCCAACGCAGAAATCGAATACCTTGTATCTGACGACCATTTCAGTGTAGATCCAAGCGGAATAATCTCCAACAATAAACAACTAGACGCAGACAACAACAACGCATATTACGAATTTGTCGTAACAGCTAAAGACAAAGGCGAACCTGCCAAAACAGGAACAGCAACTGTTAGGGTGTACACGAAGAATAAAAATGACGAAGAACCGAAGTTTTCTCAGCAAGTGTACACTCCGAACGTTGATGAAAATGCTGGTCCGAACACTTTGGTGACAACAGTTGTAGCTTCAGATAAAGATGGTGATAATGTAAGATTTGGTTTCGTTGGTGGTGGGACAAGTGCTGGCCAGTTTGTCATAGAAGAAATTACTGGTGTGATCAGGTTACACAGTAAATCAATAACTTTGGACAGAGATAAGTATGAGTTGAATGTGACAGCTATGGATGATGGAGCTTGTTGTGTCAATGGTGAATCTACAATTCATACAAGCACAGCTGTTGTAGTTGTCTTTATCACTGATGTTAACGACAATAAGCCAATATTCAAAGATTGTGGCACTTATTACCCGAAAGTTGAAGAGGGTGCACCAAATGGTTCTCCAGTTATCAAAGTACATGCTACTGATGAGGATAAAGGTGTTAATGGGCAGGTTAAATATTCGATTGTGCAGCAACCGAATCAGAAGGGTACTAAGTTTACTGTAGATGAGGAAACGGGAGAGGTTACTACGAATAAAGTATTTGATAGGGAAGGAGATGATGGTAAATTTGTTTCGATAACTGTGAAGGCCACGGATCAGGGAGAACCGTCGCTGGAAGGTGTTTGTTCCTTTACTGTGGAGATAACTGATGTTAATGATAATCCACCACTTTTTGACAGACAGGTGAGATATTCCAGATATCGAACATATAAAGTTAGTCTGCTTTTAAAGTGGACAAACTTCAAGAGGTGATTTGCAACAAAAATGCCAAATAACACATGGTCGAAATGTTGACGGTTATTCTTTAATTTAACATTTCTTGATTTCTCAAAATTTTCGTGTTTTTTTCTCTGTAGAGAACATTATTCAGTTTTACTTGTAGTCTCATCAAATTTGACCACATATTCGGAAAGGACAATAAATTTGCTGAAAGATGGGAGAGTCTGTGTGCAGAAAACATTCTTATTGCAGGCGTGGTAAGGAGAATAATATCACGATTCTGAAGTTAACAAAATCAGTCCTATTTTTCCAATAGTTTTCTCGATGGAATATCAATTATGCACACGCTTTTTCTTCAGTAAAAAATACCTCATTTAGTGTAGTTTCGAATCACATATAAACTTTTGTGCTAGCTGCTCTTTCTCCGCTATAATACCATGGCTAACCTGGTAACAACGAAAAAGTCTAAAAATTCCGAACCTCAATTCGCTCAAGGAAAACTGAATAATGATCTTTTAGAGAAAAAGCTTGAAATTTTTCGTGAAATCAAGAAATGTTAAATTGTACAAAAACCGTCGACATTCGACCATGTGTTATATGACATTTCTTGTTGCAAACCACTTGCATAATCACCTCTCAAAGTTTGTCCACTTTGAAAGTAGACACACTGTATAATAAAAATTCGGAAAGAGAGTTTTTTTCTCTTATTTTCATTACATATTCAATATACCTTAAGTTTATTCAAATAAATGTTTATTTACAACAATTCCAACACAAATATTCCAAAAAAATGAAATAAATACCATAAAAATCAATCAGATTTTTGTTAATCCATGCGTTGGGAGTCATTTATTCATTAGGGTGTGGCTTTCAGAGATGATTTTCTTCAAATCAGCAGCAAAATTGTTTAGTTTTTCTATATTCTTAATTGTGTTATGTTTTTCTCAGTAGTAATATGTAAATTCGTCGAGTTACTTGGGATTCGTACAGTATATTTTTTCTAGTAGTTACTTTTTAGGTTGTGACAGCACCAATAATACAGGGCGTTTCTGACTTGATGCGAAAGATTCAAGGGGGTGATTCCTCAGATCATTTTAAGAAAGAATGTAGGTTTAGAAATACATTATTTCCATAAAACATGGTGTTGAAGTTTCATTAAAAAACTGACTGAAAAGAGTGGACGACACTAAAATGTTTCAAATCAACAAGTATTTTTGAATTCTTCGTTTAATTAGTGACGAAAGTTTGAAATATCTCAGTGGCATACCACTTTTTTTCATGAAAGATCTGAACTTCACGAAACTGCCCCTTGAATATTTCGTATCAATTCAGTAACACCACAGAACACAGAACAGTTCTGTGGTAACACCTTGTATTCATTGCACATGACTACGTGAACAGCAAATTCAAAATTATTCAGTTTATTTCTTCCAAAACTGCTAGCATGAATTCAGATTACATTTCATGTTCATTTTCAATGTCCACTAAGGTTCAGGTATATAAATATATCCGCTTCAATTAATTTAAAGCAGAAGAAACTGTTCACCTGTAGTCCGTCACGAAAGTTGGAGCCGTCGGTTGGCCATGGAAATTTGGCATATTTCACTGTGTATATTAAAATTTTAGGTTATGTGTTTATTTTCTTGTCAGATGGATACGCAATGTTGTCAATATTGCATAGAGTTCTCTGATAACTCGCAAGCTCGTCGGACAAGGCCGGGTACATCCGGCAACGTTGACTTTATTTTACGTTAAGACTGTAAATACTGCCAACTTCAGATAAATAAACTAATGCCTACTATGAGCTCAAACTTTCGTGAACGGACTATAGGCTGTCATACTCTGTTTCAGTATTATGATTTCAGCAAACTGCCTATTTTTTATGTAGTTTCTATATTTTTGCAACGTCTCCTCTATCTAACTTCTAGATCCTACCCCTGTAAGATTCGAAACAGCTAATCAACATAAACTAATTATAATTTTTTATAGAAATACGTCGAAAACGTGAAGCAGGATGCCAGCATAGGTACCAATATTCTTCGAGTGTCGGCATCTGACGAAGATGCGGACAACAACGGCGCCATAGTTTACTCACTGAGTAGTGCAGATAGTCAAAGAGCCGATCTTGAATATTTCGAAATACAACCCGAATCAGGGTGGATAGTTTTGAAAAAACCCCTAGACGTAAGTATTCATAGCTGATAAAATGCGCCAAAATAATTTTTACTAATGATAATTGTGTGTGGTTGAATGGAGAAAGTGTTTTGTGTGATAATACTCACCATATTTGACCTTGATGGGTTAAAAAGGTTCAAAAACTCCCGAAGACTCAAGTCTTCATTACCATCAAGTTCCAGATTTGGTGATCTGATTCGTTTTAGCGATGCTGTGGAGCAACTGATGGCCATCCCTAGGTACGAGTGGAATAGCGCTTCTTTCTTCAGTTACAGTGCACCTTACTTTCAGTTGCTCTCATCAACCGGTCTTCAGAGACCGATTGCACTGATCTCTATATTTTATTATTCAATGAGTTTTTTATACGGCACACCTTGCATAAACATTCAGTATACTCATACTGTATTCTTGAACTGTTTTTAGTTTTGTACTGGCCAATTAATGAACTGCGATAATCGGATTAAATTTTGCAATATTTGTTGACAAATAGTCAACAAAATCAAGAGAAGAACAATTATTAAATTAACTACTATACGAATGTACTGAAGGGTTTTCCAATAAGAGGTTTTATTTTGATATTCAAGGAAAAATGTCATTTTTCAATATAAATGATCGGATGTTTATTTCATTATAAAGAAGACGCTATGCCGTTAATAGTGGAAAATAACATCAGGCAAATAACCACCACGGCCACGCTTACAGGACCATTTTCCTGTTAATGAAATTTTCCATAACCAAATCGCAAAGTGGCTGCCCTATGTCCTCGATAGCCTCACAAATTCCATCCTTGAGGTCTAGAATCGACGCTAGGCTATTGACGTAGACCTTCTCTTTCACGTGGCCCCAAAGGAAGAAGTCGCAAGGTGTTAAATCACAAGATCTCGGTGGCCAATTATGATCACCTCTTCGAGAAATAACACGGTCCGGAAAACACGACGTTGTTGATGATCGGCCGGCTTGAGTTCTTGTGTTAACTGAACTTTATTAGCCTTAAGACCCAAATCTTTATGCAAAATACGGTGTAATGACGTTTGTGGAATACCTTATTTCAAAGAACGACGAGGAATGGACAAACCTTCAACACTTTCGGCTAAATAAGCAATATTCTCGGCTGTTCTTGAGCGACGTGCACGGGTTTTATTCGCCACATCACTAACTTGTCCCAACAGCTCGAATTTTTCCACCAATTTCTTTATTGCGGTCCGACAAGGTGCTTCAGGACGACCCAAAAAATTTCGAGTTTTACAAACCGTCTCTGCCGAATTTTCACCATTTTTATAGTGAATTTTAATAATTTCAATGCGTTCTTGAAGCATGTATCGTTTCATTTTTATTAATGGCGTGGTTTCTACTAGTCAAATGTCAAAAAATTACAGCTTCAACCGTGACATCTACCGAAATAGCGGGCTATTCCATAGATTATAGAGTATACTATATAATCTTTGGGGCTATTCAAAATAACAAAATATTGGAAAACCTTTTACATTTGTATTGAAGTTGTTTTAATGATCGTTCTTTTAATTTCTTGATTTTGGTGACTATTTGAAAGACTTATCAACAAATTTGTCACGGCGTGTCTGGAATAGATATTACCTAACTATTTCTCAGAAAAATATGTGAATTCATAATTAATGAATGATTTATTTGTTTCGTATTGAGACATTGAACGTTCATAAATTGGCCTAGACACAAAACCTACTCAGTTATCCTTTTATAATTTGGAGTAGCAAGGAAGCTGTTTTGTTTTTGGGTCAGCTACAAAGCTGGCCAGCGTCAATTTTTTTTGTCAATCAACAGTGGTGTGATTTTGTGGAGAGATGATTTTTGCAGCCATCGTTTTTAACACTGTATTTTTGATATTTTTGAGTGATTTTTTGCAGGAGGATTTAACTAACCATTTAAGTATTTTGGTCACGAGTGCCGCAGGAGGTAGGTTTTTGAAACCCATGGGGTGGGCACCTCTTGCGGCACTCAGACATTGTGACATTTTTAACTTGTGTATGGGGCGGCGTACTAACACAATAACCGCATTTCGAACGATGCGAGAAAAAACGTCCAACGGTTTTTGAAGGTCGTTAAAAAAATTGGACCAAGAAGATTTTTGCACATCCTTGCTCCCGCCCCAGCCCACTTTTTAAAACTTTTTTTGCATGTGATGCCTGCTTAAAAAGTTTTATTTCGATTCAAGTGTTATGTACTATAGATTTTCATTTCGTTTTGTTCAAATGCACCTTTCTGTTGTTCGGCGTCCAAAATCGCCCACATGGATACAGGGATGCTATTCAGTAAGTAGGTGTCTGGCAATTTTATTATAACTCGAGTATCATCTAATGCAGAGTTGCCAGGACACTAGAATCGAGCTTCGCTGGTAGCCGCCCCTTATTTCCTTCCTGCAGATTTGCTTCTTTAGGTACTGAGCTGTTTTTATTGGGCACCATTTGGTTGTTGGCGTTGCAGCCAGTTTTGGTTATATTTATTGGAAAAAATTTTCAGATGCGGGTTTTTCGAATTTTAAAATGGAATTGATTCGAGGGAATAGGGGGCGTGCAATCCGGTTTTTGCTAATTTTCCAATTAATTTAAGTTGTGTGATTGAGTTATAATTTGGTTCATATATTCTGTTGATTGAATGTGTTATGTTTGGTTTTTCCCACGTGCCCTGACCTGACCGTGCCCGTATTTAGAGAGACAGGTACCGACTGCGCGTGCGCGCTTCGGACAAAGGAGTACCACCCTCCTCCGCGGACGTGGACGTAGAATTAGACGTCGTAGACAGGAACAATAAGCCGCCTTTATGGGATGTCAACTCGTACGGCCCCATTCACATCAGAGAAAATGTCACAGTGGGTACAATAGTGACTTCGGTGAAGGCCAGGTTGGTATAGCCGCGTACTTATGCGGTGAAAAAGACGTGGCGCCGGCCACGGATCGCTGAAGGGTGGGTTTAAATGATTGAAACGAGATATTAAGTCGCGAATTGGGGTAAATCCAGGGCCGGTGTCACGTATTCCCAACCTCTGTCCAATCCGTCCACCAGTTTCCATCGTAAGTTAACACAAGTGCTCTGTTCCCGCGCGTGGCAGCGAGAGACCTACAAGTTGGAGGCCACTGCCCAAGATAAAGGCTTTCCACCCTTGTCCCGATCTGTGGAGGTGCAGATAGACGTAGTGGACCGCGCTAACAACCCTCCCGTCTGGGATCACGTGGTTTACGGTCCAATCTTCATTCGAGAGAACCTCCCGGTCGGGGCCAAGGTCGTGTCAGTCAAGGCAAGGTCTGTCCAGAACAAAAATTATCCGTGTGCGCTGTGCGGTAGCACGACGCTGCACGGCGCCTACTCTTCGTCTGTTTGTGCACGCTTCACCCGCGGGGCAGCACGGAAGCCCTCGCCTAAAACCACCACCCCTATAACAACGACACTGCGGGCTTTCAGGGGTATATAACAGCAGCATTTTTACATACATACAATATACATATCGTATTATAGGTGATTTACCGATAACTGTTTATATGCTTTCTGTGCAAATCAAAAAAATTGCGACCATGTTGGAAAAACCAAACCTCAGAAAGAATTATGCTTATTCGATTCTTTAAAAGAGGATACTGAAAATGGTTTGGAGATCTTCATAAATGATAATATGAACTTTAAAGAAATGAATGAGAAGACACTTCTTGTAAGAACATTTTCAATAAATAACTTAATAATATGAAGAGAATAAAATTTATTCCTGAAAAATTCAATTATTACTATTAGAGGATCAATACAAAAAAGGTTGATCAGTGTAACAATAAATGTACGAAGAAAATTCTCGAATAATCAATAATTCAAATTAGTGATGACTATTTCAAAATGGTACGATTTCTAGTACTGAAATTGCGTCAAGCACCCAGAATTCCCTGTACGGAAAGCACATAGATACAGTTATTCATAAAACACGCTGTATTCAGTAAGGTCAGTCCTAAATTCTTTGAGGCTAAACATTAACATACTTTGATCTCTTGATGGAATCTTCTACACAAGCAAAAGTGTTTCCCAACTTGGTCATTTCATTAAGAAGACATTACATTACACTTTATAGGTTATTCTTTGAAAATTACAATATAAATTCTTCATTTCATTCTACAGTTTAATGCATGTTATTACTAATGGATTAACGAATTATTAACAATAATAACGACTAGTTGAGCACGTTAGAGAAAAGCTTAAAAATAATCAAAACTAATAATACACTTTATAATAGAAACTTAAATTGTCCCTTCCTTAGTTGTATGTACAGCTCTTGTCTAAATATTAGAATTGATGATAATTTTTTCTTATAACCCTATATTTATTACTTAATTTTTCTTTTCGTTATCTTTTTTGAATTGTTGTTTTATAATCTTATAATATCATTCTCTTCTCCCGTAACTTTTGACTTTATCTCCATAAATGAACATTCTGTGACATTCTATATAATAGATACTCTGTTGAAAACAACCGTTTGATCATTTATGTTTTTGTTGTTGTATTAAGTTTTCTAACTTTGTTTTAAGCTTAATAGTTCTCCCGAGTGTATTCTTTTCTAGCAAGGTAGTTACTTTCATAATAGTAATCATATTAACTGTTTTATTTCTGACTATCAAATATCTATAGGCTCAACGAACTCAACTAGCGTATAGTTCGAAATCTCTTATTTTTCATATTTTTTTATTTCGCCCACAATGATCAAATATTTTGAGGTCCACTGCGTTGAGAATATTTCAATAAAAGAAGACATTTTAGCTGCTGCGGCGTGTCGTCGTCTTCAGATCCAATC
Organism: Propylea japonica; assembly: GCA_013421045.1. Lineage (NCBI taxonomy): Eukaryota > Metazoa > Arthropoda > Insecta > Coleoptera > Coccinellidae > Propylea > Propylea japonica. The sequence goes on from CM024240.1 coordinate 33,988,152, forward strand.
CTTAGTAGTTCTGGGTGTGTTTAGTCCTTCCTGTTGTTCCTTAAAAGGACACTTTGAATGTTGTTGATGCGCTGACACCACACGCAATAACTCACAATCAACAGCTTGGGGCAGAGGGTAAATGCATACTTCAACAACATTCGGGGTCCAATTCATCATTACCCATCATCCATCAGTTCTAGATTTAGTTTATTACATTCATTCAGATTTTGAATCAACTTCCTATCTGAAAAGAAAAGAAAAATGATCAGATTTTAGTGTCATTGTATTCATTTCCAATGACACCAAATAAAAAATAATAATAATAATAAAAATAGGAATTTGAATCAATATTTTAGACATTTGAATTTTATAAAGATAAGTAAAACAATCATAACTAAAAGTAATTTGGGAACAGTTTCAGGACGAAAAACCTTGGCAGTAAACTGAATAATTTTGATAGAAAAAGTGAATTTTTTCAAGTCGGCACCAATTTTTCCAAAATAATTTTTGCATGGATACATAGTTTTAATTTTGAAAGGTGCCGACTTTTCATTCGATTTTCGTTAGTGTAGGTAAATTAATGGTTGCATGATGCATTTTTTTTCAAAAGGAGAAAAATTTGAATTTTGAAGTATCCATGGTGAAAGTTTTCACGTATTCTTATATGGAATATTTTGATAGGTTTTTCAAAGACGAATATTTGAATATTTTATTTCTCGCGTTCTAAATTTTTCATCCACCTTCATCCTGGTTTTTCGAATCACGTAACACATTTTTCCTGAATTTTGTATTTTTCACCATGAATACTGATCATTTTATTAAATTGTCGGTATTTTTGCATGCGGCTGATCAGTTTTTGTAGGCCATATTGTTTTCATTTGAAAACATTTTGCTTTTTGTTCGTGACACAATTTTTAGTTATGACGAAATACAGATCGACATTCATTAGGAAATTTTTGGATTGATGAACATTTTTTCATGAATTTTATCTATCTAGCTCTGGAATCGAGAATAATCCAACGGTGTTTTACCGTCTTATGCCTGGATCAACAGCTCAAACGAATAAGTTCCATACTTTTTATTTACAACAAAGGCCCGACAATGGTTTTACATGGGCTGATATTAAAGTCAACCACCCACTTGACTACGAAACTATCAAGGAGTATAACCTTACCATACGTGTTGAGGTTCGTATTTTGTCATTGATTTATGGATTTTTTTTCATTTGTAGGGGGCAATTTCATGGAAAGCAAAATAAGAATAATCAAATGCCCCCCAAATTGAACTACAGTGGAACTTCCTATAACGAAAGCAAAAATCCGCAAAGAATTCGTTTTAGAGAAATTTCGTTATACAGAAAATTTGTTTCTATAGTCGGCAATGTCGCGGTCGACTTCACTGATAAATTTCAGATTTTCATTCAAACTTAAGCACTTGCTTTTAGACATTTCGCAAAACTTTTCACACTAGCGTAATGGTTAGATTGAAACCAAACATCCAGGGGTGTATTTAAAACTGTTTCAGAAGGATCTCTCTGCCCGCCGTAATGATTTAGTTTGAGGTCGAGATTTATTAGGTACGTCCGGAAAAATTTCGGAAAAAACCCACCCTTATACATTCTTACCAATACCCATTCAAAGAGTGATGTTCTTTGAATATTTCATTATAGAGAGAATTTACTTTGTTTCTAAGGGTGTTTTTAACATGGAATTTGGATTGAAGGTGCAATGTCTTGTATGAAATTCGTTATACAGAGAAATTCGTTATACAGACTTTCGTTATAGGAAATTCCACTGTATTTAAGTCTTACATTTGAGTGATGCAATGAATTATATATCGACTTTTTACTGATAATGAACTACTAAAAGTTATCCTTGAACACAATTACTGTCCTATGATATACAATATATTCACAAAATATGTGGCAATGGATAGCTTGTGACGAAATTTTATAAAAAATTATATCTGTAAATATAGGTTTGCAAAAATATGGTTTCCACATGCATATTTTGAAAATTTTTCATTTTCTGCTATTTATGTTCGTGAATCTTCATTTGCAAAACGAAGATGGAATTAAGAAGATGAGTTTTTTGTTGAACTCAAAATTAAAGCAACGTATACAGAATTGATCAATAATGATGAATTTTTATGCACGATTCCCTCCTATTTTATTGTGTACCTACTTGTTCCTTGTGAACATTACATATCAAAACTGTCGTGAATACAATCATAATGTCACTTTGCGAAACAATTGTTCTAACACTACTGCATTTTTGTGGATATCTGTATATTGAAATTTCATTAAAAAATATTAATATTGGTAACTTCACACTTATTTCATTCTCTATTGCTTAGAAATAATTTTTGATCGTTTCCTAGTGTTTGTTAGGATGTATCAGTGTTAAATGGTGATTTATTTTCTAGAATAATGGTGCCCAACAATTGGCTTCAGAAGCAACGGTTTATATCCAGTTGGAAGATGTTAACGACGAGATACCACTTTTCACAGAAAGAGAACAAGAAACTGTGTTAGAAGGCGAGCCAATAGGAACCAAAGTCACCCAAGTGAACGCTATAGACAAAGACGGCACTTTTCCTAATAACCAAGTACGTTTTCAGGCTAAATAAAATAATGTTTGAAAATTAACTCCTCATTCTCTTAGTAAAAAAAAATTCACCATGCCTTAGCAAGTATTTTCGATATCAAAATGCCAGTTTTCTCGAAAACATGATCATTTTAGAGCCATCTACCAGGTCTTTTTGAGCTCTCGTTCTACTTAAACGAATGCTATATCGTTTTGCCCAAATGTATGTAATTTTCGGCCCTTGCGGCCGTCCGTCCGTTGCACGATAACTTTCGAACGGATTGTTCTAGAGAATTGAGATTTTTAGGGTGAGTTCGGTTCCCAAATGCCTCGGTTAAGTTCGTTTACCAGCCAAAAAGTACAGGTGTTCCATAAAATATGGACATTCGAAATTTTTGTTCCTCAATATCTCAGACAAAACGAAACCAATCGAAATGAATTATATTTCCATAACAGGATATCCGATTCAAGTGAAATTTTGTGGTCATAGTATTAACAAAAACATAGAAAAGTCATTTGAAATATTCAAATGAAGAATCTTCATATTTCCATAACATACGATCCGATTCGAGTGAAATTTATTTTGTGAATGAAAAATTGAATTATGAATAGTCATGCAAAATTTCAAGAAGATAGCATAATCAGAACCATATATTAATTCCATTTTCTGAATAATTTCCAGAATATAATTCTGATTGTGCTGAGATTCTGCATTTATATATTTGGGGTCAATCTCAAGTCCCATATAAAAATTTGAGGTAATAGTCTTATTGCTCCAGCAATGTTCGAGCGCTCAAAATTTCCTGCTCAGGGCTTTCCTTAATTTTTATGTTAACACATTGGCGCATCAGAATTTGCCGTCCAAATGCAAATTTGTTCAGTGCTGTAAAAGTTGGGGTATGAAACCTTTGTGCAAATTCGATATCCCCGCCACTGGCACGTGCAAGAAAGAAGCTATCAGTGACAATGTATGTACAAAAACTCAATTCTGTTATTCGAACGTTTTTTGAGATATCATGAGAAATCTGCAGTTGATATAGGTACTTATTTAGGAACACCTGTATAGTTTTCTATGGCATTATTCTCGAACGTATGACTTGAAAGTGTTTATTTACTATTTTATATCATTTTTCTAACAATGATTCTATCTCTGTACATACTATTCTCATAGTATGATGAACCTTATAAATAACTGTTCTTGATCAGAAATATTCAATCAAGCATTTCTGAACAAGTAAACTGAAACAATGTTATTTGAAAAAAATTGCCTTCATCATATTATTCTCTAGTTCACGCAATACTTTTTAAAATTCTTTCAATTCTTGAAAGTTCCACAAATAGAAGTGTTTTAAGACCCTTTCCTTCCTGAGTCTTGAAAGTACGCCAATAACACTGTTTCATCTATAGCAATTATTTCATTTTTCAACTTCCATTGATGGAATGTTTCATAATCCTTGTCGTAGACGAGTCTGGATTTTTCTGGTAATAGATTATTTGCAACTTTGGCTTCATTTTCAATTATATATTATTTGGCAAATTGCTATTCATTTCTGTTATTTCTATGAATCTTCACAACGAAAACAGTAATGACATTCACTTAATAAAATGATGACAGCAATAACGAACTTCAAAGTATTAACAAATGCCATGGTTACTACTGAAAATTAAATGGAAAAAAAATCATAGCAATCGAATTTTATTGTAATTAAATGATATATTCGTGAAAAATAAAATCTTGTATGCACCACGAGCGTTATTAGATCCTAACGCACTTGGTACATAAATAACTATTATGCACCTTAAAAAACAGTCCAGGTATTATAAGACTACCTATCTTTCAATTGGTGACTAAGGCTACTGATCTTTCCTAAAGAAATGAAGTCAAAAAGATTTTATGCAATAACCTTCAGTGAATCAGTGGTATTCAATTCTAAACTCCAGCTTGACATCTCAGATCTTCCCGCCATTGTCGCTTTTCCAAGCCACTCATATTTCTGCGTTTTATTCATGTGCTCTGTTCCGTCTAGTTAATCGGGAGAATTGCAGAAACCTTAATGCATTGTTTCTTTGTTTTAGGTGTACTATTATATCGTGGATTCTCCGCGTAATGAAGGCAAAGACTTTTTCGAAATAAACAAGAAACGGGCGAAGTGTTCACGAAAGTCGTTTTCGATAGAGAAAAGCAGGGAGCTTATGCTCTCGAAGTGGAAGCCAGAGATGGAGCTCCTTCTGCAAGACCTAACAGTGACAACGAGCCGAATTCAGGTTAGTTATTTATGTTTTTGTATTTGAGAATGATGAGTTTCTGGAAGACGGAGATTCTAGATGCTTTTTCGAATGTTTATTGGTATTTCGTACAAAGAGTTGGCACTTTAATGATGGTTTTGTGTGAACAAAACTTGATTGACTGGTTTAATCGTTGATTTGGAGTTAGGTGATTGTTTTTTGTCCAGAATGCTCTGGAATACGTAAAGAAATGATGACAGTTTATCGATTACCTTCATGGTTATGTAAAATTTGAATGTACTAGATATCTTTTATATCGGCGGAAATAATAAAAATTAACTATAGTCCATTCACGAAAGGCTGAGCCGTCGGTTGGCCATGGAAATTTGGCATATTCCACTGTGTATATTGAAATTCTAGGCTATGTTCTTTATTTTCTTGTCAGATTGATACGCAGTGTTGTCCATATAGCATAGAGTTGTCTGATAACTCGCAAGCTCGTCGGACGAGGCCGAGTACATTCGGCAACGTTGACTTTATTTTACTTTATGACAGTAAATACTGCCAACTTCAGGTAAATAAAGAAACGCCTACTATGTGCTCAACCTTTCGTGAACGGACTATAGATTCTAAAATGAAGTTTTCGAAATAACATGATCTAATTTTGTGAAAAGATTTGATACATTCATTTTTTCATTTAATGGTGTTGTAATCCGATGCAAGTGCTATTTATCGACGTTCTAAAATAGTATAAGGTTTTTTCAGACAATTTAAGAACCATTTTGCATTATGACAATCTAAACAACTCCTATAAGCCATGCGCAATGTAGTTCGGTTTTATTTGTATTTTCGGATCTTGTATTCAACACGTCATGTTTGTGTTAAAGTATCGAGAAAATGGAATTACCGTTCTATTAAATGACGAAATCGTACCAGATGTTTCTTAATGATGCACGAAATACAAACAAATGAAAGAGCGGCAATGGCACTTTGATATACGATGAAATAAGTCGAACTTTTATAATTTTAGAGATACAGAAACAGATTGAGTCAGAAGTACAATTTGTTTTCAGTTTTTAAGAACTGGCAAATTTCTCGGTGCTTCTCCTACTTGAACGAGTGCTATATTTAGTTGTCCAAATAAATGTCTGTAATTTGCGAATATTGAGCCCAAATCATCTCGAGCAATAAGGTTTGACTAACTGATGATGAATTCGTAGTCGCCCGTAAGCACGATAACTCACGAAAATTGTCCAAAAAACTTGAAATTTTCAGGGTAGGTTTTGTACCTAAATTCCTCTGATGAGTTCGTTAATCAGGTGATTCGTACAGGGTGTTCCATTAAATATGGCCAATCAAAATTTTTGTTCCTCAATGCCTCAGACAAAACAAATCCGATCGAAATGAAATTTTGCGGATACATGCAAAATACTCATTAGAAGCCTAACATTTCATAGCCATAGTGTTGACAAAACCAAAGAAAATTCGTGATATTGAATAGAAAAATCAGTAGATATATTTTCAAAAACAAAATATCCGATTTGAGTGAAATGCATTTTGAGGGTAAAGTTTTTTATACTGAATGTAGATGAAAAATTTTAAGAAAATCGCCTGAACAGAAAAATAGAATGATTTTTTTTCTAAATTATCCATTTTTCGTATAATACAGGATGTCAATTCGATCGATCTGAAATTATTCAATTCAAAACCAATAATTTGAAGCAGTACGCTCGAATTCGTGACAGGGCCATAGAAAAGTATGTTTTAATATCGAAAAAATATTCTCATATTCTGAAGAAAAAACTCTCGATTGAAATGAAATATAGGTTGATGAGTTGAAATGTGAATTTTCAAAAGGATTGTGAAATCAGAACTATAGAATTTCGATATCTTCAGTTATCGATTTTTCTTACATTTCATCGAACAATTAGCATATCGTGCTGAGCTTAAGTCATATAAAAAAATAATAGGGTAATAGCGTTATTGCTTCACTAATAAACAAGCGTTCAAAAGCACCTGCTCAGAGCTTTCCTCAAATTCTTTTGATTTTGAAATAGAGCATTGTTGAAGCAAGAATTGTGCAGAGAAGTGAGTTTTTTCTGCGTTTTTTGTGGAAATTCTCTTTCTCCTGAATACGCACACTCCAGCATTCGCTATGAAATGAACATTAAATCATGCTTTAGGTGGTAAAGTGTAAGTTAAATCTGCCATGTATAAAAAATAATTTTGCACCCCTAGAAGCCGCTTCGGCAATAGCTCTTGTGAACGGATTTCCAAAGGCAATATTCCGTATTTTTCAGCGCGCACTAAACGTCGTACATTTGCTTCAAATGATGAATAATGCTTCATAAGGTTTCTCGGAATTTATAGGCATTTTATGGAGTGCTCGGAACTCGACTTTTCTCGAGCTATGCAACAAATTCTCCCAGGTAGGAGATTCGAGGTAATAGTGACCTCCGTTTCCACCGCCGGAAAATTCCGGTTTATATTCGATTTGGTGGCAAGGGAAAAGCTCTGTGGCATTCAGAATTGAATATTTGCCCTACTTGTCCAGGCAGATGCTACCCGTCTCCGCTGCTTCCAGGCTTGTCTTGTTTTAGTTCTTTTTTTCAATAAAAAAGTTCTATTGCTCAACATGGAATGAGGAAATTTTCAGTTTATATTCCTCTCGAATGAAAATTGGAAAATTAATATTACAGTTAGTTAGCTATGGTATCATTGATGTGCAGAAATATTAGGTGTACAAATAAGTTTCCGCGGTTTGTCAAAAGATGGCCCCACCAGAAGGTTATGGAGAAATTGTCAGATGTAAAACGTAATATCCTAAGTTTAGTCATCTGGCAACACCATAACCTTAAAGTACTAGTGATTCCGTATCAGCATCACGTAATTTTTTTCGTGCAAAAATGTCAAGTTTTATTCCGAATAAGCATCATTTGCGGGAACTTTTGATTTACTTCTTTAATGTGAAAAAATCTGCAGCTGAGGCGCATCGATTGCTTCTAGAAGCATATGGTGAAGCTGCTTTAAGTGAGAGAAGTTGTCAGGAAGGGTTTCAAAAGTTTAAGAACGGTGAGTTTGACATTAAAGACAAAGAACGCAGTGGAAGGCCGAAAGTGTACGAAGACATGGAATTAGAATTACTATTGGAGGAAGATTCGTCCCAAACGCAAAAAGAACTTGCACTTACTCTACAAGTGACTCAACAAGCAATTTCACATCGTTTAAAATCGTTAGGAATGATTCAAAAACAAGGAATTTGGGTTCCATATGAACTAAAGCCGAGAGACGTTGAACGCCGATTATGCATGAGTGAAATGCTGCTTGCCAGGAATAAAAAAAGAGTTTTTTCCATCGTATAGTCACTGGTGACAAAAAATGAATTCACTACGATAATCCAAAGAAGAGAAAGTCATGGGTTAAGCCCGGCGAACCATCAACATCGACAGTTAAGCCAAATATTCATGGAAAAAAACTCATGCTGTGTATTTGGTGGGATCAGCTTGGTGTCGTGTATTATGAATTGCTGAAACCAAGCGAAACCATTACTGGAGCTCTCTACCGAACACAATTGATGAGATTGAGTCGGGCACTTAAGGAAAAACGCGCCCATTACTACTCCAGACACGACAAAATTATTCTTTTACACGATAATGCTCGTCCACATGTTGCGGCGCCGGTAAAAACATACTTGGAAACACTCAACTGGGAAGTTTTACCCCACCCGCCGTATTCACCAGACTTAGCTCCTTCTGATTATCACCTGTTCCGGTCGATGGCACATGGTCTGCCTGACAGCGCTTCACATCATATGAAGACACCAAAAATTGGGTAGATTTGTGGATAGCGTCAAAAGATGAAGAGTTTTTTCGACGGGGTATCCGAATGTTGCCAGAAAGATGAGGAAAAGTAGTGGCAAATGATGGAAAATACTTTGAATAAAACGTAATGTACTTTTCCTTTACAATAAATTCCTAATTTTTTATAAAAAACCGCGGAAACTTATTTGTACACCTAATATTTCTGCGGATTCATAAAAATGTTAACCTGATTAAGAGAGCGGCTCTCGAAATAATTTTGTAATATATCCAATTTTGAATATCTTCACTTTGAGAAGATTTATAGTTATTTACTCAACTATGTTATTAAAGACAGCGACTAGTGGTTAAGATATTTTAATGGGTGAGCGGAGCGAACGCGTTAATAGTTCGAGACCATTATTCGCTCGATTAATAACCGAGTTGATTACAAGATTTTTCCGACGATCTCAATACGAATTGCGTATGCATTCTTGATTGAAATACGTTCCCATTTTGTACAAGTCTTACATTTGACGTAATGAAAATTCTATGTATCTATGTTTCAGTAGAGTTTTGACATTTCTCGTAGTGCTTCTGAATACTTTGGGAACGGTTGTCATGAGGATTGCACATTAAAATAGCCCAAATTGAGCATTAAAAGGGGTCATTAATGATCAATTCCGTACACATTGAAATCACATTTTATTTCGAGGTCGACGGAAAAATACTTTTTCCGTCGACCTCAAGAAGGTGGGTTTAACGTTCAGGAAATTGATCAATAACGACGATTTTATTGCTCAATTTGCATTATTTTTGAGTGCAATTGTCATGGACAACCGAACATACAGTATTCAGAAGTAATACGAGTGATGTTGCAATTCTACTGAAACATAAAAATTTATAATATGTCAAATGCAAAATAAAATTTATTTCAATCGTTTCCGTTTTCTATTAAAATTGCACATTAAAATAGTAGAAATTGAGCAATAAAATGGGTCATTATTGATCCCTTCCGAATAAGTAAAACCCACTTTCATTTTTGGGTAGATGGAAAAAAATCATTTAATATTTCAGCAAAATATGAATGAAAACCCCCACAAAATATTTATTGAGCGAAAAAAACAGCTAACGAACCTGAAAATCGAATTAATTAACTGGACCTCTAACCTCTCAAGTCTTACTATATGAAAGAATGAAAATACAAAAAACCAGATGAGAAAATATTTCTTCTTCAAAAAGTTTAATTCACCCTATAGCTTAACGATTGTGTTCATAAACTCAAGGATATTGAAATCCAATATTCCTCAGGATTTTTTCATTCTTCCGTGAGTCCTGTCTCGTTGTCAAAGTTTCCAATTTTCACAGTAAGCTGAAATATAATATTTTCCCGTCCAAATTGATTGATGATACTTAAATTGTATGCAGAGTTCAAAGAAGGCTATGATAACCCGCTGAAAGCAAGTTTGGTTGTTAAATTGACTGGTTTTTCGAGATAAGAATAGAATCAACTTCCGAAAGGAATGATCTAGAAATTTGAAATTTTAAGAGGTTGTTGTGCAATTCTAAAATCGCGAATAACTGTTGTTATTTATCCTTTCCTTTTAATACATTCTTCTTAACAGTTCATTTGAAAAATTAATATTAATTCATTTTCGAATTTATCTTATAGGATTAGAATTTCATGGATGAATACCAGAAAAAATAAGTCGTTTTACTAGATTAATATACCTTCATTATTGAAAATTTTATTTTCAAGAAACATTTGTTTATCGATCTAAAATATTTTCCGAGTTGAATTTATCAAGTACTAACAACTTGGGGATTAAATATGGGATAAACATTATATTAAAGCAGTTTTAGAGAAGAGCAAACTTCCTGAATATTTTTCCATAAAAATCATCTGGTTTGACTTTTACAAATGAATTTTTCCATAGTATGTTCTCTCGAGATTAAGAAATGTAAAATAAAATAAAACACACTATTATTGTTTATTAAAATCTTCGGCTATCGATTTCGGAATTATTCCATCATCAGGCCACCTGAAAGTATACAAATGTGGTACATGTATTTATTCATTTAGGTTAGAGTATGCAACTTACTGTCTTGAATTAAAATGAACAAAAAGTGTTTAAAAACATTAAAAATATTAAAAATGGTTTTCCTCTCTCAGAACTGTTAAAATTTAGAATTCTAATCAACCTTTATTATCGATATATCTTTCTCGTGGGAATGTCAACTGAATATGGAACTATTTACTATAGGATATGTGCGAAATGTGATATTTAATATGTTATTATCGGTGGTCTATTGGTGGCGGAAATTTTTGAATTTTATTTATTGTTGTTTTTAAGAATCTGTGAGTTTGAAAATGCTTCTTCTGTCGAATTCTATATTATCATAAAAGTAATGAGTAGTAAAAATTTTTTTAAAAATGAAGACAACCAATTTTTACTTGATGATAATATAGAATTCGACAGAAGAAGCATTTTCAAACTCATAGATTCTTAAAAAACAATAATAAATAAAATTAAAAAATTTCCGCCACCAACAGACCACCTATAATAACATATTGAATATCACATTTCGCATATATCCTATAGTTCCATATTCAGTTGACATTCCCACAAGAAAGATATATCGATAATAAAGGTTGACTAGAATTCAAAATTTTAACAATTCTGACAGAGGAGAACCATTTTTAATATTTTTAATGTTTTTAAACAGTTTCTGTTCTATTTAATTTAAGACAGTAAGTTGCATACTCTCACCTAAATAAGTGCTACATTTGTATCCTTTCAGCTTGCCTGATGATGTAATAATTCCGAAATCGATAGCCGAAGATTTTAATAAACAATAATAGTGTGTTTTATTTTATTTTTCATTTCTTAATCATCTGCTTCGACATTCTATAGGTATTTAATATAAAGGAACTTAAATATTTCAATTGGTATGAAAACTTGCTTTGATTATGGAAAATGGTCTCCTAATAAATTTTTCAACTTTTTTTTTTGGTAGAGCGCAGAATATTTCGATCAAGAAACCATTCATTAACTACGCACTTCCTGTTCTTCGTTGACGTCTTGGGTAACATTAAATTGTTGACACCCTGTATATTCTTTAATGTATTTGAGACCAACTGTTTCTCTCACAACGCCATGTATGTTTCTTCTATAAACATTTTCCATTCTTGTTTTGTATTCGTAGCAATCTGATCTGAAAACGTAGTGTGAACGAACTATAAAAACATTTACATACATCCCACTCGGTGCGTGAAAATTTAGAACTGCCGTTTGTCATGCTGAGAATATAAATGGCCTCGTGAAAATGTAGAATAAAATCCGAATTAATATTCATTCTATATGACTTTGAGCAAGATGATTAATAGAGGAATCCGGCCGGGAATGGATCTCATTAAAAAACTATGATTTATAGGTTATTATTTCGAAGTTGGATAGAAAGTTCGGGATGTAATGTCAATCGTACAACTCGCACGAAAGCCGTTAGCTTCTTTGTTTTCATCTGGCAGAATTTAACATTTCGCCTGAATTTTATTTCCTACATATTTATTTTAAGGGTGTCCCATTTAAAAGTGTCCACCCTCAATAACTCAACAACGCATCATAATTTGTGAAAAATCTCAGAGGGGTCGATTTTTGATGAAAGGGTGACATGATCTGGCATACAAGTTCCTTGTTTCTACCAGCAACCTTCTGAAGAGGGTTGCGACCCTATCAGGAAATTTGATAGGGAAAGTAGGTACTTTTGTATCACAAATGTACCTATGCATGAATTCAAATTATTATGAACCTGCAGTTTGTGTTCTATAAAGTTTCACTAAGTTTTATCGGTACCATTATTTCATAAAACAGCCTGTAACTTAGTGAATATTCACTTTATGGAACACACACTGCTCGTTCATACAAATTTGAATTCATTCATACATTTTGGTTGTTACCCACTTTCCCTATTCAAGGTTCAGGTTGCAAACTTCTCCAGGGGGTTGCTTGTAGAAACAAGTTTTCCCAATATGAATATGTGTACAAGAGCTTACTCATTGAATGTGAATATACAGGGTGTTTTTTAATTGATGCGAAAGATTCAAGGGGATCATTCCTCAGAAATGCATTGTTTTCAAGATACAGGGTGTTGAAGTTTTACTTGAAAACTGACTGAAAAAGTGATACGCCACTGAGATATTCAAACTCACAATTATTCTCGAATTCTTCGTTCAATTTATGATAAAAAATTTCTTCTGCTTTCTTTTCGTGTGGGGTACCGTATTTATTCGAGAAAATAAAGCATCTTAACGTGTATTTGACGTTACTTTATGTAGTGGAGATACTACGTCAAGATGTTTTATTTTTTTACATAAAAACGAAGCCCCACACGAAAAAAACGCTGGAGATATTTTTCGTCATAAATTGAAATAATAATTCAAAAATTATTGTATATCCAAAAATTTCAGTAGCGTACCATTTTTCAGTCAGTTTTTAAGTAAAACTTCAACACCCTGTATCTTGGAAACAATGCATTTCCGGAAATATATTTATATATTCTTTCATAAAATATTCTGAGGTATCATCCCCTTGAATCTTTCGCATCAAATCAGAAACACCCTGTATACATATTGAGAAAATTCGTTTATATTTTCTTTGTGAAGAAGTTTGAATTTATGTACACCACAAATTTCATCTACTCCAATGCTCAACATGTTGAATAGTTGCTGTATAGTGTATGAAGGTTCAAATACTTCCTGAATGATTCAATCTATCTCATCCATCAATACACACCCTGTATATCAGTAGACGACTTTCGAACTTATCGTAGAAATTGAATACCAGTCCTGAAATCGTCCAATGCAAAGCCAGACTCAATTCCGAACCACGCTTATCGGTTTCGCTCTAAAGCTGAAGACGTGCACTACTGGCTCGCAGAAACGCTGTAAATTCACATTAAACATAACACTCCTGAAATGGAGGTTTGGTATTTCAGGATAATATTTGCTTACTTTAATTTCATCCCTTCAGAGACCAAGAGTGTGTTATAGTGCATTTAATGGTGAAAAATTATTCCTGCTGGTTTTCTAATTTCAGCTCTAATTTCTCACGAAATTTGCATGCAGTGTTTCGCGTCCTTAATTCGGAAGATTACGTAACTGGCCATAACGAGCTTGCTCCGGTCTGAGATTGTGATTTAGGACTCGCTCATATGAAATTATAGAAATATTCAGAGTTGGACTTTGATCTTTTTCTACTTAGTTCAGTTTAGCTGTTGCTTCATGAGGTTTAAATATCATTTGGGGCCATTTTTGTGTTTCAGCAAGAACGGATTTTAGTCAGTTGATTTAATCTGTGCACAAGCTGAGTTAACACGATAACTTTCAAAATAACTTTTGAATAAAATATTGCCATTGAAAATTTTTGTTCCTCAATATCTCAGAGAAAACAGCAACGATAGAAATGAAATTTCGCGGCCTCATGCAAGATACTATAAGGAAGCTTCATATGCAATTTTGTGCTTATAGTGTTAACAGAACCAAGAAAATTCAATTAGAATATTGAAAGGGGAAATCCCTATATTTCCACAACAAAATATCCGATTTGAGTAAAATTTATTTTGAACGTGAAGTATCTTATACTGAATTATAATGCAAAATTTCAAGAGAATCGCATAATCGGAACCATAGACTTAAATTTTTTTCTTAACAATCCTATTTTTCGAATAGTTCAAAATTCATTTGAGCTGAAATTTGCAGTAAGATGTTCAATAACAATTCGAAAGTGTATGCAAAAATTTGTGGTGTATAGTTGCGTCAATACAACACTCGAAAAGTCTATAGTAATATCGAAAAAAATCTAAAATTTCCATGAAAAATCTTTCAATTGAAATGAAATCGAATTTGAGGATGTAAATTGGAGAAGTAAATGATCATACAAATTTTCAAAAGGATTGAGAAATCAGGAAAATAGAATATTGATACTTTTAGTTATAGAATTTTTGTATATTTGATTTTTTTCTAACGTGCTGATATTTCATATTTATACATTTAGTATCAATTTCAAGTCCCATAAATTTTTTTTCAGCTTATAGCCTTATTGCTCTCAAAATTTCATTACAATTTTGATTGCTCAATAAGCTCTCTAATCATCTATTTCGGATCCAATTTCAGTGAATGTTTTCTTCCTATAAAATAAAAAAAAACTATCCAATAATTTCCTTTTCGCCTTACGGTCCATAGAGTTCAATAACATTCAGATAACAACCTCATAGAAAACCGATATGATTCAATACCAGCGACATCCCTGTCATCACAATGAAATTCGACGACAAGAAAAACAGCTGAAAACTCCTCCGCATTTCCATGGAAATCGGCCATCTCACAGGCCACTTATCGTAAAGCATAATTTGAAGGTTATACGTTTCCGATTCCTAAACTAGCACCACAAACGATACCGGGAAAACCGCATTTTCCGCTTTTCGCGGATGTCATGAAGAGCATGTAGTTTTCTCGATGTAACGGCCTGTTAACGATCTCGGAAAAACCTGCTTCAAAGAACTGGAAGATAACATTTTTGTTGTTGAAGGGTATTGGTTTTTGTCGCGTCGTTCCAGAACGAAATTAAAGTAGAGGCTGATACGGTTTTTTATTTTGTTTCGGGATCTTTCATTGGGCCTTTCGGGCCTTTCGGGAAATTGTATGATGTAATTTTGTTATTAGGGGCGATGATTGAAATTAGTTGATATATTGATTTTTCTGCCGTCCTCGAAATAAAAGGTGATTTTAATGTGTACGAAATTGATTATTAATGACCCATTTTAATGCTCAATTTTTTAGCCATTTTAATGTGCAATCCTCATGGCAACCGTACACAAATTATTCAGAAGCACTACGAGAAATGTCAAAACTCTACTGGAATATAGATACATAGAAATTTCATTATGACAAATGTATGTCTTGTGCAGAATTAAAATGTATTTCAATCAAGAATTCATACACAATTCATATTGAGATTGTCAGAAAAATCTTGTAATCAACTCGGTTATTAATCGAGCGACTAATGGTCTCGAACTATTAAATTATCTTGACCATTAGTCGCTGTCTTTAATAACCTAGATGATTAAATAACTATTTCCACCGACCTCGAAATAAAAGGTGATTTTGATGTGTACGAAATTAAACATCAATGACCCATTTTAATGCTCAATTTATGCTATATTTCAATGTGCAATCCTCATGGCAACTGTACACAAGCATTCAGGAACACTACGAGAAATGGCTAAACTCTACTGGAACACAGATACATAGAAATTCCATTATATCAAATGTATGTCTTGTGCAACATGAGGATGTATTTCAAACAAGAATGTATGCACAATTCATGTTGAGATAGTTGAAAAAATCTTGTAATCAACTCGGTTAATAATCAAGCGACTAATGGTCTCGAGCGGAGCGAACGCGTTAAAATATCTTGACCATCACCGTCTTTAATAACCTAGTTGATTAAATAACTAAGATTAGTTAATAGGCATTTATTAACATGTTTATTCGGAATACTGACTGACATAATCCGAGTAAGTATTCGTACATGAATTCCTTCAAACGAAACTTTAAGAAAAGCTCTAAGCAAGTGCTTTTGAGCGCTCGTTCATTGGTGGAGCAATGCAACTATTACCTCAACTTTTCGTACAGGACTTTATATTCATTAAAAAAAATGAAACTGAAAATATCAAACTACAATGTTTTTTTCAAGAGAATATTGCCCCTCGATATTACGATAAATTCTTCTATGGTTGTATCAACGCAACTCCCACAAATTTTTGCGTACTACTTTGAATTGCTATTGAATATTTCACAGCAAAATTTAAGATCGATCGAGTCGACAAATTCTGAATTTTTAGAAAAATGGATAATATAGAAAAAAATCTTATTGTTTGGTTCTGATAATGCGATCCTCTTGAACTTCTGCATGAACATTTAGTGTAAGAATCTTCACCCTCAGATTGTTTCACTCGGATATGATGTTTTATTGTGGTAATATAAGGATTTTTCTCTTCAATATTCCGATTTAATTTTTTGTGGTTCTGTCTACACTATGGCCTCGAAAGTTCATATGAGGTTTCCCATGATTAACCTGCTTGTGGCCGCAAAACATCATTTCGATCGGTTCTACGACAACCGTTTTGAGAGATATCGTGTTGACGGACGGCCTCACGGGCAGAATTGAATTTTACCACAGATTCGTCTCAGTGAGTCAAACCTTATCGTTTGGGAATATTTTCGGCTCAAAATTCGAAAATTACAGATATTTGGGCTAGACTTAATAGCACTCGTTTGGATAAAATTATGAGAGTTCAGGATGTTTCACACGAAAAATAAATTGATCCAGCTCACGTATGACCAGATCAATATGTAGAAACATTACTAATCTAATTAATTAATTAGAGTAACAGTTTCAATGTTCGTGCCATACATTTATGACTCATAATTACTTTCAATTGATTACACAGTGGAACCATTACACATTAGTCAAATAATTAATGAGTGTACTGAATACAGCGGCAGTTCAGTCAAAATATGATATTCCACTCGAATCGCATCAAAATAAATTCACCCCCATATCGAGCAGAGCCTGGCGATCGTCCAGAAATATCTGCCGCCGTCCTGAATTATCTATTCCGATCATAAATCCGTAAATTCAGGGTGGAAATTAAAACGTGACTTCATCCGCAATAAAAATAATGAAAATACCTCACGCGAAGAGGTGCATGGATCTCCCATCGTTGACGTAATATTTTTATGAAATAAACTCGACTAACTCGAGTGCACACTCGAAATGCCAGTGAAGGGTGGGGTAGACTTTGAACTTCGGCTTTCTGAATTTTAATAATAATTTAATTTCGATTTTGAGATGGTTTCAATGGGCGGGCGGTTCGAAATAATATTTTGCTTCGTTTCGTGTATGAATTTTGTGGGAAGGAAATCAAATTTATGGATGGAGAATGCAAATGTTTTCAAAAACAGAAAAAGTTTATCGGTCTAATCGACACCGACTTTTTTTCGTGAACTGGATGATTTCAGAAACTCGGTTTTACTTCAAGTTTCAATTTTGACTCTTGAAAAGATTATTTTGTTGTTTTTTTTACATTTGTATTGATTTATAATACAGGGTGACACAGAGAACTTGTCCGTTTAGAAATTCAATCGAATGAAATATAAAATTCGAAGTTTCAAAGATGGTATCTTTCGAAGTCGACATTTCGACACTTCGTTTTCGAAACTTTCTCTTTGACACTTCGTCTTCGACACTGTTGTGATAATTGGCTCATATTTCTTCGAAGTAAACGAACGAAGAGTTTCAGTGGTTTTGAACAGTTATGTCTACATGATAGGAATTTTTCATCCAGGGGTTCTATGGGGTTTTCAGCACTCCAGCACATAAGCCTGATTTAGCCCCGTGCGATTTTTTTAATGGAAATTTCTTTAGTCACATATTTATGATGATCGTCCCAATTAAGATTCTGACTTACTCGAAAAACAATATTCGTTTGTCTTTCACCAACATACCTAACAAAACGCTGGACAAAGTTGTCCGACATTTTCGAAATCGATTAATGTATTTTTTTTCTGCATTTTTTTGTACACTGTACAAAGTTGTATGGTGAGGTAAATAATGAAGTGAATGAGCGAAAATTCTTCCTATCTAGTATCAAAAAGCTAGTGACTATAAAGGGTTTTTCTATAAGAGGTGTTATTTCGAATAGCCCGCTATTTCGGTAGATGTTACGTCTGAATCTGTCATTTTTTGACATTGAAATTATTAAAATTCACTATAAAAATGGTGAAAATTTGGCAGAGATGGTTCGTAAAAATCGAACATTTTTGGGGTCGTCGTGAAGCACCTTGTCGGACCGCAATAAAGAAATTGATTTAAAAATTTGAGCTGTTGGGACAAGTTAGTGATGAGAAGAATAACAACCCTGCAAGTCGCTCAAGAACAGCCTTGAATATTTTCGGACCGTATTATCTCTCGAAGAGGTGATCACAATTGTCCACCTAGATCTTGTGATTTAACACCTTGCGACTTCTTTCTTTGGGGCCACGCGAAAGAAAAGTTCTACGCCAATAGCCCAGCGTCCATTCAAGACCTTAAATAAGGAATTCGTGAGGCTATCGAGGACATAGGGCAGCTCCTTTGCGATTTGGTTATGGAAAATTTCATTAAAACGTTATGGTCCTGTAAGCGTGGTCATGATGGTCATTTGCCTGATGTTATTTTCCACTATATTAACGGCATAACTTCTTCTTTGTAAAAAAATAGACATCCGATCATTTATATTGAAAAATGTTTTTTTTCTTTGAATATCAAAGTAACACCTCTTATTGGAAAACCATTCACCACTATTCCAATTTTAATTACCAATGGTATCTCATAATCACCCTGCGTTTATGTGTGAACTAATTATTTCCACTGTCTTCAAAGTTTGCTAATTCATAACCGTCTTCGCCCTTATCAGAAACTTCTGAACGGTTCCCAAATCAACAACGAGTCCCTCGAGATTTGGTAAATGACTTACCGAAATCTACTTTTCGATTATTAAACATCCCTAATCCAATAATCTTAGTGCTATCTGCTTCAAACTGCCGCGGGTCTAGACCTAATATGTAGGTCGAATTTCTTAGACCTCTCTCGCACTGAACCTCGAACAGAGGAGACTTGTTTAGCATGCATAATATCCGCCCCTGTAAAGTGGGTGTTGGATGGGGATGTGCATTAGCCAAAAATGGGGCGCACAGATGATTCCGCTCGCGCGTTAACCCCTCGGAGATCACGGATTTACACCAACGGGGATTATAAACTTATGTAAGATATTAGGACAAACTGTGGTATATATCGCAGTTATTATGATAACTCGAATGCTTTATGTCGGGGGTTAATGCTATGAACGGGGTTGTTGATGGTAATTGGCTGGATTGGGTATTTTTTCGCTTTGTTGCTTTCGGAGAATATGGAAACTCTTGGTCAGAGGAATTTGCGGAGTAGGAAATTCTGTTGAAGAAAAAGATATGGAAATATCAGTTTAATTTTTTCGCTATAATCAACTACAGTGGAACCCTATTACGAAAGCGTTAAATCCTCAAAAAAAATTCGTTATAAAGAAATTTCGTTAGAAATAGAAAGAAAATTTGTCAGCAATGTCGCGGACGACTTCACTGTTAAATTTAAGTTCATTATTCAAACTTAACACTTGCTTTTAGATATTTTCGCCCAACTTTCACACTAGCGTAATGGTTAGATTGAAACCAAACAGCCAGGGGTGTATTTGAAACTGTTTCAGAAGGATCTCTGCCCGCCTTAATGATTTATTTCAAGGTCGGGATTTATTACGTCCGGATAAATTCGGAAAAAAAACCCAACCTTAAACCTTCTTACCAATGCCCATTCAAAGAGTGATGTTTTTTTAATATTTCGTTATAGAGAGAATTTAGTTCGTTTAATAGGGTGTCTTTAACAAGGTATTTGTATTCAAGGTGCAATTTCTTGTACGAAATTCGTTATACAGAGAAATTCGTTTTACAGACGTTCGTTATAGGGCAGTTTCACTGTATAACATTTAAAGTTTATGTTTAGATTGTTTAGATAGTTTTGAAGATAATATCTGGCAAATGATGTCCATTATTGTAATCGATTTCGGAATGTCGGACAACTCTGTCCAGCATTTCGTTGGGTAGCCAAACGAATGTGGTTCTTCAAGTGGGCCAGAGTCCTGGGACGACCGTAATAAACATGAGATTTTAAATATCCCCATAAAAAATCGCAGGGGGGCTAAACCAAGTGAATGTGCTGGAACGCTGAAAACCCCAGAGAACCCTAGGTAGGAAATGGTCAAAAGTCAGTGGAACTCTCTGTCCGTTTTTCTTGAAAAAATATGGACCAATTACATAACACGCGACAGTACACAGTGACACGATGATAATGTACCTAGGAGGCGATCTTCAAGTTCTCAGGGATTTACAGCACTTTAACACAGTCGCTCGACTGTGTAATTTTTCTTATGCAGATATCTAAAATCACTTATTGATTGAAATATAATCTGGTAGGATTCTGCATTTCTGGAAAACTTTTAAGGTTTTCACTCCCAGTCTCTGAAACAGAAATAATTAAAAAAATTTCGATTAAGATCAAATGCTCCTGCGAAAATCTTCGCACCAATTTGTTAGGCAACAATTTTGTCAATACCAATTTGCTCCTGACAAATGAGTACAAAGATTTTCGCAGGAGCATTTCATCTTAATTAATTTTTTTTAAATTATTTCTGTTTCAGAGACTGGGAGTGAAAACCTAAAAAATTTTATAGAAAAACTAAAATCACTTGTTCTGAATGACCGTTCCAGTACTCTGACCCACTTGAAAAACAACATTATTTTAGCTTTCGTCAAAATACCTAACGAAATACTGAGTTTCGATTCGACAATATCGGTATGACATTTCAGTTATTGATACCAAGATCTCTTTAGTTTGACGCAATCGTATAATAACTGATATTTTCGAACCAGTCAAGTGCGAACTGAAAATATGATGTCGTGTAGGTTGATCAAAACTAACGAGTAGAGGAACCAATGATAGAAAAAGAATATCGTGTTCGATGTAACATTCAATTAAAATGAAATTGGTTCAGATAGCATTAAGCTCTAGCCGGATATCCGGAAACTCATCCGGTTACCTTTTGACAGCTTGTTTGGTAGCAAATGAAACTTTCTAATAGACATACGACCTACAGATAATTCCGAAGTTGTTTCTGGAAAAAGTGTGACGAATTTGAACCTTCCTCAATTCGATTTTGAATCAGAAATGACATCAATTCATGAAGAGCAAATTATTTTCAGAGATTCATGTGTACTTCATTTTTCGTAATCATTATTGAAAAGAACAATTTTCAATATGGATCGTAACTCAAAATCAACAAATAATAAATTTTATAAAAGCCCATCCTTGAAGTGATACAACAAGTTTATATTGGAACCTTATCGTGATTATCTAGGTGACTTTTTTCAACATAACAATGTCAATAAATGATTTAAGGTTCCTTTGCCATGAAATAAATAAATAGAATCATGAAGTTAAAGGATGAAAATAACTAAAATGAACCAGCAACATTTTGAAAACATTTATAGGCCAAGCAATGGAGGTTTTTTACGTGACAAAAATACTACCTGAAATCTGACTGTGCAAACATGCAATAGGTAGTTTCTTCACGATTTTCATGAAAAATTCCACTCTGAATCGTCTTAGGTTTTTTTTGAGAAGCGAAATATAGCAAAAAAAATCCAAAGTTTTGCTTTTTCGCTTAAAAAACGTGAAGTATTGATCTGATCGAAAAGCTGTAGGGGCACTTTTTGTAGAGAATTCAAAAACAAAAAAAATGAGAGGTGACACGTCTCAAGCGGATAATTAGTTTCCGAGAAAAGTCCAAAAAACTGGAAAAAAACATCAATTTTTCGAAAATTCATAACTTGGTCAATTTCTGAGATGAAGCGTAGTTCCTCTGAATTTAAGTAGTTATTAACATATACTTTATTGGTGCACAATTACAAAGCTGTCGGATAAATAGTTTTTGCACAATCGCAGTTTTCCGAATTCGACGTACTTTTTTCAAGAAGGTCGTGATACTCGGCTACTTGTCGGATTTGAATTTTACAAAAACCATTTCAAAGAAGAAATAAAATTCTTCGAATCGTATAGTCTCTCGATACCGACCGATAATGTTAGTGGGTGAAAAGCGGCGTCAAACAGGAGCCAAAAGCCTCGAATGCATCAAACTAGTCGCGGAGGGGGAGTCGCCCGTTACTAGTTTGATGCATTCGAGCCTTTTTGCTCCTGTTTGACGCCGTTTTTCACCCACTAAACATTATCGGTCGGTATCGAGAGACTATACGATTTGAAGAATTTTATTTCTTCTTTAAAATGGTTTTTGTAAAATTCAAATCCGACAAGTAGCCGAGTATCACGACCTTCTTGAAAAAAGTACGTCGAATTCGGAAAACTTCGATTGTGCAAAAACTATTTATCCGACAGATTTGTCGGATAAAATATATGTTAAACTACTTAAATTCAGAGGAACTACGCTTCATCTCAGAAATTGACCAAGTTATGAATTTTCGAAAAATTGATGTTTTTTTCCAGTTTTTTGAACTTTTCTCGGAAACTAATTATCCGCTTGAGAGTGTCACCTCTCATTTTTTTTGTTTTTGAATTCTCTACAAAAGTGCCCCTACAGCTTTTCGATCAGATCAATACTTCACGTTTTATAAGCGAAAAAGCAAAATTTTGGATTTTTTTTGCTATTTTTCGCTTCTCAAAAAAAACCTAAGACGATTCAGGAGTGGAATTTATCATGAAAATCGCGTAGAAACTACCTATTGCATGACTGCACAGCACAGTCAGATTTCAGGTAGTATTTTTGTCACGAAATCGACCTTTCGATAGCTCTATTGCTTGGTCTACTGAATTGAAACAACTAATAAAGCGGTATTGTTTTCGGATTTGAATAAGCCAAGAAAAAGAGGCCTTAAGTCAATGTTTTTTATATTCTTTAGCTCAAGAGCTCACTTTCGCATTTCTCCCATAGCTGTATGTATCTTGAATAGATTCAGAAACTTGTTCGTCTGCATCGTGGTGCGCTTATCTAGTGACGACAGCGCGGTGTGCGCGTATGTGGAAAATTCAAATATATAACAAGTCCAGATATTCCAGGGACGCAGTGACAAGGGGGTAGTGGCAAGAACAAGTTACCCGGGAAATATATTGGCCGAATTTGCATCTTGAGACGTAATTCGTGTGCGAGCGGCAAAAAATTAACTCCCCCATCACCTCAGAGCAGCTGTGGTTATAATCGGGATTGAATTCGGGAAAATTCCCCATTACTATAATCCCTGGATTTTCGCGGGGAATTTATCGATAGAAGAGAGGGTATTCCGGAGTCCCGATGCGTGAATTCTGAAATGAAATGATTGGAATATTCCCCCTATATATTGTGAAGTTCTTGTGGGTGTTAATGGGGATTATGCTCGGAAATTCCACTGATTTTACGAAATATTCAGGTATTTACCGACGCGTCAATAAATACTGATGTTCGAAATAATTTTTTCGTCATGGAATGAAATGGACATGATGAATTGATCAGACACTACTCGAAGTTATTTTATCGTGGATGGATGACATAAGGGAATGAAAGTCGTTTTAAATTTCAGCTGGATCTTCATATCGCACCCCGGTGCGACACTGTCACTTATGCAGAAATGTAGTTTCTGAGGAGAAGCTTTTAAACTTTGACACGACATGAAACAATAACTATAGAAGATAGAGATGAGACAATAGCTTTCACTACAATGTCAACTTTTAACTTTACTTTTGGCTGAAAAATAATCACTAAATACCGTAAAAAATATACTATACGATTCTTTAACATTTCAGCCCCCACAAAAGTGACGTTTTGGCATTATCGAAAAATTATAACTGTAGTTGTGTCACACTGAGTTATGAAAAAACGAGAACAAAATGTTTACTGATTCTTATTCCAAATCACAACAACATGCACACTTGTTGAAAATAATTAAAAACTCTACGAAATGAACATACACTTTTTTACAGTTCTACATTGGTGTAGTTCAAAAATATTTTGATATTGGAGAAATAATGTCACAACTACTGCCTCTTGGGTCACTATTGCTCCAGAATCGAAAAAATATTATGACACAATTACCTTAGTAACAGTGTAGCTCCCAGCGTAACCGTGTTTCGCGCCAAAACCACAAAGACACTGTCGCCTGTTAGGAAACTATGCGTACTACAGACAGTAACGATAACGTTATTGCACCAAGTAAAGGGGTGCTTTAGGACAACTAATATATATTTAACTCAATTTTGCATTTTTTGCATAAGTGACAGTGTCGCACCGGGGGTGCGATGAAGAAATAATGCCTCAAAATGGGAAGAGGTCTAACCAAAATGAAATGCTCTTGCGTTAGTTCTTATGCGAATAAAATTCTAATTTCAATTCATAAAATTAAGATCTTCCGAAATCGATTAACAATTGTGTAGGTATTGACAATAATGGGCACCATTTGTCAGATATCTTCAAAACTGTCTAAACACAAACTTTTATTTTAGTTGTCACTGTTGTTCTTATTTATACAGGGTGTTTCTGAATTGATGCGAAAGATTTACGGAGATGATTCCTCTGAATATATTATGAAAGAAAGTTGCCATAAATGTAGTTCCGGAAATGCATTGTTTCCAAGATACAGGGTGTTGGAGTTTTACTTAAAAACTGACTGAAAAAGTGATACGCCACTGAGATTTTTTGAACTTACAAATTATTTTTGAATTATTCGTTCAATTTATGAGTGTTTTTTTCGTGTGGGGTTCCGTTTTTATGTAAAAAATCAAACATCTTGACGTAGTATCTCTAGTATATAATGTGTTAAAGTAACGACAAATACGCGTCAAGATGTTTAATTTTGAATGAAAAAACGATACCGCACACGAAAAGAAAACAGAAAAGATTTTTTATATCACAAATTGGACAAATAATTAAAAAATAAATGTAAGTTTAAAATATCCTAGTGGCATTTTTAAGTAAAACTTCAACACCCTGTATCTTGGAAACAATCCATTTCCGGAACTACATTTATGGAAACTTTCTTTCATAAAATATTCTGAGGAATCATCCCCTAAATATTTCGCATCAATTCAGAAACACCCTGTATAAATCAAAATTCATTGCTATAAGAGAAATGGTGTCAGCGTCAACGAACAAAACGATAAAAATTCAATTTCAATTTTCTCCCTGGGGAACAGCATGAACTCCAATTCAGATGGCTAAACAATTCACGTATTTATTCTTATATTGTTTTCATATTACGGCAGTGTGGCGGTGATGTGAAAGCTGCAATCGACAACTTGCATTTCTTTCTTGTTACTTTCCAGAAAAATACAAACACATCGAGGTAACATCTGAATATGGACTTTCGAATCAACACACTCGCGATTGCTTTCAACGCTGATCGAAAATAAAATTTTCCAATATTTTTCTGAAGCACTAACTTGGCGAAAAAGTGATACCAAATATCAGAGGTCAGGAGTATAGTATTTTTCATTAGTGTGTCCAACCTGGGGCCAATTGGACCGAATACTTAGCAAATTTTCATTTTCTAATATACAGGTTGTTTCCTAAATGCGGCAAAAATTCAGGGGATTGTTCCTTGGACTATTCTAAGAATATCTTGTCCTTTGATGATTTTTGAAAAACCTCTTTGTTTCGAAGATACAGGGGAAACAAAATTTTAGATAATAACATTTTATTATGAAAAATTACATGAAAATTTAACTTAACCTAAAAAACTGTTTGAAAATGACCACCTCTAGCCAAAAAAACGAATTCAAATGAAAACCGTGTTTATTCTGTATTCCTTTACCATCTGAACTTATCAATTTTAAGTCAAAAACTGGCCGTTTTTAGTAATTGGAATTTAAAAATAAATTGTACCTACTTAGTAAACACAGTGCGGTACGCATTTTTATTTAAACTATTATTAATTTTAAAAATATGAAAAATGGTTGTTCGCCCTGTATCTTCGAAACAAAGAGGTTTTTCAAAAATCATCAAAGGACAAAAACATGCTTAAAATAGTCCAAGGAACAACCCCCTGAATTTTTGCCGCATGTTTAGGAAAACACCCTGTATATTCTTTTGAATTGAGACCTAACGAAATAGAATACTTGAAACAAAAAAGTCCCTGCTGAGGTTAGTGCAAAAACGGGTACCATACTATTCTGGCGTATGATACCAGAGCACAGGGAAAACCTCAGTAGAAAAAACCCTGTCTCGCCGTTTTTACATAATTGAAACTTAAAACTATTCGAATAAATACCTTCAATATTTAGATACAAAATACTTAATTCATGCTCTTGGGCCAGGAGGGTGTTTTAAACCAGGTCTGGCATTCCAAGTGATGAATTCTCAAATCTGCTGTTCTTCTAAGACCGCTACAGGACCTTATTGAAGGGTCATCATCTCCCATAGATTTAAATAGTAGTATTTCATCCTAAATATCGAATTCAATTTCGGAATAATGATAAAAAACGCGGGACAAACTTATGTCAGTTCAAATGAATTACGTGCACGAAACGCATCATAATTGAAATGTACAATGTGAAAAGTCAAATACAAAGTGAAAAGTACTTCGCGGAAATTAAATGTTGGGAGAAATGTTTTGCAACATATGTATTTAATTTTCACCTTTGAAATTTGTCAGAATACAAAGTGCAAAGGGAAAAGTTTCAAAGTATTTTGGTGCAAGAGGCCCCTTAAATGACCTGTGTAGGAAAAGAAGATGGATTTCTGAACTAAAAACTCTTTCGTGAACTTTTAAGATTATGCCCTTCTAAAACGTTTATTCAGTTATTGGATCGATACCTAACATACGTCATACTTTACACAAGATAGTAATTAAATCAAGTATATAATTTTTTGATCAGTAGATATCTGAGATTCCAGATCTTGATATGATCAAAAATGCATCTTAAACTTGTTATAACAATAAAGGACCTAGATAATAATCGACGTCATTATTTCTCTTAGAGTTTCTCTCGATTCCCAACAGAAGAGAACTCTGTCGATTTTTTCCCGCTGCTCCAATCAAGATAGACTTTCCTGGACAATCCCAATAAACCACTTCTAGAACTTCATCCAGCGTGCCATGAAAGTTTGTGTACAGTCAGTCGAATTGTCTCAAGTTTTGGTGAGAGCTTCATCGCTACCGCAGAATCGGGTTGGATTTTTTCCGGAAGGGCAAAAAACAACTTTAACTGCCAAAAGTCTTGATTTATATCACCACGTTCGTTCCCCAGAACAAACCTTATACCAATTTTGGATCCAAATTTCTTCTGCTTCGTTACATCGACAATATTAACCATTTGTTCGTTTCACAAATGAAAGAATGTGTTTGACCTGAAATTCTTGATAGAGCAAGAGCCCGTGAACGCCAGACCTTCGTTATTTTATAAAAGCTGAAAACTTGTCTACGCATGCTCCCAACATAGGTAAGAACGATGGACCATTATGAAGTTTGGGTTACTCTGGCTTTGGCAGGTAAAGGTATTAAAGGGGTGTAAAATACTGATCTAATTTCGTCAAATTATAAAGTGTGATTTTTTGATATTACCTTTAGAATATTATAAAAATCACGTCATTAATTGCCAGACACTTACTATAGTGGCAACCCCTTGCCAGACACCCTTAATGTTCATAAATTATATGTTATTCTACTTACGTTATAGTATAAAAGCTGTTTTTATATATGATACTTGGGCAATAATAAAAGATAATGTTTCCTCATTAGCCAGACATTTTTGATAGTGCCAACCCTTTGCCAGACAAGCTTGTAGTTTAGCTGCAGGTGCGAGCGCGAGACAGTATTTATGAGTGGGTACGAGTGAGACGGCATGATTATAATGACTTATGCGAATAAAATTTTTGGTACAGATTTATATAACTAATCATTTAAGTAAATCTCAAAAACATCTGAAGAAAAAGACATTGTTAAAAATTTAATTTATTCTATTACAATTCAATTTAGTTGTAGCATCGAATGTTTTCCTTCAGATGTTTTTGAGATTCACTTAAATGATTAGTTATATAAATCTGTACAAAAATGTATTTGCATAAGTCATTATAATCATTCCGTCTCACTCGCACCCACTCATAAATACTGTCTCGCGCTCGCACCTGCAGCTAAACTACAAGCTTGTCTGGCAAAGGGTTGGCACTATCAAAAATGTCTGGCTAATGAGGAAACATTATCTTATTATTACCCAAGTATCAAATATAAAAATCAGCTTTTATACTATAACGTAAGTAGAATTACATATAATTTTATGAACATTAAGGGTGTCTGGCAATTAATGACGTGATTTTTAATCATATTCTGAAGGTAATATCAAAAAATCACACTTTATGATATGACGAAATTAGATCAGTATTTTACACCCCTTTAATACCTTTACCTGCCAAAGCCAGGGTTACTCAAACTTCATAATGGTCCATCGTTCTTACCTGTGTTGGGAGCATGCGTAGACAAATTTCAGCTTTTATAAAATAACGAAGATCTGGGGTTCACGGGCTCTTAGACTATGACTACATAAGATTAAATTGAACGATGCGTTTTCACTTCTGGTCTGCATCAATCACATTTCATTAAGTTTTTGGCAAACCTGTTCATTCTGCCATTCTGACTTCGTCTATTGGATTGTTGACACATGTTGCTTTTTTGGAATAGTCCAATTGTTTTTCAGATTACTGCTAGAGCACTAACAGAACACCAAAAGAGGACATAAAAACACCCCTTTCAATCCTTTTCGTTTGGTTCTTTTACGTCTTTATACTTAAAGCAGCGAGTATTTCTCCAGAATTGAATGCGAAAAAATAGGAGAACTTTATTCTCGAAAAATCTATCCCACGAAAACAATAAGATAAAGGGTTGTTATTTTCAACCCCTGAAAATGAAGTTATGGGATCAAAAAAAATTGTGCTAGTGACATCTACTAAATGGATCATATTATGTATAGTTTCATGAATCGGTGTTAGGACTCCTAAAAAAATTAAAAACTGTCAACTCGTCATCGGCTTCCAAAGTTTATATCTTGAAAGGGGGGTCGATTTCGAAAAAAAATTATATGAACTACTTCTGCTTATTTTCCTCGAGGAATAATCTTCCTAAATCCCTTGTATTTGTTTACAGACCCTGTATGTAATTCGGTGCGGATCAGAGCAATACAGAAATAAAAAAAATTCATGAAAGATGGATATCTGAAAAACTATTCCACTTGGAATTTGGAGCGTACATTAGAATGATGGATAAAAACAAGTATAGAAAAATTCGTTTATAAAAGCAGATGAAAAATGTGAATTTTTTCAATATTAAAATGCAAATCCCATCTTAAACATTTTTCAATTTCTATCACGAACAAAAACAAACAAGTGGGAGTTGATTTTTCTCCGCTTACTTTTCACAGAATAAATTCCAAAATTGTCATTTCGTCAAACTCTAATAACCCCATCAAGACTCCTCAGTGATTTCGTCTTCTTATTTATTCCGAATCCAGGACCAGGACCTAAATATTCATTTATAAATGTTATTCGTAATTGCAGAAAAAGCGTTACCTCGGAGGTCTCATTCCCGCAAGATAAACAACATTCCGAAATTCCATTTCTAAGACCGCGGATATTGAATTTCATTAATTCACCGACTTAAGCGAAGAAGTAAAAATTGTTTCGACGATTTTCACCGGTATAAATTTGATGAATTCCTGACGAAAGGAGAAGGACCCAAAACTTTCATTAAGCAACGGACTCGAAAGTTGTTACAAAGAGGTTCTTAACGCGGAAGCAATTTCGTATGTAAATTTGTTGGGGAAATATTACTTTCTGTCCAGGTAGGCTTGAAAAACGGAACTTGCAAAAGCTTCAGAATTCTAAAATAGCAACAATGGAGCACTAGCAACAATCTTTTAGTTCAATGAATAAAAACAAATTCTGATACAATTAGAAATGATATGCACTAAAAAGAAAACCTAATAAATCATGTATATTGAGAAAAATATTTCGATATCATTAATCTTAATAATTCCACGAATTTTGTTCATCATGTTCGCTTTACAGTAAGACTGACAACTCTTTCAAACATAGATAGTGGTTCTAAAGTGGTAAGTCCTATATGCAATATTGATGAACCGATATAATTGGAGGTATTTCTAATTAATATATTAAAGCTTGTATCGATTCCGAATGAATTATGCATAAAAGCTAATGACACTGTTAGCCAACATACTCTGAAACTAATATTACCCATTACAATCAACCGAATCGCTTAATCATTATGGTAATAAGAATGGAACATTGATGTGATGAGCAATAATCCATTAGTTCAATTGCACAAGCATACAATGTACTATACCCTCAATTAATTTCAGGATTTCGTTAGAATGCTTTGATATCAACCTATTCAATCAATTAATATATGCAGTATCTCAGGAGATTCGAAATTATATTTTGGAAA
Source organism: Propylea japonica (assembly GCA_013421045.1). NCBI lineage: Eukaryota > Metazoa > Arthropoda > Insecta > Coleoptera > Coccinellidae > Propylea > Propylea japonica. The sequence goes on from CM024240.1 coordinate 34,018,862, forward strand.
TTATTCCTTTGAAAGAAATGATGAAAAACGAACTCTGTATATTAGTGTTCTGTGAACACTGACATTTTGGTATATATTAATAATAAATATTTCCGATTAGTGTGATTAGTTATTAAAATAATGTACCATTATGATGATTATACACTGTAGTTCCCTTAAACACGGTCTAATGTCGCTAATTCTAATATTTCAATTCGTGAAAATTGACAACTCTCAAATTCACTCCAAACTGCAAATGACCGCCGTTTGCCTCAACATTTTTGACATGTTCGCCATCTAGTTTAGTATTATAAATCTATGCATTGTCACGAGAGCTTTTCAACGAGCCCATAAACGACATAAGTGTGCACTCCAAAAAAAATTAGGTTAGGCATTGCAGCTATGGGGTTGAAGAAAAAACGTTCTATTTCATCGCTGGAAATACGTTTAAAATCAATTCACGTGTTTCAGTTTTTTTTGGGTCATGATTTGAAAGATTTTAATTCCATTGAAGACTTTCGCCCATTCCTTAGAAACTTTATAGGTTTTCACTCCCAGTCTCTGAAACATAAATAATTAAAAATGTTTGATTAAGGTGAAGTGCTCCTGCGAAAACCTTTGCACTTATTTGTCAGGAGCAAATTGGTCTTGAAAAAATTGTTGCCTAACAGTAAAACTGAAAAATAAAACAAATTAAAATGATATTGTAACGTTCGGTGGCTATATCAGACACCTTCTTCAGACAAACTCTAAAATTCTTCAGAATTGTGTATTTTCTCATTTGTAATCTTAATCAAACATTTTTAATTATTTATGTTTTAGAGACTGGGAGTGAAAACCTATAAAGTTTCTAAGAAATGCAGAATCCTCCCAGAATATATTTCAATCGATTTCGCCCATTCACCTACTCCCCCCCTCCCCCATTTCCTAATGTTGTCACATAAAAAAATGCCCATTACGTCTTGAAATCACCTTCCCACCTTTCTTTCATCCTATGTTTCATTAATTAAAAAAAAAATCCTGCCTCATGTTACTGCGAATAAATGACACAAAAATTTTTATAAGCTATTTGAATTGTTCCAAAATTATTCACACTTTTAGTGAGAATGTAAGCTGTAAGACACAGCTATAAGACACAGTCTTGAATACTGTTCCCATTTTGATGCGGCACCTAAACATGTTCTGAAGCTGTTGGATTCTGTCCAAAAAAAGGCAATTCGTCTCGTCGGTGATGCTTCGCTCACTTCTCTGGAACACCGTAGAAGGGTTGGCGATCTGTCTCTATTCTATCGATATTTTCATCAATCGTTCCTCCTTTGACAGTCTCTTCGAGACTGACCCTTCAAGTTTGATCTTCGCACCCTATGTGGTCACTTTAGAGACCTGCAGAACATCCTTTTCAAAGATTCGTACATCCAACGAACAGCGAGGCTTTGGAACACATTGCCTAGGGAGGTGTTCCCAGAGGTATATAACCTCCAGAAATTCAAAAAAAACACTAACCGTGGGTTTCACAAAGCTTGATCGGGCAATCAAATCGTTGATTTTGGTTAAAGTCGATGGGTATGTCAAAAATGAACTGAAAATTGCACAAAAATGATGACATTTCAATAATCAAGGTGATTGGACTTTTGTGAAACCCGGCTTTATTCTTTTTCTTGGTTCTCTCGATTGTCAGGATATCTCCTTTCGTGGGAACCTGAACAAAAAAGAAAAATACATTCCCACATTTCTAATTTACTCACAAGAGCAACAATCCGTCGATTCAAATGGAAAAGAAACGGTTCAGAAGTACCCTAACAGAGGACTTATTATCTACTTCAATTACCTGTCCGATTGGAAATCGTACAGATGCCCAGACCCCCCGGAGAATTCCAAAATGGACATTAAAATTGCGGACCAGCCATCGGCAATTGGCTCTCAAGCCGGTGGCATATGTCGATATCACATTTTATAATCTCACACATGGGACTTTTTATGCAGAGATCCAGGTTCATCTGTATCCGGATCTGCATACCAATCGACTCTTTTCTCCGGAGGAATACGATAATGTTGGCTCCATCGCGACCGATGGAAAAATCAGGAATACCAATTTCCTTTATCTATTCAACTGCGACTACTAGCGCGACTGCGACGTATTTTGATATTTCGTTCTGTTGAAAAATGCACGCCAGGATTCGTCGGTGCCTTCTGCTCTTAGCAAGGGACGGGATTAAATTTTTAGATCGAGACATCTGTACTTACTTGTTGTTTTTGGTGGGTAGTCTGAGGGAATTGAACTCAGGTCAATATTATAGAACCAGTCGTGTCGCAATTTTACAATTTGTGTGGTTAGAGGCATTTTTCTGTCAGTGAATCTTATATTCTCAGCTGGTATGCTATTCGTTTGCACTATAATCCTTTTTTTGTATCTTCAATATAAGCCGGAATGTTTTGATAAACTTTGTCTTTGAGACATCCCCAGAGGAAGTAATCTAGTGGCGTTAAGTCGGGGATCTTGGTGGCCGTTTAATTATACTAATGTTTCCAAATTTTTCGTCCTATTTCCAAATAACCACATAAGTGGGATGAAAAGAATAGTATGATAAAATTCGATCTGTCACGAGTTCTTAACGAGCCAAACAAGACATAAGCCGGTTTCACAAAACTCCAATCAGCTTGATTATTGAAATGTTATAATTTCTGTTCAATTTTCAGTTCATTTTTGACACAAATCATCGACTTAATTCAAAATCAACGATTTGATTGCCCAAACAAGCTTCATGAAACCAAGGAATATATTTGCATTTGAACAAAAAAATAGCTGCTATTGGAGCTAAGGAGTTGAACAAAAATATTTCATTTTATTGCCAAAAAATCGATTTATTTGAAATCAATTCACGTGATTCGCCTATAAAAGTCAGTGATTTAAAAGATATAAGTTAGGACTTTCGCTAACCCTTGTATAGGTGTGTGATTCACTTATAGTTTCAAGTGATTTATTTCGAGCTATAACGACGTACGAGGAAGCATAATTAGTGGGGATGACGATTCACATAAGAGTGGCAAGTTGGCATCGTTGTTAACTGTAATTCAACATTCAACCAGTGAAATAAATGCTAACACGTATGTCACACTCAACCGCCAATTCTTATCGTTTGAATTCGCTAGCTTATTTTGGTGAATTCAAAAATGTTTTTCAGAAAACCTGACTTCAAAAAAAGGGTATAATCACTAAGATTTTTTGGGGGTCCATTATTTCTTCTTCAATGATTTTTTCTGGAAATCACTGACAATTTTCTTTGATTTTAAAGATGAACAAATCTTTTCTTGCTTCAATATGCAAAAAATCAAAGAATAAATTGAAGGAAACTTACAAAAGATGTCCCATTTCTGTTTATGAAAGTTGTTTTACGTTAGTTACCCCGCTGAAAGTGTTATAGCATAACAAATCAAATGAGATTCTTCAGAATATTGAATGTACTTCATATAAATACTGTGTTCATTTTGATGCAAAATTGCAGTGGAAGTTTTACTTTCGAATGAATAAAAAACGTATGGTCAGATAGGTATATTTTGTGTTTGAACTTCTGTTATTGCTTTGAACGAAGCAATATTTCAAATTTCGAATCCTTTGAAAACTCCTCTCAAAAGGAAATTTTTGTAGTCCTAAAAAATACAAAGACCCGAGGGGAAAACCGTATCGATTTATACTTCCGCAAACCCTTTCTACGAGCTCACTCCAGAAAATGATATCGAAACACTGAAACATTCTTTCAGATTATATTCCGATACCGGTCTGGGCAAAAAAACCGGACGGAAAATTATTCGCTCCAGTGTTTCATTCGATTTTCTTTTATTCTTGCACGTCAAAAAAATTGTATGTTAAACATGCTCCTTATGAAAGGAAAACCAAGTTAATTGAGGAAAGTTTTATCAAGTTTTAAATAAAATGCAGATTCAATTTTCTCATTTCAACTCTTTCCTGACAAATAATTGTTTGAATTCGAATCTGAATTTCATTTAAAAGACGACAATCTTATTTACACTAGCTGCATCTTATTGGATGATTGAGTTGGCAGTCAAGTGCCGTATATAGTTATTTTGTCGTTATGATGATAAAAATGGAGAAAGACGAATAAATTCGTCCTACTTTAAGTGGCATACCATACTGGTTTATTTAAGCCCAACGATAGGACCATTCATTCTTTTCCCATCGTAGCACGTAAATTTTTTCGAATATAACACTGTTTAACTGTATGGCAAAATTCTCTCCTTGATGTATTGAATTTCGTATGTTTCCGATGAGAATTTCCGAACATGTTTTATGGTGAAGAGTTTTTCAGTGAGCTTTTTCTCATTTTCAGTACGAAACTCTATTGAGAAAATTCGGGGGAAAAAATCCGGGTTTTCTTCATGCTTAAAATCCCGCATACCCTTTCTGCCAATTATTGAGGACCCACCTTATATGTTTTCACATTCCAATCAGAAGAACTGAAAATGATGAATACATTTTTTTCTGAATGAACATTCTAACAACAATACCTTCAAATGCAAATGGAACAGAGTTGAGTAATGGTCCGTTTTCATTGTGTTTTGTAATGGCAAAACAGTAAATATCTCATTTTGCCGGGCAACAATAATTTATCAAGAGGGGGCACTTAACCATTCATCAAATTTTCGGTTTCATTTTCTGACTCGAAGGCCGGGTGTGCTTCGGACTTTTCGATTAATTTATTTCTCCTGACCGAATCTCAGCAGGGCTATAGAACATAATCGTCTTAATCGATTCCATCAGGTTCGCTTGATTTAAAGAAAGTTTTCTGTGTTATTAACATTTGCTCATTTATTTTATCTGGGGATTGAATATTTGAGCCATATAAATTCTTCTAAGGTTGATAACTTTTTAGGGGTTCAATATAAGTCTAGAAGATCGGTGTAAAATAACACTTATACACATTGAAGTGATTCAACCCTTACTTTTCTATAGTGAGCAGTATTTAAATTTGATTTTGGACTATTATGTTCCACCAGCAAGTAACTGAATCAACTGTCAAGAATATTGAGGATCTTAAGATGACAGACAGTCCTCAACAAGTACCTAATATATACCGTAAAACGGGGTTACTTCGACAGCGGGGGTAACTTCGACACGTATAATATCATGCATGTTTTTTGCATATAAATTGACTTTTTAGTGTTTTTTCGGTTATCCATTTATTGTTTATTGTTACGCGTATCACTATTATTATCATTATTACTAATTTTTTGTTTTTATTATTATTATTTCTAGTTTTGTTTTTCCTCGTTGTTTCAGGTAACACGTACCTAATTTTTTTGTAAAATGCCGCGCACCTACGTCAAAAAGCTGAGATTTTTTTTTACTTGTGTTACCTACTTTATTTAAGAGTTTTTGTTTAGTTAAAAGGATGTTTTTTAGATTTGATTTATATGCCAAATATGCCTTACCAAAGTTGCTAAATATGTAAATGATTTTCTGCAAGTATTATTTTTAACAACCCATTTACTATTATTATTATTGTTATTATATATTTATTTTTACATTTTTCGGTGTCGAAGTTACCCTGGAGAAAGCTAACTTCGATTTTATGCATAATTCTGCATGGTGTCGAAGTTAAATTAAAAAAAAAGGTGAAGGGGGGGGTGGGGCCACAATAATTTTTTTAGTGAATACAACCAAGGCTTCAATTGTTACAATGGAATAGGAGCCAAGGTTGTCAAGCGTATAGTTTCCTTTACAGAACAACAAACATGCCAAAAACCTGTCGAAGTAACGGTATTTATATAAGTAGTGATAAAAACATTTCAGAATTTAGGAATAAATTTTTCTAGAAAGATTTGAAGAAAATTGCTTGAAAATAATGAAATTCACAAAATAATGTATGTATGTACTTTCATATTTATTTTTTGAACTATAATATTTATTCTGGTTTTTTATTTCAGGTTAGTACATATTCTCGAAGCTATAATGATACTTCGTGTTATGGTAAGTGGTAATTTAGCATGAATTTTTTTCTCAGAATGCCAGATATTAAGAAATTTCGAAAGAACATAAAAAATAGCACGAAAGATTAAGTTTATAGTTATGCAGTAAAAAAAAAGATGCGACACAACTTGAATTATCCGTTTAATAAAATATTCAAGATATTATGATAATGAATGTAGTGAAAAACGAAAAATTGAATCTGAATTTCAAGCAAAGAGTTCAGCAAGTACTGAAAGGAGTGCAACGATCAGAACATATCTGTTCCCTTATTCTCCGTTTTGAAATCACTGGAGAGAAAGAGAATTGAGTTCAGCTGTATTCTTTAGTTGAGTTCATAATTCTTCATTACAAAAATTAAACGGAGCAAATTATATCATTCATTATTGTTTTTCAAAATTTGGAAGATTTCCTGCCACTAAATGAAAAAAGTTTCACTTTAGAATGAAGTAATCAAAATATTTGAGATGCTCTGACCAAAAACTCCATTCCATTGTCCATTTTTCTAAATTCATCTATATCAAGAAAAAACATATTTCAGAAAATTATGACTGGTATTAAGGCCAAAAATTGAAATTGTTCACATTTTGCGAATAATTACATATTGTAGAAAAATATTTCGAACGATAATCCATAGAATTTCAGTGCTAACCATACAAATAAATTTTTCTCTGATGTTCAATATTCTGAATAGGGGGCGCTTCAATTTCGTATACATTTTATGAGGAATAAACAGAATATTTCCTCTGACATGTCCTACCGTCCCTACTCAAGATCAAAATGCTTAGTTATTCCATTGTTGTTCATTGATGTGATCCGGTATGTCAGATACATAATATCTATAAAAATTCTGATGTGGGAATTTTTCACTTTCAATAGATTGAATTGAGAAGGTTTCCTCGATACCGTTTTTTTTCAGATTCGTATGAATCTTTTAGAGATCCCATAAAAAACTCTCGTGAAAATATCCCAAAAAGGGATAGAACGAAACTCGACATTTCTCATGTGCATTCAATATTTTACGGTTGTTGTTCGAGTCCGCTGCATTATAATAATAAAAAAAGATTGGAGCTTCGCCAGATAATACATGAAATGGTGTGATATCAAAGTGAGTAGTTTTTCATATGAAAAAGCGAAAGCCTCTGGAATTGTATTCCATAATATGAAAATGCCGAGCTGCATCAGCAAAATGAACATGAAACATTCACGTTAGGCCACTCACGAAACTGGGCGAATAGTGTTTTGTTTTCATGGCGAGTTTAATGGACATTTCAGAATATAGAGAATATTTCATTATACGAATTAAAGTTTTGTTGGAATTGTTTATGTCTGCATTTCTGGAGAACGTGTTCGAAGGAAAAATTTAGGAGAAAATTGAACCATCTACTCTGAATTGGTGGTAAAAAAACAGTTATTAACATCAACTAGGTTATTAGAGACTGCGACCAATGGTCAAGATATTTTAATGCGTGAGCGGAGCGAACGCGTTAATAATTCGAGACCATTAGTCGCTATATTATAAACCGTGTTGATTACAAGATTTTTCCGACGATCTCAACATGAATAGTGTATAAATTATTGATTGAAATACATTCTCATTTTTGCACAAGACGTGCATTTGACATAAAGGGAATTTCTATGTTTCCATGTTACAGTAGAGTTTTGACATTTCTCGTAGTGCTTCTGAATACTTTGTGAACGGTTGCCATGAGGATTGCACATTAAAATGGCTAAAAAATTGAGCATTAAAATCGGTCATTAATGCTCAATTCGTACACATTAAAATCACCTCTTGTTTGGAGTTTGGCGGAAAAAGTTATTTTTCCATTCATTAAGATTCTTGTAACTTGTTGAGTCAGTACACAACAGAAGAAGAAAATCTTTCAAGTACCTATTCAAAGTTCCATCAACTCGAGTTTATTTTCAACGACTCTTCAGAGAATTAAAAATAGATGATCTGAAAGCTGAAAGATTAGTGATTAATTAATGAAATAGAAGTTCATCCCAATTTTCCATCTTGTAAATGAATAGCTAGTTTTTTCTTAAATTCGATTAGTCGATAGTGATTTTCTTCGTAATATGTAGACTCGTTCCGCAAGAAACAACTACATAGCTTCAGTTTTGCGTAAATGTCTGAATATTCTGCTAATTTACGATAATGAGTGAAAACTGATATTCACATTTTATCAGAAATCGAAGTAACTTATGTAATTTCTTATTATCTCCGTTCGCAGAAAATGGCTTCATTGCTTCGTTAATATTTCAAGAGGTTTTCATCAGGGTTTCCCGAGGATCGAAGAAATAAAAAAATAATAATTGTGTTAATTTCGTATTTTCCGAACAAAATCTTCGTGTTTTCAAATGAAGACCTCGTGCAGGTATCCGTTTCATTCAATTCAAAATTTACAACATAAGCAAGTTATATGTTGGATTCCCCCTGTATTATTAAATATATATATTTTGCTGACTCCTGTGTTACGATACCAGGAACTATCCCATAGTAGGGAACACTAGTTTACTTGTTATGTTAATTAGATTAGATAAGACATTATTATACTGAATGTCGTGACTTTAACATTGTCCACTTTGGTTAATAATCAATAAAACTTTTTAAAAATCAAAGTTAATTATTTACAAACATAAGTGGCGCAGTCGGTAGGATACCCAAAACTTTTTTTGACCAAAATCGCAGAGAAAATTGTTTTCGTATCAACGATTAGTTGGGTATTCCGAAATTTTCAACGAACCTTGGCCCCAAAATTGACCAAGTTCAACCAGTGGTACAACAAAACCAGCGAGCGGAAGTCAACATCGCGGAAGCTCATAGTTAGGACAACCACACAAAGTCATCAGCTTTCAGGTGGAGAAATTATAGTTTGGTACGGAGTTTCTGGAACGAAACTGCCTGCTATAATCGCTGTATCCCCTGAAACGGAAGAAAAGAAGAAAGAAGAAATCTTTATGAAGCCAGTAGCGTAAGTTTCACATCCTTTTTCCCAAAAATCCCATCACCTCATTTTCATTCATAGATATATATAATTTTTTTTGTGAAAACTTGATTATTTTTGTGAATCGATTATACTTCGGTACAAATATATAATAAAATATTCATATGAACGATAATATTAGAGATCGTAGTCCTTTAAGAAGAGAAAACAGACAAGCAATATTGAATGACATAGAAATAGCCATTTCTTTGGCTCATCTGGAAACTCTTCACACATCTATCATTTCGCATGACGATCTAAAAAAGAACTACTTAAGATTCAACGAAAATAAATGAAAACAAATTACCTTTTTCAGTCGAAGACGAAAATATAATTTTATATTATGTTTGTACAAAGGTTAAGGGATTCATAAGTAATAATCAAGTCAAGTTCATTCTAGAAATTCCACTCACAGAAATAGATGATTACAACTATTATGAATTATTTCCATTACCAATCCTGAAAAATAATTTCTATCAAATTATCATTCCCCCACAAAAACCTTTCCTTAAGTGAAACAAAATACGCACTATTCAATAGACCTTGCAAAGAAATTTTCCTGCTAATTACCTATGTGAAGAAAGTAAAAAAACCTATATCAGCGAGCAACCCATGCGAAGTCGAACTATTGAGTGTCACCAAGAACTACACACAATGCAACCCAAAAATAACAAGCCTGAAGGGTTCCAGTATTCATCAACTTTAACCGATTATTGGATGGTCATTACCACGGAAGAGAGATCGCCCGAATGAAGTGCGGAAATAATGACGAAAAAACAGTGTTGTGCGGAACATACGTAATTTTCGTTCCTGAAAAGTGTGAAATGAATGTGAACAGACAAATTCTCAAAAACTGGAAACAAAGTTCTTCTAGAGTTAAGATTATTCAACTACCGAACATTAAAATGAATGAAATGAATCATCCATTTGAAAAAATTGATCAAGTTCCTCTAGAATTAGACAATATGAACTTGATGATATAAGGCATATTGGGCTACAAATAGAACATTCAAAGAAACAAATACTTTCAATAAAAAGCCCAATTTTCCACTATGATAATTTGAGTCTTTATACTTTAATAACATATATAGTACTAGCTATCATTATTTTATTATGTTTAGTCAATAAATGTAACATAAGAAAACCAGAAATAATTCGCACAAAAAGATGTAAAAATAATCCTTTAGAGGATATTGAGCTCAAAAATTAATGTTTTCAAAAATTAAAAACCCCAATTTTTTCTCTTAAGCGCGGAGGAGTTATATGTTGGATTCCCCCTGTATTATTATAATATATATATTTTGCTGACTCCTGTGTTACGATACCAGGAACTATCCCATAGTAGGGGAACACTAGTTTACTTGTTATGTTAATTAGATTAGATAAGACATTATTATACTGAATGTCGTGACTTTAACATTGTCCACTTTGGTTAATAATCAATAAAACTTTTAAAAATCAAAGTTAATTATTTACAAAACATAAGTAGCACCTGTTTCCAAAAAGCTAAGAATGTAGAAACTTTAACGACGATATTTTTCTGGATAATATACTGAGATGAAATTTTTAACTCAGTTTGAATGGAAAAGAATTAAAATTCGGAAAAATTCTTTGATGAGCAAAATTTGTCCATTTCTTCATATTTATATTCAAAAGCATTATAGTGAGACCATAACGTGCACAAAACATTTTTTCATATAAAAAAGAATGAAGAGATGAAATTCCAGAAAAAAACATGGTTGATTGAAAATCACTGTTTTATTGTAGAAAATCTCTCTACGACCTGAAGGGTTTATGAAACCAGGTTGGGTTTTTTAAGTGATCATTTTTCAGGAACTTCAATATGCAACAGTTTTTCAATATTGGATTTCAATTTCTCATAATTTTCAACTCTGATATTTCATCTTGAATATCGTATTATATATAATTTATTTATATAACTAGCTTTTACCCGCGACTTCGTCCGCCTACCGACCCTCTAAGTTAGAAAAGTGATCAAATACTAACTTGAAGTTAGTAACACTCAGTTAAAAAAACATCAAAATCATTTCAGTAGCTATGGCGTCATGCGCTTCTTGATACGATCACGCTAGATTTCCGGGAATGAGGTATTTTCCCGCCGTAAAAAGTAGCCTGTATCCGTGCCTAGGATCCTATCTTTATATTAACAAAGTCTAATAAAAATCCGTTCAGACGTAAGGCGTGAATGAGGTAAACTTTTAAACAAAAGATTAAAAAAATCACTAACTTAATTAGTTTTCTGCCTACTGCCTACGCAGTACGATAGCATGAATATTAAGATCCCATATCCTTTTCTAGGTTACTATCTATCACTTAACTAAATTTCATCAAAATCCATTAACCGTTTAGGCATGATAGAGCAAAACTCCCAGCAAAAACCATAAAAAAATCACTAACTCAATTCAGTTTCTGCCTACTTCCTACCCCCTAAGTACGATGACGTGATCATTTTGATCTTATATCCGTTTTTAGGTAACCATCTATTACCTTACTAAATTTCATCAAAGTCTGTTCAGCCGTTTAGACGAGAGAGCAAAAGTCCTCAACAAAAACGACTAAAAATCACTAACTCAATTTAGTTATCTGCCTACTGCCTACCCCTTAAGAACGATGGCGTGATTATTTATAGCCTATGACATTTCTAGGCTATCATCTATCACCATACCAAATTTCATCAAAATCGGTTCAGCCGTTTAGGCATGATAGAACAAAAACTCCCAGCAAAAACCATGAAAAAATCACTAACTCAATTCAGTTGTCTGCCTACTTCCTACCCCTAATTACGATGACGTGATCATTTTGATCTTATATCCGTTTTTAGGAACCATCTATTACCTTACTAAATTTCATCAAAATCTGTTCAGCCGTTTAGACGTGAAAGAGCAAAAGTCCCAACAAAAACGACTAAAAATCACTAACTCAATTAGTTATCTGCCTACTGCCTACCCCCTAAGAACGATGGCGTGATTATTTATAGCCTGTGACCTTTTCTAGGTATCATCTATCACCATACCAAATTTCATCGAAATCCGTTCAGCCGTTTAGGCGTGAAAGAGTAACAGACAGACAGACAACAGAGTTACTTTCGCATTTATAATTAGTATGGATGACCATTTCTAGGTTATCATCTATCACCATACCAAATTTCATCAAAATCCGTTCAACCGTTTAGGCATGATAGGGCAAAACTCCAGCAAAAACCATAAAAAAATCACTAACTCAATTCAGTTTTCTGCCTACTTCCTACCCCTTAAGTACGATGACGTGATCATTTTGATCTTACATCCGTTTTTAGGTAACCATCTATTACCTTACTAAATTTCATCAAAGTCTGTTCAGCCGTTTAGACTTGAGAGAGCAAAAGTCCCAACAAAAACGACTAAAAATCACTAACTCAATTTAGTTATCTGCCTACTGCCTACCCCTTAAGAACGATGGCGTGATTATTTATAGGCTATGGCCATTTCTAGGTTATCATCTATCACCATACCAAATTTCATCAAAATCGGTTCAGCCGTTTTGCATGGATAGAACAAAAACTCCCAGCAAAAACCATGAAAAAATCACTAACTCAATTCAGTTGTCTGCCTACTCCTACCCCCTAAGTACGATGACGTGATTATTTTGATCTTATATCCGTTTTTAGGTAACCATCTATTACCTTACTAAATTTCATCAAAATCTGTTCAGCCGTTTAGACGTGAAAGAGCAAAAGTCCCAACAAAAACGACTAAAATCACTAACTCAAATTAGTTCTGCCTACTACCTACCCCCTAAGAACGATGGCGTGATTATTTATAGCCTATGACCTTTTCTAGGTTATCATCTATCACCATACCAAATTTCATCAAAATCCGTTCAGCCGTTTGGGCGTGAAAGAGTAACAGACAGACAGACAGACAGAGTTACTTTCGCATTTATAATATTAGTATGGATGACCATTTCTAGGTTATCATCTATCACCATACCAAATTTCATCAAAATCCGTTCAAACGTTTAGGCATGATAGGGCAAAACTCCCAGCAAAAACCATAAAAAAATTTACTAACTCAATTCAGTTTTCTGCTACTTCCTACCCCCTAAGTACGATGACGTGATCATTTTGATCTTATATCCGTTTTTAGGTAACCATCTATTACCTTACTAAATTTCATCAAAATCTGTTCAGCCGTTTTAGACGTGAAGAGCAAAAGTCCCCAACAAAACGACTAAAATCACTAACTCAATTTAGTTATCTGCCTACTGCCTACCCCTAAGAACGGTGGCGTGATGATTTATAGCCTATGACCTTTTTAGGTTATCATCTATCACCATACCAAATTTTATCAAAATCCCGCTCAGCCGTTTAGGCGTGAAAGAGTAACATACAGACAGACAGAGTTACTTTCGCATTTATAATATTAGTATGGATGACCATTTCTAGGTTATCATCTATCACCATACCAAATTTCATCAAAATCCGTTCAACCGTTTAGGGCATGATAGGGCAAAACTCCCAGAAAACCATGAAAAAAATCACTAACTCAATTCAGTGTCTGCCTACTTCCTACCCCCTAAGTACGATGACGTGATCATTTTGATCTTATATCCGTTCTAGGTAACCATCTATTACCTTACTAAATTTCATCAAAATCTGTTCAGCCGTTTAGACGTGAAAGAGCAAAAGTCCCAACAAAAACGACTAAAAATCACTAACTCATTTAGTTATCTGCCTACTACCTACCCCCTAAGAACGATGGCGTGATTATTTATAGCCTATGACCTTTTCTAGGTTATCATCTATCACCATACCAATTCATCAAAATCCGTTCAGCCGTTTA